>CM073216.1:3134989-3628660 GCA_037042885.1 Auricularia sp. M12
ATCGGCAAGAGCGTCAGATGTCGAATAGGAGGCAACAATGTTTGTGGCTGCAATAAGATGCGCGAAGTTCTCGAGCAAGACGATGCGTCGCCGACTTGGCTCAGGAAGGGTGCGGGCCAAGATCTCTGGCACAATCATTGGGAATATGACCGTGAAGAGAACAAGGACGACGTCGGCCTTTAGCTTGCCGTGTGAAGCTTCGCCCAGATTGTTGGGCGGGCGAGCTACCCAAGTGGGCAGGGCAACATCCTGAATGCATTGTCGAATCTCAGCCATCTCAGCATCTGAGAATGCGCACAACTCCGGCACACCGAGATCCTCATAGTCGGGATCGGCAGCTCGCTCGGTTGCATCGGATGACAACGTGGCCTCTGAAGATGCAGGAGGGTCGTCGTCGGTATTGTCCATGATTGTGTCATCATCAATCTGGGACGTCGAAGAGGCTGATTGTGATGGAGTCCGACGTGGTTGCGATGGGCCTGTATCGCCGCTCTCCTGAGATTCCCGCATAATAGCCTCGAGTTCAGAATCATATTCGCTGGATTCATAGCCATCCAGCGATTCATGATCCTCAACCAGAGCTTCCTTGTACGCCTTGACAGCAGTGTCAGGTGCTCCGATGCCCCACAAGACCCGAAGGTGATGCACAAGCACACCCTCCACCATATTATGCATGAAGCCAATTACGGGGGCTTTGACAGGATCCCAGTAGCTGAGTTGGTGGAGTGGTGACCAGCGCACCCCGGTCTCTGTCGTAATTGCATTGCGGCCGGCGATGGTAGGCGCCTGTTGCCAGCGCCGCGCAGCATCACGAACTTCGGCCGGGGTCCTCCTATGCCAGACGTCCCAGTCCAGGTCCTCTATATCGGCCAGAACCGTTGTGCAGTATGAGCATAACAAGTCAGCGGTCGGAGCAACGTAACCGCAGAGTTTCCGGATAGCAGGCAAGTCCCCAATGACTGGCAGGACGGCGACGCGGACCTTGACACCATCAGGATGATTGGTTGTGCGCATAAGCTTGCCGTCGTAGAGCTTGATGAGCTGCTCGACAACGGGACTGATGAGATTTGACATGGTCACCACGTCCGGTTGAAATGGGGGAGGCATAATACCGGCGAAGAAGAGGTTCTCCGGCAGATATCGCAGCTCTGGTGGGAGATTCATACATGCAAGCATAATTGCACCGCAAGATATGACCTTGCCAGCGGTCTTATTGCCAAGTGGATTGAACCAGTCAACATACAGACTGAAGACGAGATTGTATTTCTCGAGTGTGAAGTCGCCCAGGCTCTGCCAGGCAGGGCTGTCCCAGATTCCATGCATGATACCGTCAGCCGGGCGAGGGTTGAAGCCACCATGCAATGTCTCCTCGATCGAAGACCGCGAGAGAAAATACGAGAGCCAGTCCTCAAAAGACTGTGTGCTGTATAGGCACCGTGGGACCGGAATGCGACCTCGCTTTCGCGTCTGGCGTGTACGCATGAGTGGCTCATTGCAAGCTCGCGCCCGCGGTGACTCCTTGTGAGAGCATGTCGCCGGGATGTTGTTGATGTCGTATGACGTGAAACACCGTGGGCACTGCACACTGCGCGTGATCACAGGCTCGATGCCAAGCAGTTTGAACATGGTGCGCTCGTCGTGTGGAATATCAATCGACAGTGAGACGACTGGCGCATTGACAGCCTTCAGAACAAGGGCTAGCAAAGACACCATGGCTGTGAGGGTAAGAGCCAGCAGAGTCCCAAGTTTGCGAACAGTTGCACGACTAGCACCTGCACAAAGACGCAGCCAGAGCAGCAAAACACAGCACATCAGTACGATATTCTTCGTCTCCTCGGAGAAATCTATGGATGTCAACTATCAAAGTCTGAGAAATAGGATGCTCAGTCACCTAAGGCCGGCTTGGTCACGGCTCTTGAGACCGTCACAGGTGTAGCCTGTATGGGAGCTGAAGGCGAAGCTGGCCTGCGATCCTTGCTTTCATGAGACAGCCGCGTTGCAGGCGCCACACGCCGGCCGCTATGTGTCCCGCGTTCATCCGTGAATGTTAGGGTCCTGCATTCAGAACAGAGACAAACGACACGGGACATCTTGGGAGTAAATGCGCATAAGTACTGATTATAAGTTGCCACAGCAAGTAACTTCACATGATGTGGCACGCTCGAGACAGCCTATGCTCGGATCGGTGATATCGGTACTCAACCCGAACCAACGGAGGTGGAGACGCTACGAGCGGCAGCTGCTGGGCTCAAGCAATAAGAGAGGATTGGGAGCGACGTGTGTGGACACTTGTTTGGCCGCAGAGCCCCGGCCCCATTATGATTGACGACCGGGCCGGACATTCTTGGCATCCGCAGTCGCTTGGGCGCAACGATCTTACATCGTTGAGCGCTCAACGATGGAACTATTGCCCCCGGTGTGTACAGTAAGCAGCTTCCGAATTTGCAGTGTCTTTGCCACGCGTAGTAGATCGCCCGCTGGAATGAAAGGCCGAAACTATTGAGAATCTGGCCTGACTCGATGTACTTATGTATGCAGTAGCGCACCTCCGATAAAAATTCATGATGGCCGATGTCCTGCGAGCGTTCCTCGGAGGGCCCTTCCAGCTGTGGTGGAAGCGCACCCGCTTCCCAACATCGATGACCTTCAGGGGAGCCATATTATGCCTTAACCATTCAGCAGCATTCAGTTCGCCAGAGTCAGCGCGCAGCTGGAATGCGACCTTCTGTGATTCTGGGCATTTGCGCGCCACACGGTGCTCCGACGCGCACCATCGATGTTGAAGTGGCTCAGATGGGTGAAGCTTAAGTCTACGCGCTTGCAGGCGCAGTCAGAAAGGATGAAGAAAGGAGAAGGTCGTCGGAGTTTGATTGCGTGCCATTCCCACGCTTGTCCTCCAAACATGATCGCACAAACTACCATGTGGTTGAAGTGCTACGAGGTACACAAGGACTACTTCTGCAAGCTGATATCTGGTGTAATCAAGAGTTGTAGCTGCACTGCTGCGTCCCTTACATGAGGTTCATGTCGCCGAATCCCGATGTGCACACTGTTGACATTGCGTGTTCCATGTTCGTGTCTCATGAGGAGCTAACGGTTGAATAATTCTATGTGCAGGCTGTACAGCAAGTACGAATCGGAGATGCAGGAGATTGTCAAGTGGGCTATGGAACCTCAACTAAGTATGTATTGAGTCCCTAGCCTTTACAAGCAGGACGGTCAATGGAGCCGTGTGCTTGGAATACATGCACAATAAATGAAAATCGTACTAGGCTTTACATAACTTGAACACACGTCCTCTTTCACCAAGACCGTTCAATGATAACCTCGTCGACCATGTCCGACAACAAGTTGTTATCCGCTGTATCTAATTTCACCTGCGCCAAGCGCAGCTTAAACCTCGGTGTCGACGAGCCCTCACCAAACCGTATTGCCGCGCGCAGAAAGTTGCCCAGAGACTGAGCCGAGACGGAGATATTAGTTGGCTCGTCGTCTAACATCAGGAAACTGTGTTTTGCCCTAAAGCAGCATAAGTAGTCTCTCGAAGGTTGAACGCTGATAGCCGCTGTCATCGAGCGTCCAATTCGGATCCATGCCACCAGACCGACACTGCTAAGCTTTTTGAAGCACTTGGCGCGTGCAAGGGCCATGCAAAGGCAATCTCATAGCTGGAAACGCGGTGACACGGCGCGTCTGAGTCCCTTGTGCGATCAATTCGCGCACCTGTCCGCGCTATGCCGCACCTGCCGCACTCTCTGCACGCGTATCAACCTGACATTCGCATCGGCAACTGCTGTTGATTACTTTAGTATACGCCTTTCTGTGAGCCACAAGGTCTGCACTAAATAGCAGCATTGTTTTGACGCTGTGACCTTACATGCGAAGTCCTTCCGACGACACATTCTTAGAGTCGGTTCTATCTTCAGCTACATCAGTTGGCTGCCTTCAAATAAAAGCAGAAGTAAAGAGCTCTGAGATGACGTGGGGAAAAGGTTAGAGAGGCAATCCTCAAA
Source organism: Auricularia sp. M12 (assembly GCA_037042885.1). Classification (NCBI taxonomy): domain Eukaryota; kingdom Fungi; phylum Basidiomycota; class Agaricomycetes; order Auriculariales; family Auriculariaceae; genus Auricularia; species Auricularia sp. M12. Next base: position 3,139,003 of record CM073216.1, read on the forward strand.
GTCAAGCACCGAAAGTGGCAACGGCCGACTGTCGAAGTTAGTCTCATCTCCGTGTTGAGTCGGAGTTGAATCGTCTCTTGCCCTTCAACCCCCACCATCGCTTTGCGGTGCGGGGTCGCATCGGCGGCTCACGACGGCTCTTCACCCCGACAGCGGCAGGCATTATTTCGATGGCTGGATGTGACGTGGCTAAGTAAGCCTTGAAGTCTTCATGTCCCTACAGTCCCCTACCTGAGTATCTTGCAGGCGACGCGACTTTGCGGCAACTCCGAAAGCTTAACCATTCCCCTCAGAACTGCTGTGGACGCTACTATTCCCGGCGGTGTCGGTCTGTTGGCAATAGGTACGCCGTGATGTCGCTGCTACCATCGCTGCTGTGCCTGACGTGCACATTTTCGCAGAGATGACCTCGCAAAGTAGCACATAAGGTGCGCATATTCCTCGTATATATGAATGTGCACGAACTGACGTCCTTATACGTGTGTTGTAGGTGCCGCTTCCACGCGCTCTTTCGTTTCGGTATGTCACTTGTCTTGCAGTCCAACGCAATGTAACGTTTCTTTTCAGACGGCCCCGTGAATTCGTGTATCCTTGGTATCTTGACACCGTGAGCATGGCTTTTCCTGCGCTGCTCCCATCGTCGCACCCGAGCCCCGGCGTCTCGTCCACGCGCATTTATATGTATCTACGCTATTCCTTGAATACACTCCATTTTCACCGATATCATTTTCGCCGCGGGATCGGCAAGAAATTTCAGAACCTGAGCAGGAAAAGCACCAAAAGAGCAGCCAACAGCTAACGCGGTAGGACCTTGGACACTGGATTCAGAGCCCCGAAGAGCATACACTGGTCGTTCTATTGCGTACTAGCTCGCTCTGGAGCGATGGTATAGCGCAATAAATCGGGGGCATGGGTCCTGGGGCGCGGACCGCTATGGCTCCAGTCCGCCCCAGGGAGAAGACACGGTTTCCTGATGAAGTGATAATGTTTCCAGAGGACGATTTCGCGCAAACTGGGAAGGTCGCGTGGCTGAACGTCGTTCGGAAGCTCGGGCAGTGCAGGGTCGAGGACGAGCTGCAGAGTGCTTAGGCAGGCGAGCGGGAGCGACGGCCACATCAGCGGGAAGGTGCGCCCGCTAAGGCTCACGCCTGTCATGCGTAACGGATTGCCGAAATCGCGTGCGAGCATTGCAGCGTCGTGTAGCGCGCCGCGGGCAAGCAGTGGCGTAGGAAGGGTCAAGCTGCGCTGGATTCGGTGTGTTGCGCCCGCGCCGACGTCTAACTCTGACGAGATGTCGACGTCCTGCGAAGAGATATCGCGCCCCGGATAGTCCGAGAATTCGATGCGGAATTCCAAGTCTGCCACGTGAGTGAGACAGCGCGTGAGCGTGAGTAGTGCCCGGACCGGGTCGACTGGTTTGATCGCGTGCACGGTAAGGTAGCGCACTGCTGACATTTGCGGGCACGCGTCGAGCAGCTCGTGGAAGACGGACTCGCCAACATGAAGATTGGAGAGCTGAGAAAGAGAGCGTACGAGTGCTGGCGACATGATGCGGTCCACTCGGAAGTCCATCCTCTCGTCGAGAACCAAGTCGCTCACCGCGGGAAAGTGAGCCACTATGTCTTTCATCGACGGGATATGGTTCTGTTCTTCACGAGGCGTGCTGAGGTATACTTCTGTGACTGCGGCGAACTGCGGAAGAGGGTCGTCGGGAAGCTCGATGCCAGTGATTTTGACAGAAGTGAGTTCGGGCGCCGTCCCAGTGAAGACGTCGGCCGGCAGGAAAGGGGGAAGCGTCGCATATTCCACCCATTCGTTGTCTTCCCATGTACCGAACTTGTTGGCGATGTTTAGCTGCAGATCTTTGAGTTGAGGAGCCGGGTGGCTCGTCAGCAACCCAAAAATGCGCTCGGTCATGGTCGTCCCACGCCAAGACAGGGTCAGCATGTAGATGCGGGGCATGATCCTCGGCAACAAGTTCAGAATTGCCTCGACGTGTTTGGCATTCAGGGAGCTGAAGTCGACGCTGACGTGCTTCTGGTGGTTCGCCCTACACCGAAGCTGAGCGACGCCGAGCGCATTGTCGGGCTCGTCCGGGCCCATGATGATCTGGGTATCGCAGTCAAACCAGCAGTGCCTCCGTGAATGGGCAAAAGCGATGGCGCGCCAGCGCGTGCAGATGTGCGCCATGGTGTGCAAGTCTGCGCGCTCGTCGAGACAGTCGATAATGGCGCTCAGTGTCTCGGCCGGGAGGCGCGCCGTGATGTCCTCGCCCAGTAGAGCCATCCAGATGGTACGCCCAGTGTGTTCCAGTAGGTCGTCTGTCGGACGCTATCAAGACTTCAAGTTAGGAGCTCGGACCGGTGTCATGATCATGAGATCGGGATCTTACTGAGCTCAAAAAATTCACCTCTCTTCACTGCCGCCAAATATGTACTTACTTATCTTGCGTCTGATGCCTCGCAACTCTGCCGGTACGGTCAAGAAAGCAGGGAGACCCAGCTGATATCTCGGCTGAACGGGCTACACTCGACATGGCATTGAATAGTCAGGACAATGCAGCACCGTGTAAGCCCTGACAAGCCATTCTCGTAGAGGCGAGAGGCGCTTGCAGGCTGCGGCGGAGAGATGGGTGAAGAGCACCGTGGACGCCGGGCCCGCCAGCGTCAACATGTGAGAATGTGCAATGCGTCGGCGCGCGAAGGGGCAAGGGGCCGATCCGAAGCCACATCCTGGAGCGAGTATACAAGATTGAAGCACGTTGCCGTAGACGGTATACTGTAGGAGAACGTTGCGCCGCTGGACGTGTTAAATCTGTGGGCACCGATCGACAAGCATTTATCCGGGGACTTGGCTATAATTCCGCTTGGACCTCATCGGAGGGTAAGGTGGAACTAATCGCGGGCGATGTGTTTCTTTAGGACGTCTTCACCTATGTCCATCTCGAAGTCTGCGGCGTGGGTCCTGCTCCTCAGGTGGCTATCATTGCTCAGTCTCGGAGGACCACGTCTGCCGCGACTGGAGCTCGGTGCGGTGTACAAGACAATGAAGGCGACCCAGGTCGAGTATGCCGAATGAAAGGCCTGGCAGCCTCTGGGCAGCCACACTAGAACCCTTCATAGATGTACCGATTCATACGTACTGCAAATGTCGATTAGCATTCATGTGTCACTCGTGCGGATAGCATTTCTTCCCACACAGACACCTCTGCGAGTGCCCCGGAACAATCGACTCTACCTGCAGAAGCGGACAGCGAGTCACTCTGCGGTTGGAAGGACATCGCGGCGAACGATCATGGAGCTGCATCGCGCCGCGACGGAAACGGTTCGAACCTTCCAGCGCTGACCTGGTCCGACGTTGGTCACAGACATGCGGGAGGTACAGTATGAGAACTCTTGCCGAGCCAGGAACACCAGGGCCAAGAATTCGCCAGCCGACTCGGAGAAGTTGCACCTGCACTCGTAGACGTCGCTCTCGTGGGAAGTGCGGCACGAACATACACTGCTAATTTCAGAGCTGCGCGGCCAGGCTGGCGCACAATGGCGCGTTGGCACCGGCGTCGTTTCCCGGCATCGAGAGCATCTGCCGCGCTCGTTCGCCTGCCAGGCAATCGCCGTGGTGGAGCCCATCTTGCGCTCAGTCTCGTATTGCGATACTAAGGCTTGGGCGAAGGGTGCTGCTCGAGGTCATGCCGCGTTCATATCCAGCTCCGCGATAACGTTAGGCATGAGCCGCGTTCCAGGCGAAGCTGCTGTCTTGGTCCCGCAATGCGCGTAGGTCTTGAGCTTGAGAAGGTACAGTGCGCCGGAGAAGCCAAGCGGAACATAGTGACGCTGGGTCTTCAATTATCATGAGTGGAACATTCTCCTGCACTGTCATAATGCTCACTTCTGCAGGTGGAAAGGGACTTCATCGAAACGGATGGGAGCAGATAAGGAGAGCTGGGGAAAGCAAGATGCATTTTATGCAGAATGTACAGTATGCGCGTTCACATCGACAAGACACAAGAATTTTCTAATCAAACGCGGAATATCAGACTCGCATAGCGTAGACAAATAAGGCCCGACATACCTGCTCCTCAATCATGATAGTACTATCGCGAGAAAGCTGCAGCAGGACAGTGCTCGAGTAAACACGAGGACACAGCGCAAAAAAAAGCCATGGCGCACCAGGGGCTTCAAGCAGGGATCATAAGCTCGCCCCAGCGTCTGACAGCAATGATGCCAACGACAAAGACACCAACGCCCGTCGCAATGCTGATGTTGCCGGGCAGCTTTTCGGGCGCCCAGATCTCCTCGCGCATGAAGCGGGCGAACGCGCTTTCGTCCTTGGGCGGCGCGTTATGGCCGTGTACGGGCCGTTGGACGTAGGCCGGGGCGCTGTGGGGAGGTGCAGAACGGCGGGCCATCTGTGCGATGCTTGGTCGACGTTTCAGTACGCAGGCAAAGAGTGTGGTCGGCAGCCGCCGTGACACTTTTGCTCCCGACAAATGGCCGCGCGCTGAAATATTACTTCGCCTCCTCCAGATGTTGTGGAACAGGCGTCACATGTGCCAATGGACTCTCATTCTCAATCAACCCCCCGAGTCCACTCCTTTCCAGACATCTAAGGAGTAACATAACTTACGAGCACAAAGTAACCTACACACGCTCCCAGTCCCGTATACCAAACCTGTACATTACTCCTCGCCCAACACCCAACACCCACTCCTACTACTGTTGCTGCTCCTTCTGCTCATTCGTCGACGCACTCGAACTGCTCGCCCCAGTCGGCCTCCTCGAAAAGTGCGCACTCAGCTTCGCAAAGAAGCTCTCCCCACCCCCTCCACCACCAGCCCCGCCCCCACCATCGGTAGAAGCGGACTCGTTGCGGTGCGCAGTGCCAAAGTCGAACGAGCCGGGCATCGCGTGCGTCGGGTCCACGCTGAACCGCGGCCGGTGCTGCTTCGTCTTCGTCTTCGTCCCCGTCTCCTCCTTGTCCTCCACATCGGGTTCCGGCTGAGGTTGAGGTTGAGGTTGACGTCCGCCCTCGCCCTCACCCTCGCCCTGACGCGCATGCTGCTCGTCCTCGAGGTTCGCCTCCGCCTTCTCGACCACAACCGTCGGCGCCTCCTCATGTTCAGCACGCGCAACACCCCCCTCGCGCGACGTGCGCGGCGCAGGGAACGCGCCCTCATCCTCCTCCTCCGTCGGCGGCGGCGGCAACACGGGCCTCGGCGCCTTCTTCGGCACATCCTCGAGCCTCTCATCCCCGCTCGCCCAATTCCCACTATCCTCGCTCGTCCGTCTGCTGACGCTCGCGCTCCCGGTGGGCGTCGCGCCCATATGCCCCAGCCGGCCGAGCGCGCGCACGGTCGTGATCGCCGCCCGCCAGCGCGCGCGCGGGTTGAAGTTCTCCCGCAGCCCGGCGGCGAGGTCCACATCGTTCTCGGGCTCGTGTGTTGTGAGCCACTGCAAGGTGCAAGCGTCAGCGCGAGAACGTGTTTTGGAAGGCAGGACGTGAATGAGAATGGTCAATAAGAAAGGATAGACATTGGAAAAGCAGGTGGTCGCGAATGCAGCTCGTTAACAGAGCGCAGGCGGCAAAATAACACGCGATAAGCGTTGAGCAGCAGAAGTGTCAGGCCGGGCACGGGAATTGGGGACAAGGGGGGATGCGGTGTGCGCGCATGAGCGGTACGGAAGTGCGCAACGCCAGCAGAAGGATGAATGACGCAGAAATAGCGTTCAGGATGCGGCAATATGAACCAAGGCTGCTGTGGGCTCGCTGTAGTCCTGATGCAGTGCGCCATAGATGGAAATGCGGGACCGCAGTGCGCCATAGATGAAAATGGATGGGGTCTGGACAGGAAAATGGAGCAAGGCCCGTCGAGCCGTAGGTCTGAGGGACACAAGTAGCACTGCCAAATGCGACATCCGGCGGCGATAGCAGGCAGCGACGGGATGCGCGCCAACATCGTCCGCACCGTCTACTTTACTTCGCCCAGAGCCAGAGTTAGGGACGCGACCGCATGCCCAACGCGGCCGGGCGAGGTGACTGAACAGCAAAACGAGCAGCGACGCGGGCAGAAAAAGCAGTTTAAAAAAAAGAAGCTGCACGAGCGAGCGGGTGGAAATGCAGGAAGGGAACACCAGCCAAAACGCAAAACGCAACTCGCAAAAAAAAAAAAAAAAAAAAAAAAAAAAAAAGGAAAAAAGAGGAAACCGCCAACCAAAGAAACCAAACCAAAGAAAAAAGGAAGGCAGACGCACCGGATCCGCAAGCGCCTCGCTCGCCGTGGGCCGTTTGGCGGGGTCGACCTGGAGCAGCGAGCGTATAAAGTCCTTGCCCTTGGGGTTCACGTTCTTCCAGTAGCGCTCGTGGAACTCGATCTTGCCCCGCGTCGTCTCGCGCACCAGCTCGCGCGCGTCCTCCGCGCGGAACGGCATGTACCCGCACAGCAGCACGTACGCGATGATCCTGTGGGGGAGGCAACGATAGTGAGCGCTCTTGCGAGAACGGCGAGCAGATGTGCGGCGGATGGGAGCGCCCCGCGCGAATAGCGGAGAGGCGCAGCGCAGCGCGAGCAGCGGGTAGATGCCCAGCCCTGCGCGAACGGCACACACAACCGCAGCGCATCTGAGCGTCCCGGAGGCGCATCACATACGCTGCGCAACGGGAAGGACGAAGGGTAAAGGCCGCGAAGCAGGAAAAAGCGGACGCACCCAACAGCCCAGACATCCACGGGCTTCCCATGTCCCGCATCCGTCAGCACCTCAGGCGCACAATAGCCAAAACTGCCCGCAACCGAATGCAGCTGCTGCTCGGGACTCTCCAAATGCTTAGCGATGCCAAAATCCGCAATGACCAGATCGCTGTCCTCGTCCTTGGTGAGGTACAGGATATTCTCGGGCTTGAGGTCGCGGTGGACGATATCGTGTTTGTGGAGGTACTGCACGCCGGAGAGGATGGAGCGCAGGGCGGCGACGGCGTCCTTCTCGGTGAACTTGCCGCGCGCGCAGACGCGCTCGAAGAGCTCGCCGCCGACGGCCAGCTCGAATGCCAGGTAGTATTTCGTCCGCGATTCGAACCAGTCGTAGAATTTCACGACGTTCGGGTGGTCCAGCCCTTTGAGCACGTCCATCTCGCCCAGCACCGCGTTCTCGTGCCCTTTGACTTTTTTCTTCGGGATCACCTGTAGGCAGACGAAGATGTGTCAGCGAGTGAAGGTGGCGCGTTCGGAGGAATAGTGCGTCGGGACAGGCAGGCGGGGCAGAGAAAGTACGGTGACGAGTGCAAGACGAACGGTCGTGGGACACGGTCTAGGAGGCGCCGTCGGGCACGCGATGGGGTACGGAGAGCGAACAGGCCATCGAGTGGATGCCACAGCGCAGATGGACGGCGCACGTGCGCAAATGAGTGAAAGAGCGCAACTTGTAAAAGGACGGGCGGCGGTGAAGGAGGTATGTCTAGCAAATGCCATGGCCGCATACGCTACCCTTAATGATTGTTGCAAGCGGGAACGGTCATGGGATGGACATGGGGTAGGAATGAAATTCGCTGTGTGCAGACGCGCCGTATGACTTTGACGCGCATGCGTGCGCTAGAGAACCAGGGTGTGACTGCGCTACGAGAAAGTGCGGGCGCTAAGAGGATATGGAATGGGGATTCAACAGGGGCGTGGACGCTGCCCATTGCCCAGCGCCCTTCGAGACTCAGCAGGGCAAGCCGCTTCGGCAGGCATGGATGACCGGGAATGCAGATGTCCGTAGCGCGCGCAAGTGGTATAGAAGCGTGCAACAGCGCGGACTGCGCTAGTGGAGGGACGGCAACGACAGCGGTAGCAAAGCATTGGGTGCGAGCGTGGTCGATCGACTAGCTGTTGGCACTGGAGAAGCGCCACGACGATAGTGGGCTGCGAGTGAACGGTCCCGCTGCAACGACCAGTCGCGACAGGATGAATGGCCATGGCGGCTGGTCGTCGATCGGCAGATCCTATGGGGACAGCGTGCCGGCAGAATTTCGCGCAAGGAAAGGCACGCGAGCGAGGAAGGAATGTGAAGTTGGAGTGCAAGAACGCGCGCGACGAAGTCAGCCATTCCCTTATGCGTTCCAAGTCCATGGCCACCACACGAAGGACAACACGAGAGACGGTACACACCTTGAGCGCGACCTCCAAGGGCGGGTCCTTGGCCTTCCACGCAGCGCGAACGACCTTGCCAAACGTGCCCTCGCCGAGCACCTCATGCACCTCGTACGTCTTCTTCTTCCCGTACGACGCAGGCTGTCCCAGGAAATGCATCGTCGCGGGTGTAGGTGTATGACGTCAGAAACAAGAGCCCCTAAACAGCCGCCGAGGTATGGGCAGTGGAGAGAAGACAAGCAAGCGTGCTCGATGTAGTCCGCTCGTCGTCGGCCGCGATGAGCAGCTGAGCAAGGGATGTCAATGGGAGGAAGGAGGCGAACGCGGTTCGGGATTGTAACGGAACAGCCGCGGAGCGCCAATTCCCTTTTGGTTCCTGACCCGTGCCAGCAGCGTGCAAAAATAGAGTGGCGATGCCCACCGATGATTGAATGCTGCCGCGAGTCGACGATGGAGGGATGAGTACGAGTTGTTGTTGTTGTCCTTGCCACCAGGATTTATATCTCGCAACAGGGGCACTGTCGTCCATGCGTTGTAACTGCCCTCAAAATCCCGCCACAGCGTCTCCATCTGTCCGTGCACCGCGTTCGCCGTCCTGGGCGCAGATTCTCAGGAGAACCTGTGCGTCCATCATACCTATAACTCCCACAGGCCCTTGCGGGCAACACCTGCTACCTTGTACTAAGAAAATGTTCCGGAGATGAAGGCCATCCTAGAGCTTGACGGGGTTTCTGTGATGCCCGTGAGACAGAACTACAGTAGTCCAGTCCTTCATAACTCTTTCGTCCGCTTTGCAAGTTGCATTTCTCATGCTCAATTTCTCAATAAACATCCAAATGGCCAAGGAGCCCCCAGACATCAGGCCGAGGTAAGTGAAGCTACTCTTACTCATTGAGTTACTCTTGAGGGTCCAGTGCATACCTACGAGGGCCACACTTCGGCTGACGGTAGAAGGCTTAGGGCGGAAAGCATGGAAAGGGCGTCTCCATGCATCGTATGAGTGATAATGGTGCTGGTAGGTTTCCCAGACAACTTGCAACGAAAGCAAAGTACCCAGCACGTCAACGAGCTTGAAGATGCGGGCGCCTTTGCACTGTCCAAGCAGTCGCGCAGGTAGTGCACGCCTCCGGCTCACACGCCCATCGCAACCACGGCATCCTAAGCCATCCAAATAGAAATCTAGGCGCAGTCAATGCCAATAACACCCTTCAACAACATCATGCAGGGCTCGAGTTACGCAAGGACTCGGAGAAGAGCTTTGTACAATTGATGATACTCGCAAGGTCAATGGTGCTAGTCGCTGTCTCAAGCACAGATGTAGACAGGTCGGACCGGAGCTGGAGAGCTGAGGTCCAGGACTAAAGGCGTGAAGGTGGTTGGTGATGGCGTGTCGCATGGAGGAACAGGCATAACGGGCATGGGCTGAGTGTGCTGCTGCCAGACAAGAGCAAACTGATGAAGCTCAAGCACAACAAGCACCCCGAAAAGTGTTTGAGAGCGCGATTTTTATCTGAATCAGGGGCAGGTAGTAAGTGCTGATGCATGAGCGAGACGGCCGCAATCGCGGAGGTCGATGTCCAAGTGCGACTGCACCCGTTGGCGCTTTGTCGGACCGAAGAACCGCAACTTTCCGCGGATTATGCCCTTAAACGGCCAACTTTCCGCGGAAAATTGCCATAGAAGGAAGGTGCAGCAGGAGGAACGTTTCGTATCAAATAGTTTTCTATTGCGGATTCCGGCATCGAACGCTAAGACCTACTACCAAGGTAGCAGGAATTGTCTCCGTGCAGGCACGACTCGCTGCCTGCAAGACCGGCACTGTGAGCGACGCTCGATGAGCAAGCCATATATATAATCAGCGTCAAGAGCAAGATAGATTTCTAATCTATACAAGTGTAGGTACGGGTATGGATATGCACGACAAGGATGCGAGTTCTTCAAAGCACGATCTATACACTTCTTCATTCATTCATCGACACCTCGCCTCTTCTCTCCTGCTCTTCCTCATCTCCAAATTCTAATCCTCTCCCCGCCTTCTCTCTCTATCAATCTCATAAAGCGGCTCCATCGCCCTCCCCCCGCCTCCAACTCCCATCCACCGCCTCACAGTCCACACGCCATTCCGCACCTGCCACTCCGCATGCTTGCGCGTGGGCACCGCAAACACAAGGTCGAGCTCCTCCAGCGTCCGCGCCTTCGTCTCCGGCACGAACAGGAAGACGAGCGCCCAGCCCAGCAGGCACCACATCGCGTACTGCCGGCAGTTAGCTGTTGTATCAATTTCGACGACGAGAGGAATTGGAAGGGCTTTTCCGCGTGGGAGAGGAGTGGGGATGGCCATTCCGCCTCGGAGAGGAAGGCAGAGAGCAATCGATGGGGGACAGGTTGCAGGATGAGATGAGATGAGATGCGGGATGGTGGGAGAATGAGCAGGAAAAAAATAAAAAGTACACACCCATCCAAACGCGCCCTGCGGCCCAAACGCCGCAAGCATAAGCGGGAACGTGATGGCCAGCACGAAGTTGAAGCACCAGCACACCGCCGTCGCGTACGCTACATTTCCGACACCATCAGCTCACCGCTCTTGCGGTGAATAAAGCAGAGAAACTCACACATCCCAAAATCGCGAATGTACAGCGGGAACGCCTCCGCAGAGTAGGTAAACGGCACGGGCCCCGCGCCTGGCGAGTACGCCGCCCTACAAAGACATGCAGTCAGCGATAGCATCTTCTCAGGTTGTTGAGGAGAGCAGACTCAGGTTGTTGGGGAGAGCAGAAAAAAATGCGAGGGGAAGAAAACGCACATGAACAAATACAGCCCAAACGCCACAGTGCCCAGCCGCGCGGGGCCCTCGGGCAGCGTGAACCCATGGCCCGTCAGGAGCAGGCACGCGCTCATGACGGGGAACGTGACGAGCAGCAGCAGTCGGCGGCCGAACGTCTGCGGGCGGGCGAGGCGTCAGAGCCGGCAGTGAGAGTTGAAATATGCGTACGTCGATGGTGTAAATCGCAGGCTACATTGCATGGGTGAGGATGGAGAAGAGAAGTGGGAGGAAGAACACGCACGATCGCAAAGACCCAATTGACGATGCCCGTCCCGAGCGTCGTGAGCAGCGCCATGCGCCTCGAAAAGCCGCCCTCGACGAAGATCTGGCTCGAGTAGTACGCGATGACGTTCACGCCGCAAAACTAGAGCGGGTCAGCGATACGTCCCCCATTCTCGCAAACGCACCTGCTGCATAAACATCAAAATGCCCGACGCAAGCGTCGCCCTCCTTACGCGCCCAACCGTATACATATCCCGGAGCAGCTTGCGCCACCCGCCGTGCTGCGATGCGTGCTCCGCGGCGAGCATGCGGTCCATCAGGTACAGGTCGCGCGCGGCCTGCAGCGGGACGCGCCGCAGGCGCAGCATCGCGCCGAACGCGTCGCGCGGCCGGTTGTGGCGCATGCACCAGCGCGGGCTGCGGGCGCGGGAGTGTCAGCGAGCGGGGGAGCAGGGTTGGGGTTAGACGTACGATTCGGGCGCGATGAAGATCATGCAGCACACAATAACCGGCGCGACGAACGTCGAGCCGAGAATATACCTACATCCTTCAGCATCAGCACCTCCTTCACGAAAAAAGAAAGAAAGAACGCGCGCGCGCACCTCCACGCGACCTCCGGCCGCGTATTCAAAAAGGCCACGCTGACCACATCGCCCAGCGCGATGCCGAACGCCGTCCACATCTGCCACTGCATGACGAGCGCGCCGCGGATGCGCGCCGGCGCGCACTCGGCCGCGTACACCGGCGCCGTCGCGCTCTTCGGGCCGATGCCGACGCCCAGCAGCAGCCGCGCGGCGAAGAGCTGCCTCCACGTCTGGGTGGACGCCTCGAGCAGCGACGCGACGGCCGTGACGACGCAGCAGAAGAAGATCGTCCCGCGCCGCCCAAGGCGGTGGTTCAGCGGGCCGGTGAGCCAGCAGGAGAGGACGAACTGTGTAGCTTGGGTGTCAGCTTTGAGGAGGGGGAGGGAGGGGACGCACGCAGCAGAGGTATGGCGCCGAGTTGATGAGCCCTTGGATCATCGCTATCCCGCGGTCGTCGTCTACATGCAATGTGGGCGTCAGCACGGAGCGCCCATGGAGCGCGTTGGTGCGACTCGGACTGACTGGGATTGGAGATGCCAAAGTAATCATAGTAGAATATTTGTGCGCCGTTGACGACGGCCTCGTCCATGCCCTGCACGACGGCCGCCATCGCCGAGCAGATCGCGATGTAGTATCTATTTCGTTCCAAGTTAGCTACGAGGGAGGGGGGGAGAGTGCAGGCTAGAACGCACATCATGAACGGCTGGTCCCACTTGTGCGACTTCTCGCGCTCGAGCGCATACAGCTCTTGCGGCGTCAAGTCGGGCACGACGCTAAAGTCGTCTGGGTCGTGCGCGAGTAATGCGCCGCGTCTAAAGATCTCCACTGTACAGCAGTGAGCAAACAAATGTGGGCAGCGGGCGGCGTGTAGCGCACCTTGGTCCATGAGGCCCGCGCGCTCGCAGAACGCGACGGCGTCGGCGACGAGCTCGCTCTTGCTCATGCCACCAAGCGGCTCCGCGACCAGCCCGACCGTCACGTCCTCCAGGATGACCTCTTCGGAGTCGTCGTAGTCGGCGCCGGCGAGCAGATGCCGGTTCTCGTCCGTCGTTTCGACTGTCATGCTTCAAGTCCAAGTTCGAGTTCAAGTTCAAGTCGCAAGGTTCAAGCCGCAATGTTACAGGCTGCAGAAACCCGTTGGAGCAACGCGTCAGATAAGGCCTGGCATGGCGAGCGGCAAGCAGTATGACATACGAAGTTCAATGCTCAAGGAATGTCCAGCAGACGGTCGATGATACGCCCGGCCACGTGTATTTGACGCAACGACGCCAGCCTGGGTGACACTAACGGTGGAGGATGAGGGGGAGAAGCAAGGACGGCGCGGTTGAGCGCGCGACGGCCGAGCGCACCGCTTGGCCGGCATCGCGGCCTCAGAACTAATCATCCCGGCACACTTAACACTACCCTAGCAGCCAGCGACGTCATTCGGGCGCTCGTGAGCTGCAGCAGAATGCCAGAGGTGTTGAGGGCGAATGAGGCGACTTTGGAGAGGAAGAGTGAAATTGATCTCAACTCTCATGTGGTCTTGCAATCACCTCCACTGCGGGAAAGATTTGGTGAGCTGGCGCTTGCCAAAGCTCACATTGAATAAACGTCAACGCACTGCTCCTCCCGGGGCCGTCGGACTAGTGCTGTCATCGGCCTCATCATTGAAACATTGTTAGAATGTGGCCAGCAACAACTGCACTGGCCGTATAGTACGCTTTTACTCGGTGAAGGTGCGCAGTGCATTCCCTCACAGTCCAGAAGTCGGCGAAGGAGACTAGCAAAGTGCTGAACGGGGGAGGTTCTGCAGCAACTTGAAGAAGCAGTTGATTATACTGTACGAAGCAATTATGCGCTATGGCCGGAACGGCCACCTCTTGCGGATGTACGCCCCATGTCTGTACATGATGAGCGGGAACGGGATGGCGGGGATAGCGCACACGGCGATGATCGTCCCAGAGATGCCGTACCTGCGTTAAAGGCTCAGTGCTGAGTTATACGGTTTGCGTGAGGGAGAGAAGATATGTTGTCGAGGAGGACATTCGCACCGCTCAAGGAAGAGCATGCGCACCGCTCGGGGAGAGGAACTTGGAGAACGCGTGCTCTTCTGGAGGAGAGGAACAATCGCGCTCTTCTCAAGAGAGGCCAGCCTGAGGCCGTTCGCTCTTTACTGTGAAAGCACAAGCGATGCTACTAAGCGCTCTCCTCTAGCAAGAGGAAGACGCTCTTCCAGAGGGAGAACCTTCGCACATCTGGAGCTCTCTCTGCTTGCAAAAGACCCTTCCCTAGCGCCGAGGGAGAACATTCGCTTTCCTGGAAGGAGAACGCGCGCTCTTCGCTCGAGAAGAGCGCTCGTCCGTCAACTCGAGTCTCGAGGACAGACAAGCGCTCCCCTTGAAGAATGGCCCACTGCTCTCGAAGAACTGCGTTCACGCTCCTCGAGGAAGAACGTGCGCTCCTCTCGCAGAGGAACACTTGGAAAACAGACAGGTAGGACGCACCCTAGCCGATCGAACATCTGCTGCCCAAACAGCGGGAACACTGTGCCCGCAAGACTGCGCAGGAGCGTGACGCCCGCGATGGCGGATGCCGAGTAGGGTATGAAGGCCTCCGTGATGTAAACTGTCCATGTCCGTCCGTCCGTCCAGGTCAGCGTCCAGCGCGCAAGTCTAAAACGGCGCGGGAGGGCGGGACGCACATTGGACGGCTTGCTGTACATATGTTTGCGGCGAGAGGCGAGAAAGGAAAGGCGAGAGGTGAGATTAAGGACAGGCGGGGGAGAGAGGACGTACGAAGGACAAGAAAATGCCACATCCAAAAAGGAACGTCCCGATCTCCGGCGCGATCCACTGCGTCTTCTTCTCCGCGCTCCAGCCGTACAGGAACATCGCGACCGGGAACAGCGTCATGCCCGCCTACATCCAGTCGCCAGTCGCGAGTCAGCTTCAACGCAGAAGTTCGCACCAAATGCCACGTCGAGACGGCCAAAGAAAAAAGCCAAAAGGACGAAACGCACGGTCATAGGCAACAACCGATACTCTGGGCGCCCCTCGCCATTTCTTCGCGTGAGGACGGTCCAGATGCGCGTATGCGCGACGACGGCGCACGCGAAGCCCGCGATGAGCCCCGCGGCGAGGCCGAGGTACGCGAGGCCGAGCCCGGTGCTGTCGAATCCGTAGTTGAACAGCCCCGCGCGCGCGTCCGTCGCGCCGAAGAGGAGCGGTAGAGACGTCAAAAGGAGGTACAGCATCCCTTTAGAATTATTAACTTCGGTCAGGTTCCGAACCTGGAGGCAAGAGGAAGCGGGACTCACCGTAAACATACTGCAAGTGCAATTGATGCACCCAAGTGAGCCGGCTTGAAATGAGAGGAGACGAGAAAAAACGCACTGCGGCGAAAGACCCGAAGAGCGCGACAATGGGGCTGGTGAATAGGAACCTGATGGGCCGGGTGATCGCCCGCGAGAGTAACGCCGCCTTGTCCGGCTGTCTGGCGGCTGCGAGCGAGTGCGGATGCGGCACGCCCTGCTTGGCGAGCCTCTTCTCGAACCGCCGGCGCAGGATGACGGGCTCGTAGGTCTCGCGGAGGAAGAGGAGGGTGAATATAAGCAGGACGCCAGAGCTGAACGTTTCACATAGGACGAGAGTGAGTCGTTGCGGCCAGCATAGCAATCGGATACGCACAGTATGGTCGTCATCCAGAAGATCCATTCTGTGAGCGACGACGTGATAGGGATGCGCTGCATGGAGATGCTAAGGGAGGCGGGACGTACGCCAGGGCTTTGCAGTCAGAATCAGTGCGGCTGAAATGTACGGCGCGTCATGATCAGCGATGGAGAACCACTTGAGGTGTGATAGACTGACCGAGCAGGTTACCGACAGGAGGTCCGCTCATCGGGCCAAGACTGAGAAACGCTATAACATGGCGGATGAGACGACGCGCGGGGGCAGGGGCGGGGCGCACGAACAGGTCCAACGCCCTCTTCGTTCCGCTTGCCATAGGTCGGACATGGAAGCCTGCAACCACCGTTAGTAAATCAAGCAGTTAATATCAATTTGGACGGGTTACCTGCCCAAGAGAGGGAGCGACGCCCCCTGCGCAGCCGGAGAGGAATCTCATGACGATGAGCATCGGCATTCTATACGGGCGTAAGACGCTGAGTCGACGCAGGTCAGGAGAAGGCCTACGATGTAGATAATGCGCATCCTGTAAAAAGGAATGGTGATGAAAATGATGCTGCAGCATAGCGCAAAGCCGCATACCGACTTGAAGACCGGTAAATGCGATGAGACTTGAGGTGTAGATAATCCATCGCCCATAAAGCTCGCTCAATGGAGAGAGCACAAAGGGACCGAAGCTTGACCGCGCTATATGAGACATTTCTCGAGAGTTCAGAGCAAAAAGTGCGTACCCAAGACCAAGCTGCGACCGTCAGTTAATGAGGAGGACGAATGCGATGTGGCGACCGACATGCCACGTATATAGACGTAGTCAGGGTTCCCAGGGAGTGGTTCGTAGTCTCAAAGTGGGCCATAACGTCTGGAACGCCGGGGACGAGGATGGACGAGGCGAACGAGCTTCAACGCAATGTCATTTCCGGAAACGAGAGCGCCATGACCGCGTCACGCTCACGAAAGCAGAGAAATGAGCGCAATAAGCACGGCGCAGCCAGACCGCCGTGCCATGGACCAGTTACGCGGGTTCTCGGGGTCGTTCTCGTCGTCCCTTTGCAACGGTTTGCCAGGTTAATTTCGCGACCGCCGACGGAAGGCAGAACAAGCGCACCATGCAAGCTTAAGCACTTCGTCCGTGCGCATGGGCTCAACGTCGCGACGCTCGGTGTCGACGTTCATCGCTTGGTCGCAGGCGCTGCGCGGACCGGTCCGCGCTTTCGGACGGCATCGGACATCATTTGACGCGGCAACTCCGCTGGCCTGTGACATTGTTTTTCCTTTCTCGGCAGTCGGATGCGGCCACACAACAGTGAGTAAAAGGTGTATATTATGAAAAGGAGGTTAGGCGGACTCTATGCTACATCTAGGCAAGCTCCAGGTCAGGTATCATCGGTACATACAGCAATGAAATGAACGAGGAGCGACTGAAACCTCCTTATGGATGGTAAGAAGAAGAATAAGTGAGGTGAATGAGAGTCCTGCATGTGATAACGAGGGTCATGTGCGTGTGTTGGTGGTGCTGTATAAATCATGCAATGAGTAGTTGGCACGGCTTCAACTGTCGTCCCCGCGAGCCGCTGTTGATGTAGTGCAAACGCCGGAGACGCGAAAGCTCGATGGATGTCCAGGTACGGCTGAAGGTATCGCACTGGACCTCCTCAGTCTCCGAGATGGAAGAGAGGTCGCCCAATGTGCGCACCCCCGACGCCCGCCCGATACAACGGTGCTCCATCGTGTATCGAGACTCAGTACGCTCGAAGGGCGACATAGTCGCGCTGGCCGTCACAGCAGCAATCTCTGCAAGATTTCCCGAGGAAAGAGAGCGACTGAGGCCCAGCGGAGTTGCGTCTTCTCCCTGCTCATGCTCCTCACGACCGTCCAGCGATTCAGCGCTCGTGTTGAAAGGCTTGTAGACGATGAAGCCGTCCTTGGTGAGTTCTTCATCGCCATCGGTATCGTAGACGTCACAGCTCAGGGGCACGAAGACCCACTCGTCTCCAAGGGAAGGGCTGGCGTTGGCGCTAGAGCGCTTGCACCGTGCCAGCGGCCGGGCAGCTCGGTGTCCCACCAGCGCGAGGAAAGCAGCACGGACGCACGCGATGGGACGACAGACTGCATGAATGAGGGCTGAGACGCGAGGCTGAGCGTGGATCTCCGCGTCCGCGCCGGTCGCGCGGCCGCCGCGTGTAAGGCCGCGTTGGCGAGTTTTGAGGCGTAGCGACGAGAACGGCTTCGTGTAGAAGACGGCCACCTTCACCATTGCTCTACGAGATACGCCGTCGCGCGCGACTCGTAAGACTTGAAGCAACGTGCAGCGCGCCGGGACAGGAGAAAGGAGTCGAGGGATTTCCAACTCAGTGCCGCGGAGGAACACTAATAACGATCGGGTGCACGTGGTCCCCGTCCAAGTAGACGACTGAGATTGACTGATTACTACTCCAGTACACATACACATGGAGAAGCTCGCGTAAAAGGTATTGTATACAGAGTTAGAGGAGACCGTAAAAGGACAGCAAAGCTTGAACAAAATCATTCGTCTGCTCGATCCACGGGAAGTGGACACTGTCCTCGACAACACGGAAAGTGGCGTTCTGAGCGTTTTGTTTGCGGTATAGGAGAGCGTTGCGCCGCTCGTTGTCGTGAAGCTGTGTGTACCGACCGTCAACCGTTTATCTGGAGACATGGCTGGTTAGATGGGGGTTTCGAACTCCTCGGAGAGAATATTAAACCATTCAACCGGAGTGCAACACGGAGCGCTGAGGACCTTACGCTGCTATCAAAGACGCAATGTTGAGACTCTGCGGGGCCGATTCTGCAAACCTAACACTACCTGAAGCTTCCCAACCCTACAGATGAGATGTTTTCGCAACTTGTCTGAGTTGTGCGTCCGGTGCAACATATATCAAGACTGGTTGGCGGATATACAAATAATGGCCTGCCACAGAAGATGATATCGCAAGTCGTACACGAGCCAGTAACCAAGAGGAACATAACTGAACAGAGATCCCGTCGAGACGGTCTCGTCTTGTCAATAGCATATTAACACTGAATCTCGTGCATCAGCTTGCGAATGTCAATTCAAGGGAGAAGCTTACACATTGCACCGCCATCGCTTTTCACCTCCATAATTTCTCCGTCTTGTAACGCCTCCAGAACCAGCAAGTCTCCATGGAACAGATTGACGACAAAGTCCTCAGGCAGTTGGGTCAAATTCTTGCGCGGCTTGGGCGCTTGGCGCGTACGGCCGGGGATGCTGAGCAAGACGTTCGCGCCCAGCGCGAGTACAGTGAGGTTTTCCGCAGCGGAAGGGAGGCGGATGCGGGATGCTTTGGTGCTCTCGAGCCACATCAGGCCAAAGAGGGATTTTGCAGCTGTCGTTGGGATCATGGAATCGTCAACGTCGTCACCATCTTCGTCTGGGGCACAGAGGAGCAGAGCGCGGTCCATCAAATCACGGACGTCGCGCAGTTCGCGCGGCACTGGCGCCCGCGACGATGCGGGCGGAGAGACAAAACCAAACGGAACTGGGAGAACTGGTCGCGAATAAGAATCAGCGACTAAAAAACAGAAAATATGAACACACGCACGCGGTGCCTTTACAGCCGTGACTTTGACTCGTTCCCTTTCCGCGAGCTGGCTCCCAAAATGCACGGCAGATTCCTTCTTAGCATCGGGCACGCCCCGCCCAAAGAACCGCGGCGCGCTCTGCAGGCCTTCGAAGATTGTGTCGGTCTCCCCCTGTTCAACGTGCAGTACGACGTGAGCCGCGTTAGCAGTAGGGTAGTGCAGAACGCGAGAGCCGTCGTCGAAGCCCTCGAACCGCGGTGGCACATGGCCACTCGCGTGCGAAGCGATCTCCAGGTCCGGAATAGGCGAGCGTATTTCGTGCTTTGGGCGCAGCGCGCGCGAGTGCAACGGGCGAATTGGGCGACTTTGCTGAATGAGAGAACAATCAGAATTTAGCACCGTCAGCGAGAGTAAGATAATAAAGACTCACCCCGCACTCGCAGTCCCACTCGCTAAGGAAGCGCCTTGGATTCAACCGGCCGCACGGGCAGCACCACCCCTTTGGAGGAACTCCCTGGCGCGTATCATTCACGTAGACGGCGTTTGGCAATGCTACCAGCGGGAAGTTGGCGGGAACGAATGAGCGCTCAGGAAGGCGTGGTTGTACCGTAGCTGCGACGCTTGGGGCTTCAAGGCCGATATCTGCGGACCGTTGCACTGGATTTGCAACCCCTGGAAGAGCCGGGTCGAGCTGCATCGCCGGTTTATGATGAACCTCGTCATGGGTCTGTTGTAAGTTTGCTCCGCCCACAGAGCTTGGAGGCGCACGTCCCGCCAGCTGGGGAGAGCCATGAGATTTCTGCGTGGGATTCACGCGCGCGCGGCGCGGATCCATTGCAAGTTCTGGAGCGACCGGGATACGCGGCATCTGCGCAGACCCGAACCACGGCTGCTGAGCATCAGGCCCATCCATATTCTCCTGGAAGCACCACCGCATGCGAACGCGCCACCGTTTCTGTCCGACCCAATTCTCGTTGCATAGCTCGGGTAGCATAGGGTAATCCTACCAAAGCATTAGTCCCTCCAAACACAGTGACGATGTAGCTTCAAGGCCCGGTGTGAAGAAATGCATGAGGTCTCGTTCAGGATCTGCTGCATTCCGGAAACTTGGCAAGAGCAAACCACCAGCGAATCACCCAGGAGTCCTTGGCGTCACACTCGAGCAATTCGGACCTTACGAGAGGATCCCATTGCTCAAATGTTGATACCAGAGCCACGCCCGCCAAGAATCCGCAATGCATGCCAAAATCCCGTCGGAAAACCACATGCACGTCCAGCCGTCGGGCCCAGCGCGAGTCAAAGCAGAGCCGAGGCGCACCTCCTCAATACGTTCAATGCCAAAGAATCCAAGCCACACGACAGCGGTTTCAGATACTGCGCAAGGCGGGCATATAGGTGACGCAACAGAACAGAGGATAAGGAGGGGGATACGCGAATTAGCGAGCCGCAAGAGCATGGCCATCTCCTTTGGCGGATCCAACAGCGGGCATGCAGGCGGGGGAGGAGGAACGTGTGGCGGAACGAAGATATTTGAGGGTACTGGCGGCACAGATGGTGGGTGTTGGATGACGGTCGGAGTGAATTCGTCACATGGGACGAGCTGCTGCAGGGACGATGGACCAGGGACAGGGTCCATCGTCTCCTCCACGGAGTCCCCGAGGGGGACTGGCTCATGAGGAGCTGTGGGGTCCTCTGATGCACACAGGGGCGCCTTTGAGAATTTCCGCCCGCTGCCCGAGTACGTGCTCAGCAGCCCAAAGCAAAGCCAAGCGGTATTGACTCACAAAGATATTTCCAGCACCCTGCCCTCTTCGCCATCAACCCACTTATCCTCCTCATGAGCCGTCCCGTCCACGCCTAGGAGCAGCATATTCCAGCTGTCGACGACACCGTCTGCGCTCCGATCAGCGTAAAACGGTAAGATGTACTCGAGATCCTGGCGGCTCTCTGCCCATATCGGGGGCCGCTTCCCTCCGCTACGGTGCAGATATGGGTACGCCTTGAGTGGGAGAACTTCCCAGTTGGGTGTTGCGGCGGCGGCAGCCTTGCGACTCGCTGTAATCTGTTGCCGGCTGAGCTTCTCCTCGGCCTCTTTCTCCTGTTTCTCCATCTTCCTGCGCTTTGCCGCGGGGATGTTGTCGTCCGCCGCGTTTTTACGTTTGGAGGGCGAGGAGCCATCGACGCGGTCCTCAGATTGAGCGGTTGACTTCTTGTTCGACTTCTTGTTCTTTCTATTTGTTGCACTAGACGGGTCACTGTCGCCTACAGCCTGTGCCTCGTCCTTTCTACTTGCACATGCTTTCGAAGGCGAGACGGCGTTGGTCTGAGCGGCCGCTGCGTCTTTGGTCTTCTTAGATTTTGTAGTCGTAGCCGTGCTGAGGCCATCGTCCGTGGCCGGTGGGACCTTGGCCTTCTTATTATAGGGCCTCTTCGCCCTTGCTGGCGCTTGATCTTTCTGGGGCGGCGGTAAAGGCACCCTTCACAACGCGTGAGTATACGAGCGAGGGCTAGTCACCGATCGCACTGACCACTTTGGCTCACTCCAGTGACACGGCCTGCCGTCCGCCGCGCAGCCGTCGCATTGTCGCCCATCCCGGTTACAGAAGACTTTCTTGTCGGTGCATGCGTCGCACGGTATGCGCACCACGAGCTGGCTCTTGGCCGAGTACCAAAGGACGTTCTGCACAGGAATGCGCTCGTCGTAGGTGCCTGGTTCGAGCGCAGCATCCGATAGCATAATGCGGTCGGTTGGAAATGGCCTCAAAGCGAGCTTGTCGGGCTTGTTGCCCGCAAGTGAGGCCACAGCATTCATCAGGATAGGGGGCGGGAGCGAAGAAGCGCGATAGCGCCGGGCGGAGTTAAACTTCAAACTTCTGGGTTTGCTCCAGGTTTGCTCACGACCTCAATTTCGAGCTCAAAACGACGGTCGTGCATAGACGTCTAGACACCCGATGGGCGCTAGTTACATGGCTCATCATCTCGCTGCTGGCGGTATCTACAACGCTACGATACTGCACCAGTTATTATCCATAGCTTTCCCGAGCGGCAACTTTGCTATCAGGCTTTGCTGTCTAATGTCAATCCAACTTTGGACCCCGTTACAGCGCGATCTTGGCGTGCGCGGGCACATACTTGCCCACTTGCCCACAGGGTTTGCGGTTGCGCAATTCATCAGCTGGACGTCTCGGCCTGCCCGTGGAATTAAATGTCTTCGTCTCGAACTCGCAGGTGCCAGTCCGTCGCGTACTGGTGCCCCAGTGTGCTCAGAAACTAGCCGACAAGCGTCTTTACCCCTGCGCCCTCTGCCCCGGGGGGTCGAACTCACTTTTTCCGGGTCCTGCTTCACGAGTTACAGCCCGATAACCTATGGAGTGGATGGGCCTATCACTGAAATGCGGAAGCACCTGCGACTCGACAGCTCCGTGCACTGCTCAACAGGCGTAACGCAAGCTACAGGAGATGGATGTCTAAAAAGCGACGAAGAGAGATCTGCGGACGACTAGACGACCGCTGGGCAGATGGTGCAGCGACACATTGGAAAGCAGCAGTGAGTATCAATGTGCTTCCCAGGAAAACTGAATGTGGACGTATTCAACGACATGCACTTCTATGAGCCGAGCTCAACAAGAACTGCGACCGCAAGCTTCGTAAACTCGAGAATCTGAGCGAAGCTGAAGCCAGGCGCGTCGACTCGGAAAACAAAGACTATGTCAGACTTCGAACCTCTGTTTGTATGATAGACTCACCTGTGTCATTGGGAGTGTGGCCGTAGCGGTTTTGAAACCCATTCTCAGCCTCGAAGGGATATGCAGCCGGGTAGCCAGCGAGGTGCCAGGAAGCGTGGTCCGAGCAAGGGTTGCCACACTGAGTCCTTGCTGAACCGATAGACAGATACTCGTCGACGAGCGATGCCAGGTACGCAGTGAGAGATGCGTCGACATAGTCCGTGATAAATGTGACGGCCGGGGTCTTTCCTGGCTGAGTGTATGCTGTGACATTTTAATAAGAAGAGTGCCACTTTTTCGACAATAAGAGATCGTACGCACCCGTCATGTCGAAGTGCACCATGGCTCGAACAGGCACGCCAGCGACGGCGTACTTCTTCGCAATGTCTTTCGAACCTAGCAAGTCGCCCTCCTCGCCAGCGTACCAGTGGAACTCAACGGGCACGCTCGGCCTGAAGTCGTTCTGCAGGAGCGCCCGGTACGACTCGAGGAGTGTAACAACACCGCTCCCATCGTCGTCAGCACCGGGTCCACGCCCCAGTCCATCTCCTCCGCCGGTCGAGTCGAGATGCGAGCCGAGGATGACAATTGGCGCACTGGGGTCGGCACCTTCAATCCGAGCAATGACAGATTTTTGATAGAATAGGTTGGATGGGTAGTGATGGTATACCTGGGTGACGGTGACATCGCTACGCTCCGCATCGAGCGCGATATCAGAGACTGTGTTGTAGAGCGCTTCGGCGGCCGCCTCCCCAGATTCGCTGTGGTAGAACCGGTTGAAGAAGCTCGTCAGCGTCGAGAGATAGCTTTCCAAGTTTGTCGTAGAGAGGTTTGCAATGAGTGCGTTGACTGTCGCTTGCTGTGAGATGGGCGGAAAAGTGGCCAACACAGGCAATGTAGAACTTTGTGCTGCGGGAACGTGTGTGAGATGCTCGGTATGGTCGGGCCCACTGGGCGTAGTACCGTCGATAAACTCCACGTAATTGGCCTGAAGCACAAGTCCCTCCTCCTGCGTATACCGAACAGGTGGTTCTTTGTCAGGAAAGAGCAGCAGAGATTGACCAGGTTTCTCTACGGCGACCAGGGCCGCGAAGACGTTGGGGGCCAGCAATCCAACGAGCGCGAGGCAGGACTTCATGGCATCCAGTTAGAAAAGAGGCAACCCAGCCTGGGGTGGCCAACAGCTTTCACAAGCGCAGCCTTTATAGGTGTGAATCCCAGCGAGCATCAAAGATTGTACTCTGCTGCGGATAGCAGTGCGGCCTGATTAAATTGCAGGGCGACTCTGCAACGCGCTCAGCAGTAAGTACCTAGCCAGAATAACGGGAGATAGACGTAAAAAGCGCACGCGCGACGTGTAGCCTGAATTTGCAGGGATTCTCGTTGCCGTGTTCTACGAGTTAGTGAGTGTGCGGCTGCACTTGATATGCACGCCGAATCCTTCATCAACTGCCGCGCAAAATGGCCACGAGACTCAGAGATTGAAATATATCGCAACGTGAAGCTGAAGATTGCGTCTGTAGTCAGCACCGACGACGGCGGACGTGGGGAGTACTGCAGCTTAAAGAATGATCATGAGGCGAGACCAGTTGGGCATGCGAGCACTGTAATCTGATTGAGGATTCGTAAAATCATCATATTTTGTCGTTCGTCGTGAGCAAAGGGATGAAATAAACTGCCCGAGGGCACTGAAAAAAAAAAATCAAAGAGAAAAGCAGAAAAGGGTGAAGGAAAAGCGAGAGCATAAAAAACAACAACTCCAACATTACCGCACGCGTTGCTGCAACTCTAATCTATCTCCCTCCCTCCCGCGACGCGCCGCGGGGACGACCAGCGCGCGCGGCGGCGTCCGTCCTTGATCCATTCAGCGGGCTCGGTGCTCCTTGTCCAGTAGCGACAGCGTTGGGCAACTACGCGCCGGCAGCCGGGACAGCGACCGCCCCTCGAGCGTACGCCGCCCAGAGACCGACTGCGCACGCGAGCGCGATCGTGCCCGTCGTCGCCAGCGGCTGGAACGACAGCAGGAGCAGCAGGGCGCACAAGGCGAGCATCAGCGTCTTGCGGCACGAAAAAAGAAAAAGAGATGAGAATGAGACTCAGCGGGGCTGGGGAGGGGTGGGGTGGGGTGGACACCGCGACTCACCGTCAAGTTACGCGCGATGGGCTGCTGCTGCGCGGCGTCCTTCGCGGCCGTGTCTTGCATGACCGCGGCCAGCGGGGCAAGCCTGCGCTTCATGACCGACCCTGGGCCGCTCGAAAGGCTCGAGGGAGTGAGCAT
Source organism: Auricularia sp. M12 (assembly GCA_037042885.1). Lineage (NCBI taxonomy): Eukaryota > Fungi > Basidiomycota > Agaricomycetes > Auriculariales > Auriculariaceae > Auricularia > Auricularia sp. M12. The sequence goes on from CM073216.1 coordinate 3,163,984, forward strand.
CACGGGATCCACATCGTCCTGCAGCTCGTCTGTCTCGTGTTCATCATTGACTGCGCGACGTTTCCTTCTGCGGCGCTTGGGCACCGAGACCTGCACCAGAGTAAGTCCAGCGAAATCAGCGTGGACAGGAGTAAACGCGCACCTTCTCGTCGTCGTCAGATCCACTCAGACTGCGCGGGCTAGGAGGTGCATGTGCCTCGCGCTCCTCCTCGCGCTTCTCAAGCTCCTTCTGCCGATTTTCCACCTCGGCTTGGCGCGCCTCCCACAGTTCAACGGCTTTGCGCATTCTCTCCCGCTCCTCCTTCCACTCGTCCCATCCAATACGAACACCAGCAACCTCGTCACGCAGCGCAGCGACGGCCAGCTGAACTTCGTCGACCCGCTTGTCCTCGACAACAGCAGGGGCAGGAGCGGCCGGTTCAGGGAGCGGCCGCGCCTCGAGCTCGACCACGCGTGCCTCGAGCCTCGCAATCGTCGCGCCCTGCGCCTCCATGGCCTCGCGCACGGCCTCGAGCGTCTTGGCCAGCTCGTCCGCCTTCTGAACCGCAGCAGCAGAGGCGCTGACGGTGCTCTGCGTCTCCTTCTCATGGTCCGACAGCGCCTGCAGCGCATCGTCCTTCTTCTTAGGCTGCAGCCTTGCGCGCGGCTTAGCCGTGCCGCGCCGTCGGAGCGACATGCCCGCGCCGATGGGCGGCGGCGAGCTGTCCGAGCCAGTCGCAGCGGCCGCTTCAGTAGGCGGACTAGACGGCGGGCTAGCCCTCAGCGGGGACGCCGGCTTCTGTAGGACTTGCTGCGGCTCGTCGTTGCGTATGGCGCCCTTGATTTCTGCGGGCACCTGCGCGAGCGGCGGCGGCTCGTCCGGCCATCCGGCGTCGTCATGCTGCTCGGGCGACGACTCCGGCGACGGCTCCTCCGTCAGCACGGGCTCGGGCGTCGGTGGCCGCTCGGGCTGCTGCGGGTGGTCCTCCGTCCACTGCCGCGTGCGGTCCGCCTTGCTCTCCTGCTCCTCGTTGTCCATAGGCAGCGGTTCGAGCGTCTGCGGGCCAGAGCCGGGCATAATAGTCGCGACGCTCCGCGCGTCGTCCTCGTCCTCCCCGCTCTCCAGCACTCGCGCGACCGGGCTCACCGCGCCGTCACGGCCATTCAATTGTTGTTGCTGGTGATGTTGCTGCTGCTGCTGGTGTTGTTGCGGCTGGATGATCTGGCTCTGGCGCAGCATCTCCACCTCACGCCTTAGCGAACCAACGTCGTCATCCGCAAGGGCCTTAAGCTTCTCGACGTGCGCCGCGAACCAGTTTTGCATCACGTCGATGCGCGATCTGAGCGCATGTAGCTCCTCGTCGCGCTCGCGCTCGCGCTGCAAGTCCTTCTCCTGCGTAGAAGGCACTGAGCCAGCAGAATCCTGGCGCTGTGCAGCTGGCGGTGGGGGCGGCGGCGGCAGCGCATGCGGATGCACGGGCAGCGCGCCGCCGAGGTGATCCTGGATATCGTTCATCGCGCCGGCGAGGTTATTCAGCTCGTTGGCCGTCTCGCGGCTCTTCTGCAGCTCGCTCTGCAGGCGCGAGAAGATGTGGTCGAACGACTTGGTAGTCGGCGGGCGCGACAAGCCGCCCATGCCACCCATGCCCATGCCCATATTATTCTGCTGCGCCGAAGGCGGCACCGGGCGGCGCTGCTGGAACGGGTACTGGCCGCCCTGTCCCGGCGGCGGAGGCGGCGGCGCCTGGTGTGCGGACGCGCCGCCAGACCCTCCGGAGAATGCTTGCGAGAAGTGCTGCGCGTCCTCGGGCGAGAGGATGCATGTGCACCGAGCGGCGACCTTGTGATGGATGATCGTCTTGTTGTCCTCGCCTACGATGTCAATGCCGAATTCCTAGACGCGCACAAGGTGTCATCCTCGTGTACGAACGGCTGAATAAACAATGAAGGGACCCACCACAATGTCATCTGTGTGAAGCTCGAAAGGCTCGCTCTCGACACCTTCGGGTGACAGGCGGATAGAGTTGATGAAGGTGCCGTTGCTACTCTTGACGTCCTTAATCCAAATCTTCGAGAAGCGCGCGCATGAGTACGCCGTCAAGAGTGTATGGATAAATCGTACCTTGCCACCCTCCTCCCAGACTTCCGCATGTTGCCTTGACAGGACTTTGGTGTCGAAATAGCCGTTGCGTTCGTTGGGAACGGTCTTTGCGCTCGTTTGGCGGCCAATCTGCGAGTCGCGACGTGGAGCAGTCGTCGATGAATAGAGGTGGCACATGAAGCGTCGTCCATTGTGTCAATGAGAGACAAAAATGCGCAAGGTTGGACACAGGTTTGGATTGGGAGTATGGGACCGGTATCGACGCGGCACGACGTGTAGCATTTGTCGAAAACATCGCAATCGAGCGCACAGCACCATCCACACGGTCGAAGGGTCCAGACAGGCGTGGTGTTAAGACAAGGTTGTTGAAAGCGCGTCGTGCCATGCGTCGAATACAACAGTCGCGGACAGGTCGTCGTGTGCAAATGTGCCGACGGTGAGCAGGGTCCCGCATTGTTGTTGACGAACGGATCATGTATTGTCACGCCGTTGCAATGGAGTGAGTAGCGCCAGCGTGGCAATACGCGTCGTGTTGGATCGAGCGCGTGGCGTCGTCGAGCAGCGTGGCGCAGTTTGGATGTCGTTAATTCCGCGTGTCGCGCCAATGTGGACCAGTGCAACAGTCGCGGACAGTCGGGTAGTGGGTCGAGCATTCGGACGGGTTTCATGTCGAGTGGAAAGAAGCAGAGAAGAGCGACGAGCATTGCCATGTACGGGTGCACGACCGGGATTCATAGTCATAGGAAATCCCGTGTTCAGAAGACCGTTCACAAAGGTGGCATGTCCAGCGCAGCGACCATAGCACGGGTACAGCGCAGCCATGTGGTGATTTAAAGCACCATCCCGCGGCGAGGAACAAGAGGCAGGCACCAGCGCGAACGACCGCATGCCAATGACCAAATTTGAATGCGAATCCGCGCGCAAAGTCGAAGTAAATTGAAATAAATATAAAAGCGAACAAGAGACCATCCGTCAGCAACTTCCAGGCACAAGATGCACCGTTCTACTGACCTTTATGCGTTGTCCCAGAGAAATAACTTTGGGCGCGAACGTGTCATTCAGCGGGAAGAGCGCCAGCGCAGGGGCCGGGGCAGCGCCTGGGCCAACCATGGCTGCAAGCTGGACGTCACGGGTATGGTGCTGGGCGTCGTGGGCGTCGTGGGCGGAGTCGTGACTGAAGCGGACGTGGCGCTGGCGGCTGGTCACGACAGGGGCCCGGTGCGCGGGAGACGCGAGCGGAAACACACGCTCTGATTTCGGAGTTGGCCACTGACTGCCTGATGCCCGCTCCGCCGGACATTCGACCCCCTCGCCTCCCGCAGCCCGTCCGCCTGGACGTCTCACAGCTGGAAAGCAGTGCGGCAGCTCATGAGGAGAGATGAGCTGGGGATTAATGGCGTTTCTCACGCGTTCATCTCTCGCGCTGCCAGTATAGGGAAACTTGAAGGGTTGCCACAGGCGCTGCGCGGATGAACAGTGGCTGCCATCCTCGGTATTCTGCGTGGCATTCCAGTACTCTGCAGCTGCGCTGGCAAAGCTCATTGGCGTTCCCACGCTCAGGACTAAAGAGACGCGCGTCCCTGAGACAATGACTCCATAAATGAAGCTGCCTCCCTGCATCCTGACGGTCGAGAGCGCACTCCATGTGCTTGTATTGAGTACGTGACATTGGCTGCTAGATTAAGGGCATGGTTGCGGAAGCTCTCAAAGAGGAAGCCAGAGCGGCGTAGATGACTGCATTTGAGATCTTAGAACGAGTTCTCATTCCGTCCAGGCCGAGATAAGTCAGTAGATCGACCAACTTCTGCGATATGTGAAGCACCAGAGGGAAGCTCCATCCAGTTTAAACGACTCTCAGCCCGAAGAGTACACTAACAGCACGTGACCCGCGCGTTCAGAACTCAGCCATCTTCTAAGCTACGTCTTCCTCAACAATACAAAGATAAGAGACAGGAATCTTTCTCGCCTGTCTGAAGTTGATCTAGCTCGTCTCTACAACTCAAGTGGGAACAGACTTGCGACAGCAGCTAGTACCCGCTGAGCGACCAGCCAAACCGGCAGCAATTCTTCAGCACAGGTCGCTATTCCCCTTCCCTACCACATCCTGACAGCCAGAGTACGTAGTAATGCCCATCTTCATCGGCTGTTTCACTGGCAGAAGTGAGCAATTACGAATGGCAGACGATAAGGGAGTCAATATCAAGCTCCCTGAGCAATGTCGAATCCTTGCGGCAGGACAGCTGTCCGTGCAGCGGTACTGAATAAAGCTGGAGATACCCCTGAAATAACGCTCGAACTCCAGACCTGAATCGTTCCATGTCCATCGTGGCAAATGTCTCCCGCCGCTAGCAGATCGTCCTTGACCTTCGTATCCATCTGTAAAGCTCCCTTCCGAGTCTCCAAACGCAATCGTGCCATTCCAATTGATTGTAAAGCTGAGATGTGTTGCAATACTTGACCGCTTATATCCCCTTTCCTCCGCAGAGTAAGCAGCCCATGCGCGCCGGCCTCATCCCCGAGCGCGATTTCCAGAGCGATAACCGCCCGCCAAGCAGCAAGCGGCCAGAACCCCCGAGAGCGCTCGAAGTGAGACGTCTAGGGCAAGCCCGGCTCCGCGTCTTCCTCGTTCACACTATTAACAATTCTAAGGTGTTGCACAATGCACAATAGGAATCGGAACACTCCAGCGGCGACTTCTGCATCTGATGAGGATGTGCTGCTACCAGAGCTGGACTTCAATGGCAGCCAATCTTCCACAGCAGAGTAGCACTAGAGCTCCATTGAAGTCCGGTTACCGGTACATCGACTCGGACCCCGGCTTCTTTCCCCAAGCAGCCTGCTTCAAGTTGAGCGCCCGGGTACTTACACAACGTCAAACGCAGCGTCAATCCGCCATGTGTCCGGCCCCGGTCTCTCCTGCCAATGAGACAATCCGGCCATTGCAGGATTAGGAGATATGGTGCTGTACGGTGTCTTTCTTATATTGGCGACTCTGATGCGCCGTGGGGAGCGGACGGTGCAGTTGGACGGTCGTGATCAGAAGTTCGAGTGTCTCAACGCGGCGGTCACGGTTTAGGTTCCCGACTAGAGCTCGAAACGAGGTGCTATAGCTATACTTTCTGCAGCTATCGACGCGGAGTGCTGAAAATGGACGGGAAGACCGCACGGCGCGTCGGGATGAATAGCCATGTTCCTCCCTTCTCATTAGAACACTCTCACCCGACTCAGTCCCGCGCACGTGCAGCGCACGCGGACGCCACCGGTACTAACGCGCAAAAGCCCAACCACAACTATGTAGTTTGAACCCTGTCACGATCGCCTCAAGTCCGAGTCGTCAACTCCCGATCGCATTCCAAGTCGCAGGGTGGGCGCCAGCGGCACTGATGTTAAGACTGAGACTGACGGCGAAGCGACATAGATAGCAGCTGTAATAGGCAGGGATGCGCGTCTCGCCCAGGAACGCTCGATCGATGGGTGGCAATCGCGTCACGTCGGCCTGCTCGCAGACGCGTTCTCCCCGAGGGTGGAGCATTGAACGCGCTTGCGATGGAGGTCGAGTTCGTTCCGTGGAGTCGGACGGCCAGGGCTGCGCGTTGGCGTCGGGCCTTGCGCGCTCGTGACTGTGGGCCCGAACGAGCGACGTACATACATAGAGGTGCTCGTAATCGCGTTCGCAACCGCTAGCAGCAAGCCAAGCATCCTCAGACCGCCTGTGTCAGTGCCGCGCGCCTGCGGGCGTCTGGAGCACGTTCTGGGGACGTCTCGGCGAGCACGTTCTGCGGGCGTCACGTCCAAGCCGCTCGCACACGCGCGCATCTCCGGCCTGCCCCCTCGTCAAGTCGCCGGCCAGGCTGAGACGCACTGCGACGAAGCTATGCCACCATCTGGGGTCACGGTAGAAGTCGGAGTCGGCAGAATCTCAAGTATCATGGCGTACAATAATGGGCAGGCTGGCCTGAGCGCAAAATAAGTGCTTCCCTGACTCCCTGACACGCAAAATAAGCCGAAGTGCTTCAAATCCCTGAGCCCATGCGAACGCACGCGCAGAACAGCCGATGTACAGGACCCTTCGCACCCGCACCCGCACATTCGAGCCTGAGTTCTCTAGTCACTGCCATGCCAACGTCCGGCCGCGGGCGCAGGGCGGTCCTTCCCTCGTGCCCATACCGCACCCAGTCTGAGGCTGCAATCGGAGGCTGCAGTCGGCTCAGATCTCATCCAGAGGCTCAGGCTGCAATCTGCACGCGGTCGGCCGCGGCAGAAGAGAAGAACTCAGAGGCTGCACCATAACGTTAAGTTCGAGGCTGATCAGCCTGAGAGCATCCTCAACTTTCAAGTTTGCCGCCGCACACTGGTAGAGGAGTGACGTAGGTCGCAATAATGCCATACACATTAATGTAATGTGGCCGAGGAAGCTAAGCGGCCACGTGCCATTGGCACCGAGGGCGACAGTGAACTCTGAAGGGGGCGTCGTGTGGCCGACAGCAGCCGCGCCGGGGGCTGCAGCGCACCGTCGAGCCCCCATGTGCGCGCGATGATCAGGATGTCGAGGTGAGAATCGCACGCGCATGCGGGCGGCCTGGAGAATCTCAGTCTCAATGTGCAGCAGAGACTCAGTGAGCACGTTTTGAACATGAGAATCCTTAAAGACAGAGTAGAGGGGTATCCCAAAACTGTTCGTAGACTTTTATTCATTGATCTCGATGTGACTCCGACATGCCTCCGAGTCCCTCCCACATCCAAGAATGGAGTGTACACTATACAAAGCAATACCAATACTTTCTGCTCGCGCGGAGCGGAGTCCGGCATCCAACACGGCGTCGCCGGCGGTTACACCGCGCTGGCGCCGTCCGGGAGCCGGACGTCGGACTGGCTCTGCTGCGTGTGCTTGGCGTCCCAGTCGATCTCGGCCTTCGAGCTCGGCGAGTAGGCGTAGTCGTGTTCTGTCTGCACGTCGATCGTCTCGCTGCGCGCGCGTGTGCGTCAGTGCCCCGCATGAAAGGGAGTGGAAGCAGGGAAGGGAAAGAAAGGGGGTGGAAGCAGGAAAGAAAGGCAGTGGAAGCAGGCAAGGAAAGGCAAGGAAATGACGCACGTGATGCGCACGACAGGCCCGCCCCGCCGCCCGCTGGTGTGCCCGAAGGTGGTCTGGCCGAGCGAGATGCCGTTCGAGGCGCCCGCGCCGGTCGAGGTGACGGATTTGGAGAGGTTGAAGAGCGCGGTCGAGCTGCGCCGCGCGTTCACTATATAGAATGTAGAGGCACACCCACGCCCAGTCAGCCTCGTCGAAAGCAAAGGAAGGAAGGAGGAAAGACGACGCACAGGAAGTAAGGAGCGAGAAGGCGTACACCTTGGCCATCACGACGTCGTTCAGGACTGGCGAGCGCGAGCGAAGCGAGCGTCAGCGAGAGCGATAAGTCAGCGAGCAACGGCGAGAGCGATAAGTCAGCCTAAGAGAAGAAAGGAAGAGGAAAGCGGAAAGGACGCACAGAAGAACATGCCGGCGTTGACTTTGAACAGCACGAAGGTGAGCGTCTGCGAAATGAGCGAGAAGACGTTCGCCTGCACCGTCCGCGAGATGATCGCGTTGAACGTCCTGCAGCGCGCGGGGCGTCAGTGTCGCGAAGGGGCAGCCGGACGATAGCCCAGCAGCGGCGCCAAGCAAGCGCATATAGGCCGCGCTGCGCTGCGGCCGCCGGAGAAGAGGAACGCACGTTTTGGACGTGGAGGGCGTGTCGCGCGTCTTGAGGCGCAGGTAGTAGAACATGGACAGGCTGATGATCGTGTCGCCGATGATGCCCGCGATGAGCCAGCCGTATGCGCCGGGCCTGGGTGAGGGCGGGCGTCAGCGAGCGCGAAAATGGGCGTGGGGGGTGGAGCGGCAGTGCGCGAAGGCGGGGGTGGACGACCATGAAGGCGAGGGGTGCGGCGACGAGCGAAGCGATGGTCGGCGGGGTGGAGCAGCAGCGCGGTCGCGAGTGTGCAGCGCGAGCTCTGAGCACTAGCGAGCGCTCCAGACAACGCGCGCGCACCACCACCACTCGCGCGCGCTCTACCCTAACGCCCACTGGCACCCAGAAGACAGGCGACGAAAACAAGAAGGAAAACAAACGGACGTACAGCACGATGCCGAGGTCGGCGAAGAGGACGTTATGCCGGCCCCACACGCTCAGCGCCCAGATCACGACGACTGCAGAGTAAACGGGTCAGCATCGGAGGGCGGGTGGTGGTGCGAGTCCGGCAGGGCGAGCGGAGGGACGTTGGAGTGCGAGCGGAGGGTGGTGGTGCGAGCGGAAGGGCATTGGAGTGCGAGCGGAGGGTGGGATGCCAAAAACGGTCATTCCGGCCTCACTTGCAGATTGCAAATTCGGTACAGAACTCGATCCGCCCAAACGGTGCAAATGCCGGCCGCGCCCAAACGGTGCAAGTGCCGGAGCAGGAACGCATGGGGGCAAGGAGCGGATAGGCCGCGCCAATCGGCGAACGGGGAATTCGAACAGGAACGGCGCCAAACAGTACAATGACAGAAACAAACGGCGGAGCGGCCCATGCAGACGTAAACGCGTGGAGGCAGCAGGGAATTGGAAAACTAGCGATGGGGCGAGGGGACAGGAGGAAAGACTGGGACGCACTCTGCTGCGTAAAGGCGGCGAGGACGATGGCGCCGCAGAGGATGTAGTTCCCGCCGGAGATGAGCCACAGGCGCCAGGCGTAGAAGAGCTGCGTGATGCTCGTCGCCGTCGCGTCGCAGAAGATGTTGATGTAGAACGCACTGCGGGCGAGACACGAGCGTCAGCGAGTGTCCGGCGCGAGCTCCCAATCGCAACCCGCCCCCACTTCGGCAGGCTCGCGAAACTCACTAAGGCAACAGCCCCGCGCCGGGTATGCTCCCCCAGAGCGTGACGGTCCACTCGTACGCCCAGACGAGGTTGGCGGCCGTGTCGACGAGCGCGACGAACCAGATCGCGCCGGCCAGGATCTTGAACCACAGCCGGTCGCGCGGGAACTGCAGGTAGTAGATGTACGCTGCCGCGCAGACGACGCCGAAGGTGAAGATTGAGGCCCAGGTTGAGATCGTCTGCCGCGGTGTGGGGAGTTAGCGGGAGCGGAGAAAGGAGGGGAGACGCGACGGCGCGTGAGAGACGCCTAACACTGGCGCGTGAGACGAAGGACGTACGACGGCGCCGACGGTCATGTTGATCGACGGGAACCCGGGCGGGAATGCCACTGGCCGGTTGGGCTGCGCGGGCGAGGGCGGCGGGAGCGAGGCGGACATGGCGAGCAGGCGTGCGAGGCGTGCAGCGAGCAAGCGGGCGCGAGCGAGCAAGCAGGTGAGACGAGGAGAGAGAGAAGAAGGAGGGGTGGAGACGGCGGCTGGGACGGTGGGGGGAGTAAGAACGCCTTGGCCGGGGCGGGACACACGGTGGGCCGGCGCGCGGCGTTATATATGTACGTTACGCTGACTTCTGACTTCTGCCTTCTGCCCTGAGACTGGAGGCGCCGAGGCGTGAGGAAAGAAGACGGTGTCATTGTCAAAACTTCCATCAGCGTCTCAGGGAGCGCTAGCAATATGTATGCATGTCACTGTGGGGATACATTCGGCGTACGGCCATTCCAATAATGTTCTCCGCTGCGGCGAGTCTGATCGGTACACTCTCTGTCCTGATTCTCGAACGAGTGTGCCGCGTAGTCAGTGTGTACTTACTTAGCGGGGGTGATCCACTGACTGAATGCCGGTGTTCTCCGCCGGACGGACTTGAACGAGGCACGGCGGCTAACAGCAGATAAGAGGCATCAGATTCAGAGCATTCCCGCCATATCAATAACTGAATTGATTGTGTAACAGTAAGAACGGAAGGGAAGGAAGCGTGACGCGTTGCATCAGACTGAGACTGAGACAGTGACACGGCTGCTGTGATCCTGGAGCGCCTCCCTCGTCTTCCTCCGGCCGCACACACACACACATTCGCACGCGACAAACAAGGCGCCATGTATGTAGATCTAGACGTGCAGATTCTCTCTCTCACTCAGCCTCATCCTCTCCCCAACCGCATACACTCCTCACCTCACCGTCTCTCATGTCGCTCCTCGTCCCGCTGAGCAGCATCGACCAAGCGGGCACGGAGACCTCGCTCTCCGTCTTCGGCTACGTCCTCCGCCCCTCCTCATCGTTCGACGCAGACGCCCTGCGCGCCGCGGCGCTGCGCGTCGTCGAGAAGTGGCGTCTCCTCGCGGGCTCCGTGGAATACTCCGCGGCGCACAACGGATACGCCGTCCGCGTCCCCCTCGGCCCGCTCGACCCGCGCGACGAGAGGCTGCGGTTCACGCGGACTGCGATGCCGGGCGTCTGCTTGCCTTCCATGTGGCAAGGGGAGAAAGAGGAGGGCAGGATGGGAGAAGAGGACGCGTGCACGCTGAGGCCGCCGGCGTACAAGCACTTCGTGCACCGCGACACGGCGGGCGCGCTCAAGACGCTCGCGCGCACGCGCCAGCCGATCCTCAGTATACACGTCACGGCGTTTGCGGACTATACCTGTGCGTCTCCATCCCGCCATCCCTTCGTTCCACCTCTAAACGACGGCAGGCGTGGGCATCGCGGCGCCGCACGGCGTGCTGGACGGCACGGGCCAGGGCGCGCTCACGCGCTACCTCGACGCCGAGCTGCACGGTGCGTCCGGTTCTGCATACATCTTCCGATCGGGCTGAGCTGATCGGCTATTCCTTCGCCCCTTTCCGCCTTAGGCCGCGCATGGACCCCGCCGCCCTTCGCGCCGACCAACATCCTCCAGGCCGCGCTCGACGCGCTCAACTCTACATCCCCATCTACGCCGAACGAAAAGAGCCTGCTCGGGCCGAACGGAGAGCAGCAAGAAGATGACGAGAAGGACTCGGAACTACTCAGGGACCTCCAACGCGAGCTCGTCCCGGTGACCGCGCGCAGCGTCGCGGCGCTCGCCGCGCGCGTGGGGTACGAGTACCTCTGGCACCGCGCGGAGGACCGCGCGCTCTTCCTCGGCCGGCGCGTCGTCGAGCGCCTCGCCGCGTCCGTCAAGCGCGACGTGCGCGCGCGCTATCCCGATGGGGCGCGCTGGGTCAGTACGGGCGATGTGCTGTATATGTGGCTTGTGCAGGTGCGTCGCAAGGGGAGGAGTACGCAGTACTCCGACGAGGGAGCTGACGCCGTGTGATAGGCGGCATGCGCGGACGAGGCGCGCGACGCGCGGCACACGGTCGGGCTCATGTCCGCCGTGTCGATGCGCCCCATCCTCACCGCGCACACCAAGAACCCCGGTGCGTCCTCCGTGCCCTGCCTGCCTGCCTCGTGTCCAGTTTGCCGTGCGCCGTCCTTCGTTCCCCATTCGCCGACGCGCTCCCCATTCGCCGACGCGTCAATCTTCCCCGCCGTGCCTGCCGGTGTCCGAGATCTACTACGTAGATGGGCGCCGGCGCGCCCATTCAGTTGCCGTTTATTTTCATTTTTCGCGTCGCCCAATCGCCCTCCCCGCGTCCGCACCGCCGCCGCCGCCGCCGTCGCCTCGCGTCATCACCGCGCACGGCTGTCCCACATGCAGCGTGCAGGAGTGCCGTTTATCTCGCGTATCCTCCTCCGCCGTTCGCGCCGCCTTCGCATTCTTACGTCCCTGCTCGTCTCCACCACCGCCCGTCCCCGTCCATCCTGATCCCCTTCTCCATTCCCCCGCTCCCCTCCACATCACTCGTCCCTTCCTTCCGCCGCACTCACACTCCCCCTCTCCTCGCAGACTTCGAATCCTACCCGCACAACTGCATCCTACCCGCCGCGCTCCCACTTCTCACCAAAGCCTCTCTCCAATCCACCCCCCTCGCAGAGCTGTGCCTCGCACACCGCGCGGCGCTGGACACCGCGCGCGGCATGCCGTACGTGCGCGCGTGGACCCGGGGAGTGGGCGCGAGCGTGCCCGCGCGCCGCTGGGGCCACGATGCGTGGATCTGCTCGAACCAGATCGTTAGTGGTGCGGCGAGGATTGATTTTTCCACCGGCCGGAAGGACGGGGCGGCAGGTGAGGGTAAGAGTGGAGGAGCTGGTGGAGAGGGCGAGGTGAAGACGGTCGCGTACTTCTACTTCATGGCGCCCATCATGCCCGACCACACGCTGCTCATCAACGAGGTGCGTCCCGCTCCCTTCATTTCCTGCTTGCTGACGATGCACCCGACACGCAGTTGAACGGCGGCTTCGTCATCCAGGGCTGCCTGCGCCGCGCGCGCTGGGCCGCCGTCGAGCGCGCGCTGCAGCAGCTGCAGGCGCAGGCCGCGGCAAAATCAGCTGTTTGATCTACAGTATTCGCTATGTATCCTACTCCCCCTCCCATCCCATCCTGTCCTGTCCTAGCCTATCTTCGCCCTTCTCTTCCGCTACTGCTGTATTTCTTTCGACCCACCCACGCTCCTTTCGAGTTTCGAGTTTCGAGTTTTTGGTTACTCCCCGGCGCGCGCGATGTATATCTCGACTAGCTACATATTGGTTCCCTCTCTCGATGAAATTCTTGGTTTGGTTTGGGTTGGTTTGGTCCCTCGTCTCGCGGTCCGCGTTGACGCGTCGCTCTTGGTTACCCCGTCTCCCGCCCGCCCGCCCGCCCGTACTTCCTTGTGTCAGGCTGTCGCTCAGTCGCTGCTGCGCTAATCAAAACTACTTATCTCGTCCCTTCTTACTTTCTCAGCTTTACACTTGACGTGCGCTGTAGCTGTAGTTGAGGATCCGTCACTGCCAATCTGCACACTAAGCTAGCTGCTAGTCCGGCGCGTCTCAAGCTACAGCTGTAGATTGCGGTATGAGCCTGGGGTATCCTGCTCAATCCGAGGCCCTCGCCCTTCTTTCAAAGTTGCCACAAGGTTTAGCTGAGGATCCGTCACTGCCCACCTGCGCACTACAGCTGAGCACTGAGCGTTGAGATTCTAGTCCAGCGTGGCATGAGCTATTGTCAATTTCTGCTCAATCTGCGTCCCCCGCCACTGGCAGCCGTTCTTTGCCAGCACATAGAGTATGCCAAGGTGAGAATCCCGGGTCACCGCCGACCTGCACTGGGCGCTGAGACTCAGACTCTGGTGCAGCCAGAGTCTGAGGTATTCTGCTCCAGCCTCCGAGTTACTCGCCTACGATGTGCTGAGGATCCGTCAGTGTCAGCCTCAGCGTCAGCCTGGGCCAGACTCTCAATATGAGTGACTTGTGCCACTGAGACGTGAGACTGCGCCTGGATCCTTCGCCCTCGTCATGTGGTCTCAGTCCTGCCCGCCCCTTCATAATCATCTTCCGACTGCCCCTTGCCCTCCCGTCGTACTTCGACGGGCCTCCCTGAATATCCTGCGAATCAATTGAATGAACGTTCCATAAGGTGTTGTTAATACGGAGACTCGCGCATGACAATGACATCGACAATGACCCTGGGAATCTTAGGCTGCAGCTGATCGACTCGGATTATGATATCCATGATGATACACTGGTAAGTTCCTCGCGCAATCCCGGCCGAAGCACGCATACACTGTACTTACCCCCTCGCCTGTATCAGGTCTAGACGGGTCTCTCCTCACGCGTCAGAAACTCTGTCCGAGGACCGTCGGGCATCTTCAGATACGCGGACTACTAGTATCCCATGTGTCAATTTAAATCTTACTGTACTTCACGATGGCCCTACCAGAAGGCTGAGACTCGCGCTTGATGTCTTCCCGAACCCCGCCTGGACTCTTCACTGTATGTACAACATCTCAATGGTATGTACAGTATATGATAAAGAATCGAACCGGACGCCCCCGAACTTGAATATCCGAGACCTTCGAAGCAGGATCACAATGATAATAATAGGTGCCAGGCCAGCGCTGCTGCGCCGCCTGTGCGGGAACCCCGCGTTGAGGATCGTTAATTTAGACGATAGATAACGACTCGGACTCGGACGGGGGCGTGCTTTTGTTGTTACAGTACGGTACGTGGCGTGGGGACCTTGCCAGCTATTATACCGGCAATCAAACTGTACAGCAACTCTGCAATAAGAATAGGTAGCGGGTCTGCCCGGGGAAGGTCTTGAGTGATTGGAATCCGAATGCTGGATTCATTTACTGCCTGAGGTGCGGTGGAGCGTTCCATAGCCACTCGTGGGAACTGGGGAGACCTACTTAGAATCATTGAGAGGAGAGCCAGAGTCTCGAGTAGCTTCCATATGATCTGATATTCGACATGACAATAACTTAAGCGATATCGTCGCAGCTGCTGGCAACCCAGGGGGTCTTCTAGCAGGTACAGTACATAGATTGCAATAATAGGCACCGGAAGACGGCAGGGGGAGTTCTCCTTGCACCAGGTGTCAGGATTGCCACTGGTTTCGAGGTCCTTGCGACTCGCGAGTGCCGTCACTGGCAGGAAATTACATTAGTCCTCCGAGTCGCGCACAGCGACAGTGGAGTCTCTGTCACACACTCAGACTGCAGCAGCCTGATCTCATGATGTGTAAGTCTGTCGATCGGCCTCGCGATCGGTCAAAGGGGGCGGATTCCTCGGATGGGGGCTTCGCGTTGGAGGCTCAGGGGCGCTGAGCGACAGTGGCAGGTGCTCTGGACTCGTGGGAACGGTCGCTCGGACGTCTCCGTCTCAGGAGGCAAATCAATGGGCTCGCCACGGTCGGGCTGTCCAGTGTCTTCGCCCTGCGCCCCGTGGCACCAGGCAGACTGTGTGTGACTCGCGATCGGACGAGACGGTGGGATGGTCATGCAGAATTGCTCGTTCCTCTCGCGCGCAGTCTGCGGACGATGGGCTGAAGCAGGCCTGAGGTATCCCGTATTGACTCTTGAGGCCCCGGATCGCGGATGCTCACGCGTGGCCAGAGACCGAAAAGTGTCTGAATGTTTTCCGAGTCCCACCATGACCTTTTGTGGCTCAGAATGCACCGGGACAATTTCTCCCTGTATCCACTGCATGCTGTCGACGGAGATGCCCTCAGCAGTACAAGTACGAGTGACGGTGACCGCTGCTCCCAGCCCAAAAAAACTAGGGCGGCACTGCCACACTGCGCCGATCCGGAGACTGCCAGTGCTGGCACTTGCACGTGGGCGTGCCTGAGAATTCAAATGACGAATCGTTCTGTTCGGACAGAAAAGCTTTATTCCGGCGTCCTTCATGTCGCGACCCTCAGTTCAGGTTGAACATACTAAGCCAGGGTCAGAACTAGCTACGAGACCGACAGAGACAGCTGGTGACGCGACGCACTTGAAGCTGCTGCGAGCCTGGCCGGTGCCCGTCACCAGCAGGTTGTCGCCGCATCCAGAGCCGAGGTTGGCGTTGCCGATCCAGCCGGGCTCCCAATAGAGGAATCTACAACCAGGTGTCAGCTCTGAGCTCCGGACAAGTTCGGCAAGCGGAAAGGGGACGCACCCCTGGCCGAGCCCATTAGGCACTTTGTTCAGTACGCCGACAATGGCCTGCAGCCACTGCGTCTGGCCGTCGGGCGTCTGGGGGTAGCTGGCGCTCAGCGTGACGCTGCACGCCGTCGCGGGCCAGTCGGTCTCGGCCACCATGATCGGCTTGCCGTACGTGTTGGCCAGGTTGTTCAGCGAGCTCTGCAGGTTCGCGAGCGTCGCGGATGTGCCGTAGAAGGGGTCTGTCCGGGTCCAGCATCAATTACCGACTTGAATGGGGCCGTGACTATTGGAAGCACTGCGGCGGAAGAGGAAAAAGAAAGGCGGCGAACGTACAGAATGACACGCCCATGATGTCGAAGTCGGACAGCCTGTCAGGCACATTCAGTGTCGCATTCAACGGACTTCCGGTGGATGAATGCAGGAAAGAGGATGACGTACGTGAAGGCGCCCTGCTTTTGGATGCTCTTGTACCAGTTGCTCTGGCCGCTGGAGTTCCAGCCGTCGGCGAGGTGGATCATGACTTTGCCGGTGAATCCGCCGTCCTTTGCGCCGTTGCGCGCCGAATGCAGGAGCTGAGACGGCGCGTCCCAGCCGGACGAGGTGCGGCCGACGGGCCAGAGCAAGCCGCTGAGATGTGTGAGTTACGACGGGAGGAACGTCCCCGGGAACGCACTTGTTGATTTCATTGCCAATCTGCAGGATGTCGATGGGCGTGCCTTGCGCGTTGAATTGTTTCACGACGTTCTGGGATTCCTGCATGAACGACCCTACAACTGATTGGAAGATTGGAACACACCAGAGTGTAGTTGTAACTTTGCACTGGATGAGCTTCGTGAGGAGGGGAAATTGCTGTAGGGACGTACATCGCGGTGTTCAGCTGGTCGAGCGTGCTTCCCCATCCCGAAGGAATCGCTTGCTTGCCGGGATCGGCCCAAGCTGTGTCAAGTGTCACGTTCTTGAGAACGTGAATATATAAGAAAAGAAAAGTTCATACTGTCGCTATAGTGCAGGTCCACAATGAGCGTCATGCCTTGCGCTTTAATTCTCTGCGGACAATGTCAATGCATGGTCGATCAGCGCAAGTAGGATGTAGACCTTGGCAAGCGAGAGCGCGAATGCGGTATTATACTGGCCGGCGGTCCAGATACGAACGCGCGCGGTGTTCATCCCGTGCGCCTTGGCGATGGCCTCGAACTTGCCGCTCGCGCCGTTGGTGTCCTTGTACGTCGTACCAGCCTGCTCGACGACGGGAACGCTGGATATGTCCGCGCCGCGCCAGACAAGGCCGAACGTCGAGGTTGCAAGCGCGAGCACCGGCAAGAGGGATATTGAGCGCATGGTATACGTGGAGTAGCGTCTGCCACGCGCCCGCCCATTTATATAGCGCTGGTCCCCGGACCGCTCGAATGGCCGTCAGCAGTCACGAGCTCGACACCGCGCCGTTTCGTGAGAACCATGGCCCTCTTCTCTCGGTCGACGTGGCGTTGAATTGGTCAAGCTCGGACTCGGATGCTCGATGCAGGCCGCAAATGGTAGCCGATGCCGGGACACAGTTTCCAGCCCCAGATACACCTGAAGTGCGTAGTTCTGAGCGCAGCGCTTGCTGTGGCTTTGGCTGCTCACTGCGTAAAAGCAAGCCATCATGGCGACAGGTTGTAAAACGTCGGAGTAACCGCGGCGGATGTAAACTCGGGCCACGTGACGCAGCCTCCGCCACACCAAGTCGCGACGCAAGGACCCGCCGGTTGAAGACGAGCACAATCGCGCTTTCGTGTGTGCATGTCGCTCTCGTGCACCAAAGAGGTCGCCGGCGCGTGGATGCCCAACCCCGTCGACCGCCCTGACTCGGAACACCAGACACCTAGCTGTGGAAAAAAAATGGAGCAGATTCCGCCGCGCCCGCGTTCGGCGTGCTTGATACACCTGGGCAGGGGATAAATTGGATTTGCAGTGGTCGGTATGTCGAAGCTTTTTTTTATGCTCCCGATTTTCATGCCCGCGTCTGCATGCCCGCTTACCGTGCTCGTCAAGTGCTCGTATCCACTTCCCCACAGCTCTCAATGTGTTTGCTCGTGGCGGCGACTAGTTGGTGCGGCAGGCGTGGCCAGCTGAGACGTTCGAGTCCCATGCCAGTTCGCGGAAAATGGTGACGAGTACTTATGCCAGGAACCCAGAGCCTATGCGTAAGTCTTTTATTCGATACCGTAAACCCCTCTCCCTGCTGAACTATGAACATGTGGTAACAGACTCGCGGCGTGGACAATTGACAATCAGACTGCGCAGCTTTCCATAGCAGAGCGATCACCGCAAGATTTCCGTCACCGTCGGGCTCACTGAATCAGATTCTTGCTGTCCACGATTTCCACATCTATAAAGGCCGGGTTTACCGTGGCAGCGGCTGGCCACTCCCACCTAGGTACACTCGTTTCCCGGACTTGCAACAATGAAGTCCCGCTTTGCTGTCGTCGGACTGCTTGCATCTAGCATCTTCGCCTCCCCGGTCTCTGTAGAGAAGCCTGGTCAATCTCTGCTGCTCTTTTCCGACACCGAACCGCCTGTCTGGTATACGCAGGAGGGGAAACTTGCGCTTCAGACCAAGCACGTCAAGTTCATCGACGTGACCACGACGTGGGCCGGCCACACCCAGCGGCTTGCGAAGGTGGCTGCCACGCAGAACGCTGCGGCTCGTTTGCTTGCCTCTTTCCCACCCATCTCGCAGCAGGCGACCGTCAACTCACTCATCGCAAATCTCTCCACGACGAACCTGGAAAGCTACCTCACCCCGCTGACGGAGTTCTTCAACCGATTCCTCCACAGCGAATCTGGGGAGGCGGCCTCCGAAGCGCTCTACAACACAGTCTCTAGTATCGCGCTCGACGCAGGGAGGAGCGATGTCAATGTCACCCAGGTCTACCATCATTACCCGTCCAATCTCTTCTACCAGAAATCCGTCATTGCTCGTATTGAAGGTGCCGACCCCAGTGCGCCAATTGTTATCCTCGGCTCGCACCTCGATTCGACTGGCGGAGACTGGCTAAAGCGTGGACCTGGCGCCGATGACGACGGCTTCTGTAAAAACGGATCTGCTCCGGAGCCGGTATCAGCCGTTCCGAGCGCTCCGACGCTCTGGCGACAGCCCAGAGCAGCCAGAGCGTGCAGAG
Organism: Auricularia sp. M12; assembly: GCA_037042885.1. Taxonomy (NCBI): domain Eukaryota; kingdom Fungi; phylum Basidiomycota; class Agaricomycetes; order Auriculariales; family Auriculariaceae; genus Auricularia; species Auricularia sp. M12. Next base: position 3,182,605 of record CM073216.1, read on the forward strand.
CACTGGCTCGGAACTGGGTGCAACACCATCGCAATTGCAGTCGAGGATGCTGGTGTCAAGATGTCGAAAAAAATTATTATAGTCAAATAAGTTCAGAACGCAGTAAAAACACGATTCCACATGGTCTCCAGAAATATGATTTTTTGAGACTTGTCGCTGACTCAGGGAGTCCTTGCGGCGTTTGACGAGGCTGAGGTCGGACCTTGAAAACCTTTCAAGATCCGCCCGAAGGTCCGGTCACATATGCAGGCCCGGGCTCTGAGCGGAGTCCCAAATTCCCTCTTTCTTTTGCTCTCATGTCAACGATGTCCCGCTGGCGCCGCCGCCGCAACTAGTTCCCGGGATTACACGCTCTCTCTTCTGGCCTCGTTTACGACTGTGTCTGCTCAGTTTTGGCTTTGGCTGTTGGCTTTGGGCTGTGGTCTCAGTGCTTTTTACATGATGCCTGGCTATGGTTCTCGTATTTGCTGGGTCTTTTGGGCTGCTCTGGCTGTCTGGTCGCTGGGTTCTGGTCGCTCGCCCTTACTAACAGTTTCTTTTCAGATCCCGCTCGCTGATATCCATCAAGACGAGACGTGTATGCGCAGCGTTGGTATCTCGGTACGTTACTCGCACTTACCATCTGGGCCGTTTACTGACGTCCCACTTGTTATAACCCCACTCTGCATGGAAGGACTTGGAGTAGGATAACGTTCCTAGTTGTCGGGCCATGACGGCGCTGTTGGTCGCTGGGCAGCTCCGACCGCCGCCCAGTCAGCATACGCTTTGTTCTTCATAAATATACAATAGATCATTTTTTCCCTGTATTTGAGTTTGACACACTTAAATGAGGTGAAAAAGCGTTGAGCAATAAGAAGTGCACACTCGCTGTCGATGTGTGCTCTGACGTCCTCCGGCGCATCCCAGAGCGCGCCAGAGCAGAGACGGGTTGCTCCGGAACCAGGGTTTATCTTCCGCGCTCTGCCGCTCCGGAGCGCGCAGAGTGCGCCAGAGTAAAATCCATTTTTACAGAAGGGGAGCGGTGTGGTTACATTACTCGAGTCGTACCGCGCGCTGCTGCAGAACGGATTCAAGCCGAGCGTGCCAGTAGAATTCCACTGGTACGCCGGGGAGGAGGGCGGCCTGCTGGGATCTAGCGACCTCGTGACGAAGTACGCCGACGCCGGGGTCCCCGTTCGTGCGATGGTCCAGTTCGACATGACCGGTGCGCATCATTTTTTTATTTTGAAAAGCGACATTCTTCTCACTCAAGGCCACAGCGTACACTCAGCCGGGAAAGACCCCAGCCGTCACGTTTGTCACGGACTATGTGGACGCGTCTCTCACTCAGTACCTGGCGTCTCTCGTCGACGAGTACTTGTCTATCGGCTCCGCAACGACTCAGTGTGGCTACGGCTGCTCGGACCACGCGTCCTGGACCAGGGCGGGTTACCCGTCGGCACTTCCCTTCGAGGCTGAGAATAGGGTGCTGTTGAAAACTGTTTGTTAATAACAATGTTATTAACAAAGTGTTGTTAACACGTTAATAACAGGGGACCCCGGGAGGGCCTTGTTAAAAACAAATTTGAACATATCAATTGCTGAGGCCCTGGCACTTTGCAGTGACATAAATCTAATTTTGTATGAGCCTGAGTGCCTCAACATGAACTCAAGCTCGTGTTTTGTAATTTCAGAAGGTATGGAGACCTAGTTCAACGCTCTCAGCTGTGAGTGTATGATGACTAAGCACTGCTCTGAGGCTTGGCCAAGGCTCCAAAACCATCAACATGAGGTGTGGACACCACAACAGCTTGTGGCATCTCCTTCGTGCTGTAATAGTTGACAAGAACATTTACAAAGGGTCATAATTGGGTCATTACTGACTCTCAGAGCTTCCTTTGTTATATTATGTAAGTTTGTTATTAACAGTGTTTTTAACACTGTGTTAATAACAGATTTTGTTAAAAACATGTTAAAAACTCCCGGGGAGTTTTTAACAGCACCCTAGCTGAGAACGGTTCCGAAAACCCCAACATTCACACTCCCGACGACACAGGTGAGTTTCCTGCATTATGAACACTGCGGTTCGAAATGAGTATCTGATGATGTTTCTTTCTACTCAAGTCGACGTGCCGGGATTCAGCTTTGACCAGATTCTCGAGTTCACGAAGCTTGTGGTAGCAGTTGTTGTGGAACTTGGCTCTTAGGAAGGAATGCAGAGGACTACGCTAATATTACCCCACATTCGTTCTCTCTCAGGCCGACGCGATAGTTGCCGTCCACACTGGCAGCGCGGCGATCGCTCACAACAGTTGCTGGCCGAGACGCGCATTGCCTATTACAGCTGCCATCTCTGTCGGTCTCAACAGCAGTGCCGCTTGTACCTATGCGGATCTGCCAGCGCCCGCTGCGACTTGGAATGCGATCGGGAGTTGCTGTAACGACTTGAGCGATCAGACTGAGGGTGGCAGGGTCCAAACTAGTTGTGGATGGGTTTTCGCGCGGCGTCGTCCGGAGGAGGCACGTGCGCGGGACTCGAAGGCGCACGTGCCTCGAAGCCTGAGTCGGATGAGAATCCTCCTCCGGATCGAGGTGTGGTTCTAATGCGAATGGAGGAACTTGGTTATTCAGCCCGACGCGCCGTGCCGTCTTCTCGTCCATTTTCACTGCAGCGGTTCGCGTCAATAGCTCCAGCTATCAGCTCTCAACTTCTGGCCGTATCGGCGCTGAGAATTACTTGCGGAACCGATGCATGGAAGCGCCGCCATTCTGAAACGTTCCAACCTGGAAGCTGCAGCACCCGCTCTCCACGGACAACTACAGCGACCAATATGAGAAAGACACCGTACCGTATCGCCTAATCCTGCAAAGGCCGGATTGTCCAATTGGCAGAAGCGACCGGGGCCGGACACATGGCGGATTGACGCTGCGTTTGACGTTGTGTAAGTACCTACTACCGGCGGGCGCTCAGGCAGGCTGCTTGGGGAAAGAAGCCGGGGGTCGATGTACCGGACTTGAAGCTCCAGTACTACTCTGCTCTACTCTGGAAGATTGGCTGCCGTTGAATTCGAGTTCTAGCACTAAGATTGAGTAAGTGGGAAGTGCTCCGATTCCTAATCGTGCAACACCCGAGTGTTGATAGTGTGAGTAACGAAGACGCGGAGCCGGCCTTATAGACGTCGGCCCCGCCCCCAAAGCGCTCTCAGGGCATCTGTTCAAGCTGCTGACGTTTCCGGCTGCTCCGGATTGAGTCTTCCAGCCAAGAGGCCCTCAGCATATGGGCCCGAGTCGAACAGACGGCAAAAACATCGAGGCTGGCATTGAACAGAGATATGCCCTACGGCGCCAGCCTGGAAGCGCTCACGTGACGCTGTTTGTCAGCTGTGGCGGAAATTTACGCACGGGCGAACGTCCGCAATCTCTGCTCATTATTGGTATCGCACCAGTGGAAAAGCATCTACTCGCCAGGGCTGAGTGCTGAGCCGCCAGACGGAAATTAGCATCTGAGCACAAGGCAGGAGGTTACCCGCCGTCCATCGATTGCGATCTCAATCGTGGATTATAATAGAAAGGCTACGTGGTGCTACGGTCGTTCCGCGACCGTCTGCCTCGTGGTGAAGAGGTTCGTCAGGTGGCATACAAATACGGCAAGGCGCTCGCGGTCCGCTTCCGAGCGGCTTCTTTCCCTCACCCCACTCAAAATCGTGCCCATCGGCCACGCTGCGAACTGAGGCGAGACCTCAGCTCTTCTTCGACTGGACGACCTCGCTGATATACCCTATAGATGACTGCGATCTTTTTGTGCGCCGTGAGAGCGTTGTGCGCGCGGTTTGTCCGCTCTTTATGCAGCGCTACTCCCGTGGAAAATCTTCGAGCATCGGCTTCGCAGCGTCCTGGTGCTCAGGCTCAATCTCTCGACCCTTGAATAATGCAAAGGCTCTCCTGGTACACGCATGGCGGGATAGTAAGGGGCGGGAGAACGAGGAAAGTTCGATGGCATTGAGAAAACGTATGAGGTACATTTCTAAGAAGCTGAACATTATCCTGGGCCGCTTGCTGAGGCGTCTCGTAGGTTCCGCCCTAGACCTCTGCGTAATTTATTTGTCATCGGTTTGTCTGCCCAAAGGTACGTGATCACTCACGCTCATAACTTGCTCGCGCGCGTATTGATAGGTCACGTAGACCCCGCCCCACCCGCCGTCGCGTGTGCGGCAGTGTGAGGCTTCACATTATTCTTTGGTTGGGCGAGTTGCCCAAGAGTTCCGTTGGTCGCAGACATCGCGACCGGGGACGCGTGTGCAGCTTCTCCTCAGGTCAGCGACATGTTGCACGTCGAGACGCCAGAACTCACCCGGCTTGGGCTGCGCAGTTTTGCGCGCGCGCGCATCGGGGTTCTTGCCGGCCGGCAGCGACTTCTTCGCCTTGCGACGAATGGGGACGTGCGTTGGGGGTGAGCCGCACTCCGTGCTAAGCCTGTCAATACGGTGATCAGTCGTCCAGGGCTCCCGGAACGCGAGGCAAGAGGACTCGTGACATACTGGGGCTCCCAGAGCCCGAGCATGTTGCCATGCTCGGTTCCAGGCAGGGTCGTACCCTGGTAGTCGCACGTCTCGTCCGTGCCAATGCTCATGATCGGATGAGCATACGCCCTGGTGCAGGTCAGTCCCAGCGACACATAGAGAGCATTCACGACTTACTCGAGGTTCCAGAGGCCCAAGAGATTGTCGAGCTGTGCGGGCGGCGGCGTGCTCGGCGGGCTAGGTGGGAGGGACACGCTGCGATGCATGAGACCTAGAGACAAGACGGGACGACTCGACGACGTACGGAGGCCCCCACTGTCCTGGTATCTGTACGATCGCCTGCGTGGCGGGCTTCGTGGGCAGACACACAATCTGCGGGACATCCGGAAGTGGAATATAGTGATGACGGGAGTGCCTGTGGTGTCACAAGTCCGTCTTCAGAGATCCCCCACATCACGCGCGGGAATCGGGCGTACATTGCGCAGGTTCAGCGGTGCTCAGTGCAAACAATCCTGACGTTGCGGGGTCAGGAACTTGCGGGGTCAGTACGGAGAGGGATCGCTGCGTCCTTTAAATAAGCCCGCGCCATGCCTCGTCCTCGAGGCAAACTATTGGTTCCGTGGCCTCGTGCTTCGCTGGTTCCTTCGCTATCAGCGCGTGTCAGCTACGAGCTTACGACGCTCCGGCATACGAGTCAGAGCCCAGGGCTGGGTGGAGGCAGCGTTGAGAAGACGTTCTTAGCCATCGCTTGGGAGGAAGTTTCCCAAGAGGCGATGCAGGGGGCGGCGCGTCGAGCGTATTGCGCAGCAGTTCTCACGTGCCCAGTCGCCAGGGCGGCACGAGACATTGTTTATTGGGCGTGCCCCGCGCTGCTTCCATGGTCGAGTTCGCGTGAGGTTTCAACATGGGCGGCTTAAGCAATGCACGGCGTGTCTCATCAAGTTGTCACATTGCGGAAGAATGTCAGGCTTCCCGCACTGCCAATACTTATACTGAGAGGAGATTGCTGAGGCTTTCGGCGTATGTACAGCGTGCCTGACACGGAAACCTCGGGATGCATCGCCAGGCTGAGCCAACGCCTGTCACATCGGTGTTCCTGGCAGTCTGTTTCCAATGGTTCTTTGAGGTAATCGAAGAGCCCTTTCTAGCGAAGCCTACTGCTGAGATTTTCAGCGATTGCGTGACGTTTGATAACTTGAGTCAATGTCGGGGTGAAATTTAATTGGCAATGTGCGCACAGCCTGAGACGCGATTCCGGGCGAACTGAGACTTATCTCAGGATTTCTACTCAATAATGCACAAGCTAGAAGTTGGTACGCAAGGGTCTTGCGATACTGCTTCCACGACGGCTGTCGCGTCACTGTTCCGTGGAGTTGATAGTGCTCAGGGAGGTTGATATTGACTCTTCTTATCGTCTTCCATCCGTCGCTGCTCACTTCCTGAAACAACCTATGGAGAGACGGACATCACTAAATTCCCCGACTGCCAGGACGTGGCAGGGATGGGGAATAGCGACCCGTGCTGAAGAATTGCTGCCTGTGTCAGTTCAAGTTGGTTGACCGTTGCACAGCGGGTAAGCTGCTGTCGCAAGCCGGTTCCCACTAGAGCTGTAGAGACGGGCTAGATTAACTGCAGAAGGAAGAGAACGGTTATGGTGAAGGGAGACGAAGAGGTAACTGAGCGGACGGCTGGGCTTCTGGATCTGAGCTTGCGATCATTGCGGGTCACGTGCTGTATTCCTGCGCTCAGAGTCGTCTAAGAGAGATAGAGCTTCTCCTCGGTTCTTCGCACATCGCAAAATTGGTCCATATGCAGAGAATGACTTTGTTTCTGGCTGGAAGGAAGAGACGAGAACTGGTTCTTATACTACTTGAGACTGTCTCGAATGCAGCTACTCCAAGCCCTCTGATTCCTACCGAAAGGGCATCCACAAACATGCCCGTAATCGAGTCACTGTAACGTGACCAGTTTTGGCACATGGGGTGCGCTCTCGACCGTCAGGATGCAGGGAGGCAGCTTCATTTGTGGAGTCATGTCTCAGGGACGCGCGCCTCTTTAGTCCTGAGCGTGGGAACGCCAATGAGCTTTGCCAGCGCAGCTGCAGCGTACTGGAATGCCACGCAGAATACCGAGGATGGCAGCCACTGTTCATCCGCGCAGCGCCTGTGGCAACCCTTCAAGTTTCCCTATACTGGCAGCGCGAGAGATGAACGCGTGAGAAACGCCATTAATCCCCCGCTCATCTCTCCTCACGAAATGCCGCACTGCTTTCCAGCTGTGAGACGTCCAGGCGGACGGGCTGCGGGAGGCGAGGGGCGTTGGATGTCCGGCGGAGCGGGCATCAGGCAGACAGTGGCCAACTCCGAAATCAGAGCGTGTGTTTCCGCTCGCGTCTCCCGCGCACCGGGCCCCTGTCGTGACCAGCCGCCAGCGCCACGTCCGCTTCAGTCACGACTCCGCCCACGACGCCCACGACGCCTAGCACCATACCCGTGACGTCCAGCTTGAAGCCATGGTTGGCCCAGGCGCTGCCCCGGCCCCTGCGCTGGCGCTCTTCCCGCTGAATGACACGTTCGCGCCCAAAGTTATTTCTCTGGGACAACGCATAAAGGTCAGCATAACGGTGCATCTTGTGCCTGGAAGTTGCTGACAGATGGTCTCTTGTTCGCTTTTATATTTATTTCAATTTACTTCGACTTTGCGCGCGGATTCGCATTCAAATTTGGTCATTGGCATGCGGTCGTTCGCGCTGGTGCCTGCCTCTTGTTCCTCGCCGCGGGATGGTGCTTTAACCACCACATGGCTACGCTGTACCCGCGCTCTGGTCGCTGCGCTGAACGTCTTCTGAACACGGGATTTCCTATGACTATGTATCCCGGTCGTGCACCCCGTACATGGCAATGCTCGTCGCTCTTCTCTGCTTCTTTCCACTCGACATGGAACCCGTCCGAATACTCGACCGTCTACCCAACTGTCCGCGACTGTTGCACTGGTCCACGTTGGCGCGACACGCGGAATTAACGACATCCAAACTGCGCCACGCTGCTCGACGACGCCACGCGCTCGATCCAACGCGACGCGTATTGCCACGCTGGCGCTACTGACTCCATTGCAACGGCGTGACAATACATGATCCGTTCGTCAACAACAATGCGGGACCCTGCTCACCGTCGGCACATTTGCACACGACGACCTGTCCGCGACTGTTGTATTCGACGCATGGCACGACGCGCTTTCAACAACCTTGACCTAACACCACGGCTGTCTGAACCCTTCGACCATGTGGATGGTGCTGTGCGCTCGATTGCGATGTTTTCGACAAATGCTACACGTCGTGCCGCGTCGATACCGGTCCCATACTCCCAATCCAAACCCGTGTCCAACCTTGCGCATTTTTGTCTCTCATTGACACAATGGACGACGCTTCATGTGCCACCTCTATTCATCGACGACTGCTCCACGTCGCGACTCGCAGATTGGCCACCAAACGAGCGCAAAGACCGTTCCCAACGAACGCAACGGCTATTTCGACACCAAAGTCCTGTCATGGCAACATGCGGAAGTCTGGGAGGAGGGTGGCAAGGTACGATTTATCCATACACTCTTGACGGCGTACTCATGCGCGCGCTTCTCGAAGATTTGGATTAAGGACGTCAAGAGTAGCGACGGCACCTTCATCAACTCTATCCGCCTGTCACCCGAAGGTGTCGAGAGCGAGCCTTTCGAGCTTCACGCAGATGACATTGTGGTGGGTCTCTTCATGGTTTATTCAGACGTTGCTACACAAGAATGACACCGGGTGCGCGTCTAGAAATTCGGCATTGACATCGTGGGCGAGGACAACAAGACGATCATCCACCACAAGGTCGCTGCCCGATGCGCAACACTTCTCGCAAGCATTCTCCGGAGGGTCCGGCGGCGCGTCCGCGCACCAGGCGCCGCCGCCTCCGCCGCCGGGCCAGGGCGGCCAGTACCCCTTCTAGCAGCGCCGCCCGGTACCGCCTTCGGCGCAGCAGAATAATATGGGCATGGGCATGGGTGGCATGGGCGGCTTGTCGCGCCCGCCGACGACCAAGTCGTTCGACCTATCTTCTCGCGCCTACAGAGCGAGCTGCAGAAGAGTCGCGAAACGGCCGCCGAGCTCAACAATCTTGCCGGCAGGATGAAAGACATCCAGGATCACCTCGGCGGCGCGCTCCCCGTGCATCCGCATGCGCTGCCGCCGCCGCCCCCGCCGCCCGCTGCGCAGCGCCAGGATTCCGCTGGTTCGGTGCCGGCGACGCAGGAGAAGGACTTGGTGCGCGAGCGCGAGCGCGACGAGGAGCTGCATGCGCTCAGATTGCGCATCGACGTGATGCAGAACTGGTTCGCGGCGCATGTCGAGAAGCTGAAAGCCGTGGCGGACGTCGCCGTACTACGGCGCGACGAGGTCGAGATGATGCGCCAGAGTCAGGTCATCCAGCAGCAGCAACAACTACAGCAGCAGCAACATCAACAACACCAGCAACAGTTAAACGACTAGGACGGCGCAGTGAGCCCAATCGCGCGTGTGCTAGAGAGCGGGGAGGACGAGAACGACGCGCGGAGGGTGGCGACCATCATGCCTGGGGCGGGCCCGCGGACGCTCGAGCCATTGCCGATGGACACCGAGGAGCAGGAGAGCAAGGCGGACCGCACACGGCAGTGGACGGAGGACCACCCGCAGCAGCCTGAGCGGCCATCGACGCCCGAGCCCGTGCTGACGGAGGAGCCGTCGCCGGAATCGTTGACTCGTCGTCTTAGCAGTACTACAACGCTGGGTGGCTGGACGATCCGGCGCCGCAGGTGCGGGTGCCCGCGGAGATCAAGGCGCCATTCACAACGACGAGCTGCAGCAGCAACTGCAACAGGGGCCGGCCCCTCCGCTGAGTAACGCCACCGCGACGGGCTCGGACAGATTGCCGCCGCCCACCGGGGCGAGCGAGGCGCAGGGCACCATTGTGGCATCTGCTGCTGCGGTCCAGAACGTGAACGAGTTGGCCAAGACGCCCGATGCCGTGCGCGAGGGGTGATGGAGGCACAGAGCGCGACGATTGCGAGGCTCGAGGTCGAGCTCAACGCTCGGCTGCGCCTGAACCGTCCACTCCTGTACCTGCTGTTCTCGACTCGACTCGATTCAGCTAGCCTCCGTCGCGCTGCGCGTGGAGTTCGCTAGCGACGCACCGGTTGGAACGAGTGGAAGTAGCAGCGGGAGAGGATGCGCAGACCCTTGAGCCACTTCAAGTGAGGTCTAAAGCCGGAAGAAGGATGTGGAGAGAAGTGCCAGGAGGGGCGCAAGGCTCAAGCGCCGCCCAGCTCGTGCAATCTGAGCGGGTCTGGCGGCGACGACGAGAAGGTGCACTTTGGCTCTTCCTGTCGCGTCGGGTTTACCGGACTGACTAGTGCGCAGGTCTCTGTGCCCAAGCCCGCAGAGCGAAACGGCGCGAATTCAACTACGAACGTGAGACAGACGATGTCAGCGCGATGTGCGCCCCGCGATGCTGAGGATGTCCAGCCTCTCGAGCCGCCACAGGTCCGTCATGAAGTGCAGACTCGCCCGCCGTCCTGCTAGACACCGCCGCAAAGGACGCCTCGGAGCAACAGCCAGTCGCGCGCAACTTGACGGTACGTTGCTGAGTCCACCCAGCCCCATCCTTTCCCAGCCTTGCTGAGTCTCATTCTTATCTCTTTTTTCTTTTTTCGTGCCGCAAGACGGTGTTGCTCGCCCTGTGCGGCCTGCTGCTCCTGCTGTCGTTCCAGCCACTGGCGACGACGGGCACGATCGCGCTCGCGTGCGCAGTCGGCATCTGGGCAGTATACGCCCGCGCGGCTGTCGCTGTAACGGCGGCCGGCGCGTAGTTGCCAATACTGTCGCTGATGACGCCGGACACCCAGGGACCCGCTGGAAGGATCAAGGGCGAGCGCCGCCGCGCGCGCTGGTCCTCCCTGCAGCGCGTCGCGGGAGGAAGGGAGATAAAATAGAGTTGCTGCAACGAGCGCGGTGATGTTGGATTTGTTGTTTTCTATGCTCTCTTTTTCCTTCCTTTCCCCATTTCCGCTTGCTCTCCTTTGATTCTTCCATGTCCTTTCGGACCTTTTACTTATCCTCAATTTGCTCACGACCCACGAATATTTTCACTTGGAAAGCTACCTCACGCCATCGACGAGCTTCTTCTTTCACCGATTCCTCCACAGTGAATCCGGAGATGAGGCTGCCGTCCCGTTCTACAACATCGTCTCTAGCATCGCTCTCGACGCAGGGCGGAGCGGAATCGCCGTCACCCAGGTCTACCACCACTACCCATCCAACCTCTTCTGCCAGAATCCGTCATTGCTCGAATTGAAGGTGCCGATCCCACCGCACGCATCGTCATCTTCAGCTCGCACCTCCACTCGACTGGCGGGAACTGGCTGGCACGTGGACCGGTGCTGACGATGATGGCAGCGCTAGCGGTGTCATTACGCTCCTCGCGCATACCGCGAGCTCCTGCAGAACCGCTTCCATCCCAGCCTGCCGGTCGAGTTCCACGTCTACATGGACAGGAATGCGTCCTGCTGGGATCTAGCGACCTTATGAAGAATACGCCGATGCTAGGGTGCCCGTTCGTGCGATGGTGCAGTTTGTCATGACTGGTGCGCATCATTCTCATCGTTGGAACATGCGACATTAGCCTCACTCGGGGCCAAAGTGTAGGCAATACCCGAGCAGTCACATTTGTCGTGGAGTACGTCGATGCATCTCTCACTGCATACCTGGCGTCTCTGGTCGCTGAGTATGTGTATATCGGCCCCGCAACAACTCAGTGCGGGTACGGCTGCTCGGATCGTGCTGGCTGAACCTGGACTGGCTACCCATGTGCACATCCCCTTGAGACTGTGTCTCAAAAAGTGCGAAAGGCCGATCGGGCCAGACAAAGCCAGATGACTAGATCTGGCCAGATCTTGCACCAGCATGGGTCAGATCTGGCAAAATCTGGCTCGTTCGGGCAAGATCATGTATACAGTGAGAATACAACAAGAAATCGGAAATTGTACTTGAACGACATATACAAGCATTCATTCCGCCTTTTGCGCTGAGTATCTACAGCCATTTGCCGCGGTCGGCCCGCGGAAACAGCTCACCGCTCATTCAGCCGCAACAGAAACTGAGAAAGGATATTCCATGCGCCAGGCGTGACCTGAAAGCAATATATATGTCAATGCCAAGTCAAAGAAGAGGGCATGAAAGTCTCTGATGAGTCGAACTTGGGCGGCGCACGTTTGACATCCTTCGAAGCAAAGCAGCCACATCACCATGGCCATTGACCAGGTCAAGCGGAAAATTGACGTCGCCACGAGCTGAGCTGGAGTGCGAGGAGGCATGCGGTGAGGACATGGCATACAGTAGGAGACCATACCTGGTCCGTGCGCCGCATTGTCCTCATCCGTGCGTTTGTCGCCGACTCGCCGTCGCCCAGCACTGCAGCGGGTGAATCATCTCCACAGCTGCCATGCCCGCCTTCGGCCAGTGCCAAGGACCAGGTTTCCACCCGCATGGGCGTAGCGTGAGGCTCGTTACATTCGGAGCCAGGCTGGCGGTAACTCGGAGTGCAGTGCCGCAGTGTGGAGCGGGCTATAGCTCCGGAAGCTCCACTGCTGACAGTCTCCACATTAGCTCAGTTGTATATTGCGCGCGACCCTCCTAGTCTACGTTAGCGGAGAGCCGCGGGTTCGAACACGCTGAAGTCATCAATAACAATTTGGTAGTACCTACACACAATATTAAAGTACAGTAGAAGCAAGTAATAAGTAATACAACGTAAGTAAGAGAATGTACAACTGGTAAGTAATACAGCGTAAGTAACAGAATGTACAACTGGTACACAGTAAGAGCCGCTGGCGGGCAAGTGGCGATAGTATTTTCTTATATATGGGCCCCCAACCAGGTCGACGTTGACCGAGCCAAATCTGAGTAGATCGGGCTGTCTGGCCCGATCCGGCCGATCATGCCAAAGGTGAATCGGTCGGGGCTTTGCTTCCCAGATCTGGACTATGAGCTGCCAGACGACCAGATCGGGGTCGATTGACCTCGAGAGAGCCCGATAGGGCGTACACACTTTTTGAGACATGAGCACAGTTTCCAAAATCCCAATATTCACCCTCCCAACGACACAGCTTATCTGACATAGTTCCTGTTTCCCAAGTCGACATGGCTGGAGTTAGCTTCGCCAGAATGCTCAAGTTCACAAAGCTTGCGATAGCAGTCGTTGTTGAGCTCAACTCCTACAAGCAGTGCGGGGAGCTACGCCAACACCCCACATTGGTTCACTCCAGGAAAGTGCATGAATGCTCAGAATAATGCAATGCAATATCGCCCGTTTTATCAGGAGTGTGTGCGAGTTGCGGGCCGCGATCAACATGATGATTTACACATCATCTCCCTTGCGGGAGAGGGCGGGTCGATCGACGACGGCCGGAGAATGTATATAAGGGCCGGCGGCAATGCTCTACATGATGCATCCACCCCCAAAATCGGTCCGCCCTCATCGATATCGAGATGCAAGACATAATTATGAGCGAATCCAGCACCCCGGCGAGCCAGCCTGCATCTACCGCTCCCACACCCATCACTTCTCGCAAACCTCAGGGTCCCAGATGGCATCCATACTTGCGCCCGTCTCCGGAGAAGCTCACTCGGGAGGAAGCAGAACGCGAGCTGGGCCGGCTTCTTCAGATGACTCCGCCGCGGTTTCCGTCCGCGCAGCGCCAGCGCGAGGAATCCATGCGCCGACTACTCGCCCATCTTCAGGCGATGCGCCATGCTTCCACGGCGCGAGATGGGGATGTTGACAGCCTCGAGCAGCTCATGGGAAAGCTTGAAACGTAATGGGAATCAGAATGCAGGATGCAGGGCATTGACCGGGGTCTATTGTGCGGGACGCATTGTCACATTTGATCCCGATTTTCTATTGTATGTACCAGCTGCCTACGGCGAAGGTTCTATGATTCAAAGAGACTTTGGCTACTCATCGTCTTCGTTAGAGGAAAAAGGACTGAGCCGCGGAATTCCAGCACAAAGATGCATTGTTTGGTACCGGCCCGGCTGATCCGACGTGGTCAATAAGAACCCGCGCGCCGTCGGAGTTGCGCCGTCGTGGCTAAAGCATCTCTTGGCCTCTCACCAGCTTCATCCCCCGTGCCCTGGCCCGATATGAGCAGACCCTGTCTGCAGCTTACTGTTTCGGTCTTCGCCGCCCTCCTGGGCTCACTCGTGGCGGTCGTCCAGCACCAGGTCCCCACGAATGACTATAACCTCGCGGGGCCGTCAACACCCTTGCCATCGCAGCCCGTGACGTTCCCGGCCGCCATCAAAAGGCCACAACCGCACGACCACGAGCATGGGCCATACGTCGCCAGTAAATACGAGGATCCATTCGTGCTCACTTGGAGCAATTTGGCCGCCAATGTCGACCCGAATTGGTTACTCGGCGTCCTCGTCGTCCTCGCCCCCGAAATCATCCAGATGGCTGGTACATCTTTCTCTGCCGTGCGTGGAAGAATGGAGCGGACGCGTGACACCATCAACAAACTCAGCAACATCGCCGTGTGGTACTTTGCCCTGGACGCCGCTCAAGTCGCCATCGAGCTCCTTCCTTCCTTCAAATGGTCTACCGTCCGCGGAATACTTCACGGAATCGTCACTCGAATGGAGCTATTCGTCTACTCCAGCATCTGCGGCGCCCTTGTCTATACGGAGCTCACTCATCCAGGGCTGGTTTGGTTCAGCTGGCGTGACGCGTTCTGCTGGCCCGCGGTCATGTACGCACTCTTCTTCCGCCCTTGGGAATGTGTTCCGCTCCCCATCGACCCCCTCGCCGGCCTCTTCTTTGTCATTGGCCACGCTCGTCCCGAGCACGCCGCCGTCAGTCCGCCCTTTGCTGCGCTCGTCACCGCGGGCTGGTGGGCGATATCAACCAGCCTGAATATTTTCGCCAGAAGAACAGCTGCTAGACGCACAGCTGCTCCCGTTAATCAGGTTCGCCTGGGAGGCATTCGTTGGTTTCTGCGCCGATACTAACGATATTCTGTAGGGGCGCGTCGTATGATTCCTCTCAACCCCCTCGTTCCGTCCACAAGCCTCAGTGCCTTCTTCTCTATACCCACAGTCTTCCCGGTGTCCAACTTTTACGCTTCTGCGGCCAGCGGACGCGGGACGACGCTGTGTTCGACACTCGACAGCTCAAAATACCCTTCCTTCTTGCGACCTATCTTCCAATCTTCCTCAAGATCCACGACCAGACCGTGCCCCATGGGCAGTCCTCTGCAGGCTTAAGCTCAGTGCCCCACCGCCGATCGCAGCCCGTTTGCAATAGTCCCTGTCCCTCAGCTCTGGTCTCTCTCAACCCGCATATCAACAGGCGATCGCTCCAGGATGCCAACTCGGCAATCCTTATTGACAACCCGCGTCGCAGTCCGTCGGTCATCGACAAGATCAGACTCGAGCTCTCGCTCTCCTCCGGCGATTGAGCCCGTCTGCAACTTGCTACGATGACCATGCCATCGTTGCTCGCCTACAAGGCACTATCCCCCGCAGTGATGGTCGCGATTGCCGCCCCTCCCCCGCGTTGGTCCACCCCGACGCCCTAGGCACTTTCATCAACCTCCGGACCTGGTCACCGGCCGTCTCGCCCTACCGAGTCGAGCCGCTGACGAGCCTGTCTTGGATTGGGATGCACTCCATACTTCCGCGTATGGATCCCCACACCTCAAGTTGTACCCCCGCGTAGCCCGGCGCGGCCAAGACCCGCAGAGCAAGGATTCGACGTCGCTAAACTTCGCGACGCTGCCTGCTCTTGCGCTCGATGAAGGTGGATGGTATCGTGTGAGCCGCTCTGGTCGCTTTGCTTTTGTTGCTTTTGTGCATTGTTACTGTATTGTTCCTCGTCGACGCCGTGCTGCTTTGTTGCTCTCGTCGCTGTAATGGTTATTCTGTAGTCATCGCTGCACTTGCTCACTTGTTGTTCTGCTATTCTGTAGTTTATCTAGCTGTCTCTGTCGAGCTCTCCGTGTCCTGCTCTCGCTGTTGTCGCGTGCCTGTAGATGTGTTCTGCTTCTGTAGTTCGGTTGCTGGTATAAATCTGACGTTCCGTTGTGCCCTCACCACTTTTTAGCATGTAAGAGCACTCTGCAGCTCGGTACTCGAGGTTCAATGCGGATGATATGCATCACATCATCCATGCGGTCGAGAACCATGCTCGGAGGGAAGCGTTGTGCAGAGAAGCCTTCATTCCAGAGCGCTGAACCCGTTTCAGGGTGATAAAAATGTCCCACGGATCTTAGCAGCGCACAATATAGGCATCTGCGCGGAATTTGGGGTTCGTCTCGGGAGGAGTTGGCTGGAGTTGTGGACTGTCAGCCGGACTATCGCGAGCGGAGTTTTCGTCCCTTGTCTTCGTGCCACCACCACCGCCGTTCCCGCCCGACAACTCAACCTCGCTCTTAGCAGCAAATAGCGCAAGGCAGTAGCAAGACTTGTCTGATTTACCCTGCGCTCGACCCGCTCTCTTCAGCTCCAAGGTCCAGCCAATCGTTGCTCGTCGTGGTAGCCGCCGCTGTCCACCATCTACCACCACACATCCACTCCTCAAGCCCAGTTGAACATACTCCAGGAAGGTCTGAACGCTTGATTTAGGTGGGTTTTCTATTGTGCACTGTTCTCATCGTTCTCGCCTGACGCGGTGGCTCAACTTCAGAATACGCCTGCCGCTGACCTATAGCGCCTCCCACATCGACCACAACAAGCCGCGATCCTCTTCTGGGCTAGGTGTCTTTGTTCTCCAGGTTGTCCCGTTGTTGTGCCCATGTCGTCACCTGTGGTTGACGGTGGTTCAACACAGATCACTATCGTCGCCGGCCCAGACCTCGAGCCACTCAGGCTGATATCAGCATACGACGACACACCCACCATCCACAGGCAAGCCCATTGTTGTGCGATTTCAATGTCTGTCTGATTCACGTCGTGGCTCGCAGTACCTCCAACCTCACTATCCTCTAACCACAATGGTCTTCCACCAGCCCACCAACACCGCGTCTCTGGACGAAGCGGAATCTACGCCGCTCAACATGATGGACATGCTCGCCGCTCTGAAGGAGGCCTGCCCCGTGGAAACCGAGGTTCGTCGTCGTCGCCCAAGATTATCGTAATCTAATCAGTAGAATTTTCCTCTGACAGATCTCGATCCAAGAGCGCTTGGAAGAACTGGCGAAGATTCGCGAGGAGAAGCGCCCCAAGGGCCGTCAGATCAAGGGCGACGTTTCGGAGTTTCCGTGGTTCTTCTACGAATGCGGCGACAGGATCGTGCCCAACCCCAAGCAAGCCTCACAGGTCGCCGACCGATGGAAATACCGTCGCGTTCCAAAAAGCGCGTCAAGCGTTCCTACCTCGCCGCTCATCATCGCACCGCGGTACGTGGGCAAAGCGCTCGTGCCCACCGTTCGTGAGCGCAGGTCCAAGACGGCAAACATGGGCGCGGCACACGGCGCGCAAAACGGCAGTATGCGTCCCCCGGTCGGCATGCATCCCTACAATCGCATCGAGAAGCGTGCGGGCTCCGCGAGGACGCGTAATGGCAAGGGCGGTAAACCTCCCGCCCATCTTGTCGGCGTCCCCGCCGAGCTCCTCGTGCACGACCCCACGACGCCGCCGCCCGGGGTGCGCGTCATGCACCCGCCGAAGCCTTCTGGGGAGTCCTTCATGTACAGGCCGAGGAAGAGCGGCATCCTCAAGTCGTCCCCATCGCGCTCGCCCAAGTCGGGGCACAAGTCGAAGGCTCCGTCGCCAGAGGGTGTCGACGCAGCAAAGCGGCACTCGGACAAGAAGAAGAGCATTGCGGAAAAGAGCATCGCGCAGAAACGCGTCAGGTTCTGGCTGGAATCGATGCCCAAGTGCGAGCCGCCGGTACTCCCGGCGCCGGTCATGCGCGGGTACGCCGCGTTCCAGCAGGCGAGCGAGCTCGCCGCAGGCCTCGCTAGTCTCTCCATCGCTGCTACGTGCTCCTAGATCTCCCACCACCGCCCCATCCGCATCTCCTCTGTGTTCACGCCCCAGTCATCCGTGCTCACGCTCTTCCTGCCTGTTTTCCCGTCTCCTCTCTGTGCTTCATCTATTAGTCTCGTCCCGTACTGTATTTGCCCGTAGGGTAGGCGCCGAGCTCGCCCATGCGCGCCGTCTTCGCGCCCCGTCGTCACTCTTCGGGCGCGTTGTCGCCGTGCTCCTCCTTTCATCTCCTGCGTCTCTTCCCCTGCGCCCTCTGACTGTGTCCTCCTCCTGTGTCTCTTCCCCTGCGCCCCCTGACTGTGTCTCCTGTCTAATCGCCGTGTCGCTGTAGGATAATGTGGTCCACGTCGTGTTAGCTAGCTTCATCGCTGTCCCTGCTCCCCGCTGCTGTTTGCGCTGTCCGCCGCCTGTAGTCGTTGCTAGCTTGCTTTGTCGTTGTCCGCTCTGGCTGCTCTTGTTGTCTGCTCTTCTGTACTGGATTACATTTTGGTTCGGAATGAAAGGGGATCTGTCTGGCTTGAAGTTGACAGCACTGAGCGACGACAGCCACTGAGCGAAGACAGCAACTGGACAGATCAAAAGCTCTGAAGTGAACGAGTTGAAAAGAGGGCGTCGATGCTTAGAGTTGGTACAACAAGAAAAGATTCGTTTCATTCCGGGTTATCGTCTAATGTAACATCGCGCCATCTAGGCAACGGCAGCGCGCCATTTACGCGGACAGACGCTTCTTGAGGAGCGCGCGCAGCGTGTCGCCGTCCTCGGCGAACTTCTTGATGCCCTCGTGCAGCTTGTCGAACGCCATCTGGTCCTCGAGCAGCGCCCAGCGGAACTCGGGCTGGTTGTCGATGTACGACACCTTCTCGATCTTGTTGGCGGCGGAGGCGGCGGCGTGCGCGTCCAGCTTCTTGGGCACGGGATCAGTCGAGTTCTTGAGCTCCTCGAGCAGCGCCGGCGAGATGGTGAGGAAGTCGACGCCCGCGAGCGCCTTGATCTCGCCCGTCTGCGCAGATCGTCAAGTCGAATTCAAATGTTACAGGTGTCCGCGCCACTTACGTTGCGGAAGGACGCGCCCATGACGATGGTCTTGTATCCGTGCTGCTTGTAGTAGTCGAAGATGCGCTTGACGGACTGGACGCCAGGGTCAGAGTCGCCGACGTAGTCCGGGCCGGGCTTGTTCTTCTTGTACCAGTCGAGGATACGGCCGACGAACGGCGAGATGAGCGTGACGCCCGCCTCTGCGCACGCGACGGCCTGCGCGAAGCCGAAGAGCAGCGTCAGGTTGCAGTGGATGCCGTGGTCCTTCTCGAGCACGCGCGCGGCCTGGATGCCCTCCCACGTCGATGCGATCTTGATGAGCACGCGGTCCTTGTGGATGCCGAGCGAGTCGTACAGCGCGATGAGCTCCTTGGCCTTAGCGATCGTGCCCTCCGTGTCGAAGCTGAGCCGGGCGTCGACCTCGGTCGATACGCGGCCGGGGATGATGGCCAGAATTTCCTTGCCGAACTCAACGAGCAGACGGTCGAGCGCAGCGTTCGCCTGCTCGTCTGGTGTCTTGCCCTTGGACTTGCCGTAGTCCAGCGCGACCTTGATCAGGCCCTGGTACGCATCCTTGTTGGCTGCTGCCAGAATAAGCGACGGGTTGGTTGTAGCATCCTACCAGCGGGTAAGCTGGCGCCCTTATGACCTTATCCGGCTCTGGTTGCTTGCCTGGGGCTTGTACTGGTCGATGGCTGCTCGCAAGTCGTTAAGATCGGTAATCAGTGCAAGATCTAGCGTCTAAGCGGCCATCGGGCACTTACAGGCGAAGTCGCCGGAGTCAGAGACGACCACAGTGCCAGTCTGCTTCAGCGCATCGAGCGAGGTGGTCATAATGGAGTTTGGATGATGGTGGTACAGGAAAGAGTGCGAGTAACGGAGCAACGGCTCCTCTCCGGTAGCATATTGGCCGAGTCCGAGTCTCGGCGCAAGTCGGCCCTTACCAACACGTTCGTGGCGCCAGCCTCGCCTGCCAGGGACATATGACACTCGTCTCAGCCCATAAGCAGCTGACTGGCAGCAGCCTCAGCTCAGCAGACGTTGCGAACGCCCAAGAGCCGCCCGTTTCCGGATGACACCGCACAGGTTTTGAGGAGCTATTGAGAGACGCAGACGACAAGTGATACTCCTCTAATAACGTCGCTATGATCTCCCGATATTAGTCCCGTGAGATGCCAAGATCATGCCTACTTTGAAGTCAGAAGAATCTCCAGTTCGCTTTTATCGCTGGCGAGTGGCGACCATGGTCGCCTCGGTCATGCTGTCTTGATTCCTTGAAGACTCACCCGAATATTATCTCAAAGCTTTACATCTTGCTTGATTTGTATTCGATAGGGAAACCCACGTGCATGGGAAATTGGGACCACCGGCAGCAGGGCCTGAGGGGAAAATTACCGAATGAGGGAGCAGATTCTCACCAGGATGCAATCGGTAATGCTGAGGTTGATCACCGAGATTCCAGGTCATTAGCAAGCGGGGCGGGAGTATGGTGAGGTCTGACTATTCCTGGCGTTTCTCCGTAACAGCTCGCCGGAAGGCTAAGCGAGCGCGGCCGAGGCGACGTTTTAGTCAGTGGGTATAGCTTTGTCGTGGGCAGCTTGAGAACTTGAGACAGTCCCCCAGAACATATATATACATATATAGGAAATTGAGGTCAATGGAAGAGGACTCAAAGGCTCACGTACAAGCTTCTTCTTCGAGACGTTTCAAATCCAAAGGAGGACCGGGGAAACAAGCCATAACAGAGCAGCAGAGTAGACGAGGGCAAAAAAAGCTAGCATCTCGCAGGAAGACGCAGCAGTTGCTTCATCTTCCCCTGAATCCAGTCCAGCTGCGCCGTCATGGACGTATTCAAGGCAGGCTCCGTTGGTCTTCCCCCTGCCAAGACCGCAGGGAGGACGTCTCTTAAGGGACTGAGAATTGCAGACGTCGACTAGACCTATCCGCGTCGGGACCGATGCAGCGCGTCAAGCAGTTTTCCAGCGGCGCAACATGAGTGGCCGTCAGGCACAGTACAATGTTGCATTCCAGTACAGTCAAAAAAGCCAGATGCGAGCATCAGTACCATCCCAGAAGCGAAACCTCGCGATGTTGGCACGGCGGGGAGTATAGAGCGGAGCGCACAGTTGCTGCGCGGTATAGACATCCAGATGAGCGCGAGGCCAGCCTCTCTAGACATGCCAGTCTTCGCGCAGCCAAGAAGAGACAGACCGACAAGTACCGTCGGGGCGCAAACAGGGTACGTAGCGTCGGGCGATATCCACACCAGAGATCAGCTTAGCAGCGTCGCAAGGCAAGGCGGAAGAAGCATCCGCGGCTCGAGCAGGAGCGTGCGAAGAGTAGAACAGAAAGATTTCAGAATAGAGACGCGCGGAGGTCGTGGACGTGCGCGCAGGGGAGCATCCAATGGGAGCGACGGTGGGAAATGGGAGAAAGAGAACGGCGGGGAATCTCCGCTCGGGCGCCCTGGATTTGTACAAAAATCGCGCTCCAATCCGTTGGGGTGCGTCCTGCCCCTGTAGAGTAGAGATCTGTTGGGGTGACGTTTCTCGACGAAGGCGAAGAAAGTCCTCTTTCGAGGATCCTCTTGCCAAAATGGAACAGATGCTACTTGACATGATGTCAGGACTGCATTTTTCTCAGCGTTCGTGGGACAACACCTATCCAGAGGTGTACTGGTGAATAGGGGGGGACTGAGCGCGGACTGGCGTGGCAGTCCGGGGCAAGTACGAAAAGGTGTCCGTCGGGCTTTCAAATCGTTACTCCCGCTCGCCCAGTCAGGTGACCATGTTTGCGCCGACGACCAGCGGTGAATACGATGGATTATATATATACAAGTACCACGCGGAAGTGCACGGGGTATTTCGGGGTATGTCAAGTCTACGAGGATACAGAGCAGCGGTGGCAATAAAGAGCGCGAGAGCATGGAAGCAACGAGCGTATCCTACACGGATGAATCCTACGGGACGTGCCACCTCCTCTCAACTGTCATGTCTCATTCAGGCGGGAACATTGCCTTGCGATAGGTCGTGGGGTACCAGGGCACGTCGATACTGCGGACTCGGCCGCTCTGCGCGGCCTCCTCGCCTGCAAGGAGAAGCGCAAGCCGGCCCAGGTTGGAGTTGCCCGAGACGACAAACGCATCCGCATAACGTGCATAGACAGTCAGCTCGGCGATGAGCTGGCGCGAGAGGGCCAGTCGCAGGCCGGGCGACGCGCCGTACAGCGCCGCCTGCTCCCACCGCCTCATCCGCGTAGACGCCGTGCTGGTCGACACAGGAGACGTTGTCGTGGCGGCGGGGACAAAGAGGCGACTGAACTCCTCTTCCTCGTCCTTGCCGCCAAATTCGCCCTCCATCGCGGGACTGACGACCATCTCGAACTGGCCGCGCTTGTCGAACGCTTGCATCTTCTCGAGCACGCCGCTCTCGGTGGTCATCAGCACGAGCAGCGGTTTGGGGGACGATGGACTCGTCGGCAGCGGGAATGTGCGCGGCGGCGGCGTCAGCTGCGCGTCGTAAAGGCGGGCGGTGGCAAGTTGCGCAGCACGGAAGTAGACGGAGACGTCGTCGCTGCGTGGGAAATCAGCATATGGACGGGAGGGAAAGGCGCTGATCCCCTCGCAGCCGGGGCTGGCCGGCGTGCACAGGAAGGATGGACAGGACTTACAACGCCATATGAGAGCCCGCCATCTTCACATCGGCCTGCTCGCGGCTCTTGTCGCCCAGTCGGATCTGCACCCTGCACATCGCCGCTGTGTGAGCTGCACAAGGATAGAGACGTAGATGGGCCCACGCACGCAACGACAGGCCGTCTCTTGGTGACATCGTCCTCCTGCAGGCCCAGCCGCGCCTTCAAGCGCTCAATCTGTTGCGACATCTCGTCGTTCGGTCGCCAGAGCGCGTCCACGACAAGCGCTTGCTCCCTGAAGGCTTGCTCGACGCCACCAGGGACCGTCTCGCCATACGGGAGGACTAGGCGGTCCAGTCGAGTGCGATACGCCTTTTCGCGCTCGCGCAGCTGCGCCGTTTGCACAGCGTCGATGCTATAATTGCGCACCAGCTCGTCAAGCACGGTGAGCTGACGCGGGTCGCGCCACATGACAACGCGCTCGTGCTTTGCCCAGTTGGACGTGTACGCGAACCACGCTGTTGTCTTGCGTTCGTCCAGAGCATCCCCCGGCAGCGTGCAGCCGCCTGTCACTGGCGCGGGTGTCTGCCAGAAGGACGAGAAGTTGCCGTATATCCACTTGCGCGTGTCGGGGACGACGGCGAATCCGAGATGCTGGCTGAGCGCTGCTATGCGCAACTGTGGAGGATATGGGTTATCACAGCTAGGCTAGAAGAGCTCAAAGAACGCACGTAAATGCTGAGCTCGCTGCCAAAGCCCCAGGCGCTGTCGAATTTGTACAGGATAAGACGCTTGCACGTCCCGTCGCTCTTAGCCCATCGCGCTGTAGGCGCGGGCGCATCGTGCATGGACGCGATGAAGAAGCTGAACAGGATAATGGCCAGCAGGGCCGTCAGACGAAGCGCGTTGACCAGATGCGGCGTTGCCCGTGGCACGTCGCGTTCGTCGGGCGAGCTGACGAGGCGCGTGTATCTGTACTCGCGGCTGCCCATCCTGCCGTCGTGGTCGGGTCGAGAAGCATGGCAAAGCCAAGTTCGCCCCGTTGCCGAACGGGCGGCAACAGACAGGCGGTGTTAGCGGCCGACGGCCCCACTCAGTAGCGCGATTCTATCATTGGCGATCCAGTTGCCAGTTGTCACTGCGCATGCGATGTTGCTAAGTACATAGTCTCCTGAGCCAGGCATGTGAGACCAAGAGCAAAGTTCTGGTTCGTGCCCCAGACTGTCTATTAGTTTTCATGCAACCCAATACATGATGTCATTTCACGTGGGAGAATCCTTCTTCTCAAGAGCAATCAAATTTAGAGTTGGTTCATGATTGTAGTTCCTGTTATGCAGCCGCATTCTGCGTTTTCCTCCAGGTTCAACAGCATATATATATACCGTACGTTGGAAACTTGGAAATAAGAGGGAGACTGCGACGATTACATAACTCGGCTGCGACAGTGCTATGCCTAACCCTGCCATCGCGTCAGACACCCCTGAGCATGATTATGAAGACGGCTTTTCAAGAGTTGCGTTGCACTGCAAACTATATAAACTACTGCTAATGCTTGGAGGAAAGGAGCTTACGCTAGCTGCGGTGGTAAACGCCGAACACCACGCTGCCGATCCGTCACAAGCGGCAACCTCGAGTTCACACTGCGGGCAATGCGCCGCAGTCTCTTTCTTTCCGACCGCTATTGATTTCTTTCACATTTGCGCACCCCTTCAGCCTTGGACGGTACACAGTGGACGTCGCTACCTCGGCATAGATCTCGAATTCGGCCTCGTCGATGAGCAGGACCGGATACGCGCGCATCCCAGCCAGCGACGAGAGCCTCTTCGACTCGCTCGATAACGGCCATCCCATTAATTCACCTGCTGCTGCTGCTGCGACATCATGGCGCAGCCCACGGAACGCGTTGCGTATCACGGCCCTCTGCGCTGTCGTCGTCGTCAGCTTTTGCATCGCATCGCTGCACGCTAGCAGCGTACCTAAGCCGGTCGCCACCGCAGAGTCCAACATGTGCAAGCGCATCTTGGTACACAATTTTGACAACTCATGGGGCTTTGGGAGCGAGTTTAGCATCTTTGTGCGTCGATGGCGTTTCAGCGCGCTGTTCACAGCTAATGTTGCCGTACCAGCTTCATGCTGCGGCGCTCTCTGAGCACATAGGGTACACCGTGCTCGCGAACACTCGCAAATGGATTTACGGCGACCTCTCCGAGTTCTGGGTGCCGGTCCCACCGCCAACCGGCTGCAAGCTGCCCAAGAACGCGCTCAACACCCAGAACAGCAAGTGGTTCTCTTACGGGAACTGGTCGGCGTACGACCGCGTCGTCATGTGGCGCGACCAGCCTCAGCTACGCGCTCTGGACACGCTCGTGCGCGACCATGGCATCGACACGCGTCTCACGGCGGAGCTGCGCGAGCGCGAGAAGCTGTACCGCCTGATGACCGACCGCCTCGTGCTGCCATACGGCGAGAGCGTGCCTGCCGGCGTGCTCCCCGCATTCCGCGAGCAGGCCGCCACGCTCAACCGCCTTTGGGTCCCCAATGCGCAGATGCAAGCACAGATCGACCGCCTGGCTGGCCGCATCGGCCTGCGCAGCCACGACGGGCGGCCGCGGGGCGGGGACATGAGGCCAGTCATTGCGTGCGTGCTTTGTATCATCGTGTTCCTCGCCAGAGGCGCTGACATCGGCGCTCTGTTGTTGAATGATACAGCGTGCAGATCCGGTTGGGAGACAAGAAGTCCGAGCAGAAGGACGTACTTCAGGCTGGCTCTCACATGGCTTTGTGAGTTCCCTTGCTTCTTCACATGCCTGTCCCTTCCTTTGCCCTCCCCTGCTGTCCGCCACGCCGGTCAGCTCCGAGCAGGATCGTCGTATGTCGCGGAGAGCGACTACACCCGACCCATATCTGCTCGGCGTCTTTACAAGCGCTGTTTGCGCCATGACATTGAACCTATCATCGTCTGTGGACTAATCATGCCCTCTGTCAGCGACGACCTCAACGTCTACTTCGAAGCATGCCAACTCGCCCTCGCGATTCTATACGACGAGTCGCTGACGCCTCCGCCACGCACCTTCAAGCCGCAAAATGCCACACGACCGCTGCTCGTCGTCATGAGCGCCGAAGCTGGGGTTGTGGAGAATTTAGAAAAGCTCGACAAGAACCGACAGTTCGATATCATCCTCAGTCCAGCCCTCGAGGGCGAGTTGACTCCCGAGCAGGAGGTGGAGTATACCCAGATATTCTTCCCGCCTCCTGAAACATCGACGGCATCGAATTCTACGTCTGCGACAGCAGTATCGACGCCCGCAACCGTATCTTCCACCTTCACTGTTTCAACATCTACTTCTGCGGCGACGACAGCTACAACGGCGGCGGCAGCAGTAACGCCCGAGCACGCCGCTCTCGAGCGGCGATGGCAGCAGGGCATGCTCTATAAAGCGTCGCATGGGCTGCGGCTCGCGCTGACTCGCCAGCTCATCGCGGAGCTGACCGTCTACTCGCGCATGACCGACAGCTTTATCGTCTCTGGCAACTCGAATCTAGGCCGGCTGGCACAGCTGCTCGCGGGCGAGGATGGTGCCGTGAGCCGGGACGGCAAGCCCGAACGCGTGCGCAGCATAGACGTTCCTTTCTATCCTACGCTCTATCGCGAAGCCATTTTCCCACCTTAGGCGGGTCGGGCAACGGTGGAACCATGCGAGGCGGATGTTGCGTTTGCACTCAGCAAGGAGGATGGTCCGGTAGACTGTGACTGTTGGAAGGATGGTGGATGGTGGCAAATGGGAACGCATGGTAGATTTGTAGAAACTACTAGGATTAGAGATGTACAATTAATACTGCGGGTATAATCTTCTTGGTTCTCTCTTTCGGTCGCATTCTTTACTTCTCAGTTGGCGAATAAAGCTCGCTGTGATCTCACAGCAGTCAGGGAGATTCAGGCCGGATGTTACTTTTTGGATCGGATGCGTTACAGCAGAGTGCCTGCGCGCAGGCACCTCACCACTGCCTCCTTGAGGTACTGATCATGACCTTATCGTGCAACATGTTCAAAGATTAAAATAACTTCGCCGTGCGCAGTGATGCGCTCATGAATCGCGGTCCCGAAGTAATGCAACCGGCGTCTTATAGGTGGTGTATTGCTTCCTGCGTAGGCTTTCACCTTTCACCTTGAACTCGGGTGCCAGATGGATCGCTTCTTGCTTTTTCTCTTGGTCGCGTCCTTCCTACTCTGCGCTGGGCTCCTGCGCCCCATGGCAGAGCGCCACGACGGCGGTCTGTTCTCACTGCGCAACATCATCTACCTAGTCGGATACGTTGCAATCATCCTGTTTGCCAGGCAAATCTCAGCGGAAATATCCATGCGCATATTCGATCAGAGCGAGGTCGTCCACGACGGCGACGAGCACAGCGCGCCTCCACCGGCCCCTACAATCTCCCTGGCCAACACCATGTCCATTGCTATAGCAGTTGGTTTTTTCTGCGGTTTTCTCAACTTCTTCGGTGGGTCTTGCGTTAGAAGTGCCACAGTTGCTCTTTTATGACGCCGCACTTGCGCAGATACCATCACCTTCGTATTTGATATGCTCATTCCCTGGAAGGGTGCACACGACGACCCGAAGGCCTGGTCATCTCGCTTCACTCTTTTCGCCGTTGCAGTGAGCACATCAATTCCCCGTCACTTCGTCGGTTCGTTGACGCTCGCCGGATAGACCTGGCTCTGGCTGCGGAACGCGGTTGCCCGCTGGCGTGAAGACGATCCCGTTGAACTCGGACATAGCATACAGCGAGACTGCATGATCCTCATGCTGCTCCCGCTGCTTGCCTGGTGCACAGCGACGCTCGATTGGTTCACCGGCGCCAAGCCTGCGTTAGGGTTCATTATGGGCTTCATTCAACCAGCTATAGCCTCATGGGGCTTTGTGAGGGCTGGGAGGGCTATTGAGACCGCCGAAGGGCGTTCGGGAGTACTTCTGTGGGAGAGGAAAAGGTCCACCGACGGTCTTCCATTATATGGCAACGAAATCAGGATATAAGGCCCTGCTATAAAGCTCGGGAAACATGTCTTGTCCCGAATATCACGTTTGTAGGTAACATTTTCCCTTGCGACATTTCGCGATCAATAGCACGTGACCGTGATTATCTAAGCACAATAGAACGCGCTGCATGATCTTCCTCTCGGCATCTTCCGGAAACGCACCTCTTTTTGCCTTTGTCCACGACCTCGCCCTCCTACGGACACCGTTAGCGACGCCATGTCGAGCTCCAAATACGCTGGTGTTGAGCCCACGTTCGCGCCTGCCATGCGGCCGCGCTGCGCTCCAAGTCCAACCTTATCCACCGCGCCCTCTGCCGCCAACGACGCGATGAATACGCCACAACCTTCCGTTGCCCCATTGCGCCGCTCCCAGGCTTTGATGCATGATGCCACCCATAATGCTCGTCCAATCATCCGCCACATGATGCAACGGGAGCGCAAGGCTCTGGCCATGAAACAGCAACTCGCTCTCGGAGTTTCAGCGTCTCGCTCGCCTCTCGGTACCCATATTCAACGCAGACGCACTGGGATGACAGCTGTACCGGTTAAACGCCATATTGGGCTGGCGCGCTCCAAACGGCCAGCGGTAACTCGTTCTGCACCCCACTCGACGCACGCCGCTCATGCGGACGTATCTTTCCAACGGGAGAAGTACGACCGTCAGGTAGACGATGTATCTGCTCTACTAGCCAACTTTACCTGCTAGGTTGACACAGGTCAATGTCATTGACTGTACACATTTGATGCCACCCGTTGTAATTTGCATTCTCTTTTGCAAACCATGTGACCTTCCTTCAATCTAATACGGCAATGAAATGAGAGTAAATTGGACCACTTAGTGATTCATACCAAAGAAGTTCTCACCTGGACCTCGACGCGGAGCGAAGAGATCTTGATGATGCAGTTACTGTACCATAAAGCAGTCACTCATTCCGGCTCTCTCACTTGGAATGAGTTTAGTGATCCACTGACACAAGACAATGGGCACAAGACAATGGGTTTTCTTTCCTCTCAAAGGATCTGCTCTAACCCCTTGGGGACTCCATACCCAATCATAGAGAGCGGGAAAATGCTCTTGAGCGTTTAATGCTTCCGTCGGTAACTGTCAGTACACTACTTCTAGATACATGAGACATCTTCTCAAAATCCTCTATCCAATTCTCTCCCATAAGCCATCTTTTATCCAGCTTGCGCAGCGCTGGCTGGCCCGGCCTACAGAATTGGAGTGGTTTGACTCGGATTCGTTCGATTCGAGGATTTCTGCGGTGTAATCCGGGAAATGTATATCTCTCCTTGTTCCTGAAGCCGGTAAGGGTGAAGGTTTTAGGAGATTCTAACCTGGGCCCGGCTAACTCCGATATCCCCCCCGGCTCTTTCCTATAGAACGTTTCCTTTTCCGGTTGTTCGTCCCCCCCCGTGGGAATCGTTGTCGCCATAATTGCATTGTCTTGCCAGCGCTTCCATTTTATTCCATGACATTCGCTCTGCTTCCTTTTTATGTGCGCTCTGAGTCCCCAACACCACCACATTCAGCGTTTTGCGACCAGCATGTCCTCCTTCAACGTGTTCGAAGCAGCCGCCCTTGACGACTCTGCTATTCTCCGGCGCGGTAAAGCATGTCGCAAGAAAGCTCGACAGCGCGCGCGCATGACATCCTCGACTGAACCCACCGAATTTCAGCGTGATGGAGAGCACGCTCGTGCTCGTATGCGGACTATCCGTGCTCGACGTCGTCTCGAGGCTGGAGCGATCGATAGTATGGACTCTGACATGGACCAGGACCTGGACTTGGACACGGACACGGGCATGGTCATTGAATTGGACACTGCTGAACCCGGGCCTTCGCATTTGTCTCGCGCGCGCGTCGCAGACGACAGGGATCTGGACGTGGACATGGACACGGGCTTGGGCTGTGATTTGTATCCGCCTGATTCTGGCATTACATGCGATTCCCGTGACGCGGATTTGCCGACTGGATCTGATTCGCATGGCATTGGCGAAGCCGGCGAAGTAGTGCTAACTCTGACTGTCGACCCTACTGGCCATGGGGTTCCGTTTTCCGATCTACCTTTCGTTTTGCTAGATCTGAATGCGCTACGCCTTGCTCTCATGACGCACAAAGTTGCTCGTAATCGTGAACAGAAGCTGGAAGGTCTGCGTCGCATTGCATCTTTTCATAAATGTTCGTCGGCATGTGTCGGTATTACCTTCACCTTGCAGCACAGCGTACAGGCTGTACAGCCCGACCCGCCCAAGGAATGTCACGCGCGTTACGAGGATCTCATGAAGACGCGCTTGTTCTCGAAGTTTCCTCCGCAGTTGCAAGAAAGGCTTGACACGGAGTTTCTTCGCCTTTGGTTTCAAGACATGAACGATGCGCGATTTAACCTACAGTACTGCGCCGTGTGTTCTGAAAAGGTTAATTCCAGTCTCGCTGATGTTCACGAGTTGAATGATGATCACTTACGTGTTCTCGCAACTGAAGACGACGACGGACCATTTCCTCAAGGTTATGACCGCGAAGATTTCTGTCACGCTCTCCTCGATCGACGTGGCTTGATACCTGACGGGGGTCGTCGCGCAGCTCGTGTTTGTCACAGTTGCTGGGGAAGGTTGCTTTCGCTCAAGTTGCCCTGGCACGCCATGGCCAATGCCAACTACATTGGACGTGATTGTCTTCCACCCGAAATCCGTCGATTATTTCTTTCCGCCACCCCCATCGAACTGTCGTTGATTGCTCGGTACCGCGTTAAGTGTACTGTCTTCAAGTTCTCGCGTAAGAAGGGTTCTCCACAATATGGGACTTCAGACGCTGTGTCGCAGCGTTATAATCATGGAAATGTCATCGTGCTTGCTAACGGTAATTCTAAGTTGCTATCCGTGTTACCGCCTACTCCTGCCGATATACGAGATACCATGGCCGTCATATTTGTGGGAAGCGCCTTACCACCCCCCGAGGAGATTGAGAAGATGACGCCGTTGCTTGTACGTCGCTATGTTGTGGAAACGCTACTCAATTGGCTAAAGGATAATAATCCTTACTATTCTGACGTTGCTATTAGCCTTGAAAATCTTCAACTCTTGAGTGAGAAGGCAGATAACGGGTTTCCCGCAATGTTAGATGTTCAACTCCTTCGGTCCGAGGCCGCGGAGGTTGCCAGTACGAGTTACGTGCCAATTGAGCCTCTTCCTGACAGCGAAGACGGGGGAATATCGCTAGCAAGCAACGGTGTCATTGGTACATCTATCGAGGGTATGCCCATTCGAGATATCAAAGTGTTGGCTATGAAGCATTGGAAATCGGGCGGTGCAGCTTTCGCAGTTCCTCACGGTTCTGTTCCCGTAACCGAATGGAAGAATCCTGCACTTTTCCCCTGTATGTTTCCTCATTTGTTTCCTTGGGGTATAGGAGGCCCTGATAGTCCATCTCGTCGCGAAAAGGTGTCGATGGAGGCCACAGTTCGGCATTTACTGAATCATGCTGACACCGAGTTCCAGACTGATCATAACTTTATGTTTGTGGCCATGAACATAATACAGAAGCTAACAGTGTACCGTTCTTCGCGATGGCGGGTTAACCGTCGAGCTCGAGAACGTGTTGTTGCATATTTGTCCAGCGCTGAGCTGTCAGCCTGTCAGGCATTGAAGATTAGATCCGAAGAATCTCCCGCGACGCGTCTCGTGCCCGAAAATGACGAAGAGCGTGCAGTCATGAGTCTCGCCAAGGAGGTCAAAATGGTTCAATTACCCATTCCAGGTAGCGAGTCTTCAAGAGTTAACATGAGAAATCAAATACGTTCCTTGTGTAACTATCTGGGAATGCCCACATTTTTCTTTACTCTAAATCCTGCTGACGTTCATCATCCTCTGTTCTATAAATTTGCCGGCCTTGATGTGTCGTTAGATGAACGTGTACCCGCTTCATTGCCGTCTTACTACGAACGTCAAATGCTTGTGGCGCGAAACCCTGTCGCCGGCGCAAAGTTTTTCCATGCAATGATGACTTGCTTCATCAATGTCTTACTCGGCGCGGGTAGAGAAGATAAGATCGGTGTATTCGGGCCACTACGCGCGTATTATGGTACAATTGAGGCGCAGGGCCGCGGTTCCTTGCATTGTCATATGTTCATTTGGATCGAAGGAAGTTTGCCGCCTAAGGAGCTGCGAGCCCGCATGCAAAACGACAGTACATTCAAAGATGAGCTTTTTGCTTATTTAGATGGCACCATTCACTCCTGCCTACCAAGCGACACAGGTGTTCTTGCTCCGGGAGCGGCGACATTCGTAGAGCGAGACCCGAACGAACCTCATCCGTGCACGATGAGATGTCCGCACCCAGACGACGAGGACTTCGAGGACGAATTTGCACGTCAGTTAGAGCGTCTCGTATACGAATGCCATTATCATACGCATAACGATACGTGTTGGAAGAATTTGAGGTACGGTGAGCCTCGCGACGATGCTCACTGTAGAATGCGCATGGACGGTACGACGCGCGCCGTGACTGAAATGGATCCAGAGACAGGTTCTATATTGCATCGACGTTGGCACCCGTGGATCAATCAGCATAATCGTACTGTGACCGCGTGTACTCGCTGTAATTCAGATTGCAAATTTATAGGCTCAGGTCCTGGCGCTCAAGCATTAATTCATTACGCCACCGACTACATTACCAAGAACAACTTACCGACACATATCTTGTTCGCTGCCTTGCAGAAAGTGCTGGCGTCCATCGAAGATCTTGAGAAGGCCACTGACATCGACGGCGACGAGCTCGAGAAGGCCAAGGCACGCGCGGAACGCGGACGTGTATTCCTAAATAGAGCATGCAATGCTCTTATGGCTGAGATGGAGCTTAGTGGACAGCAATGCGCATTGTACTTACTTTCGCCTACTGCATTCGACCATTACTCGTCTCATACTTTCCAGACTTTATATTGGGCTAGTTTCAACTCATGGATTCGCAAGCAAGAGTATAGTGAAGGATCTGTTGACCGCGACGACGTAGATGATCTAAATGATGAGACGCGCAATGACGGGGATGACGTTCTGATTGACTTACCACGTGGACGCGGTCGTTTGCAGGTATCCAGTCAGGTCGACGATTATGTTTACCGCGGCGCGGGGTTCAACGACGTTCCTCTCTATTGGTTTGTGAGTACGCTTTCTAAGATGCGCATTGATAAAGAAACTGTACGGTTAGGTAAGAGATCCCGTAAGACTGCGAGAACGAGCCCGCGTTCATTCTTCGAAGCGCCGCATCCTCAGTTGGATACTCACCTATTGTGTGTTCGCGAAAAGCCCGTAGTGCCCGTTATACTGGGACCCAGTCTTCCGCGCAGTGATCGGCCAGATGAGTACGAGGATTACTGCAGAGCGATGTTAATTCTCTTTAAACCCTGGCGGCAACTGAGCGACTTACGACTGCCGAATGAAAATTGGTCCGCCGCGTTTGAGAATTTCGTATTCCATGCCCGAAGTTTAGAAGTCATGAGAAACGTTGCCGCTATGTTTGAGTGCAAGGACGCCCGTGATGTCTATAGTGAAATGCGTAAGCGGGGAACTATCAAGCACGACTTGATAACTGAACATCAAGTAATGCGTTCAATTGCGCGCATGGATAAGTGCGATTCATCTTCCGATGCTTACATGGACTGGTTGCATGAACATATGCCGGACGTTGCTAAAGAGCTTGAGAATAGCCGGGTTTCCTCCGATCCATTGGCTCCTGGAGATCACTTTGTTGTGAAACAGAGCGCCGCCTTTACCGCCGCTCAACGTGTGGTTAACTCTGCACTTCAAGATGACATTTATCGCGTCTCTCCCGCGGTGCAAGTTACTGATCATGCTAACCTTTGCACCCCCGAACTCATTTCGCATCACAAGTCCTTAGAGAAGTTGACCAGGAAGTTTCGAACTGACCAGCGCTCTGATAGAGGCCTAGAGATGATAGCTGATCGCGATATTGATTCAGTCGTTCCTTCCGAGGAGAATGTTCGTCTGATATATGAGTCAGAGCTCGTGCAGCGTGACGTGCAGCCCGTCATGTATTCTGATTATCACATACCACCACATAAGGATCCCGATGTCGTCAAGAATGTTATCCGTGACCTTGAGCTCAATGCTGAACAGAGTGCCGCGTTCGGCATGGTTGCGGAACACTGGTTAACGGATTCTCCAGAGCAGCTGCTCATGCTTGTTACTGGTGGAGGAGGCACAGGAAAGAGTTATGTTGTGCGTGCCATAAGCGAATTCTTCGCGCGCGTGAATGCCTCGTCTTGTGTGCGTAAAGGCGGTCCCACTGGATGTTCGGCGTACTTGATTGAGGCTGAGACTCTGCATTATATGCTGCGACTCTATTTCAACGCTAAGTTGAGCCTAAACGTGTTATCTGACTTACAAACTGAGTGGCTTGGTATGAAGTACTTGATTATCGACGAAGTATCCATGATCGGCGCGAAGCTGCTATCACAAATCAGCGAACGTTTGAGTCTCATTACTGGCTCCGACAAACCGTTCGGAGGACTCAACGTGATTTTCTTGGGCGATGTGAGACAACTACCGCCTGTGCTTGATTCAACGCTGTGGCTGTCGAAGGGGGATAAGCTGATGGATGAGGACAGAATCCGCGCCGCCGCGCCTCGGAAGGCTGGACAACGTAAAGCTCATGGCCAAGGCCTGTGGTCCTTTGTAAATCGTGTCGTAACTCTTGTACAGAATTTCCGGCAGAATCTAGATGCTCCGTACGCTGGGGTAGTTCAACGAGTAGGGGAAGGATTAGCCACAGACGACGATGTTAAGTTGCTGAACACCCGTCTTATGTCCAAATGTAGACTGGATCCAGCATTCAAGGATGCTCCCTTAATCACTGCAGATAAATCTGTGCGAGATGCCTGGAATCTAGCCGCCGTGCGTCGGTATGCTGCAAGCACTGGACAAGAATTGCATACGTACGTCGCTCGTGACTCCATTCTTGGTCAGCGCGTCAGTCACCGTCTGGCGCTCGCACTACGTGCGGTGTCTTCTTCCGTGACCAAAGATCGATTGGGTGCGCTTCCTCTCGTTGAGGGGATGAAGGTCATGGTGTTGGATAATATCGTGACCAAGTCCGGCGTCGTTAACGGTGCTGAAGGCGAACTCGTAAGCGTAACATACGAACTTGACGATCATGGTGACCGTTTTGCATCCTGTGCCATGGTGCGTATTCCGGGCTGCAACTTGACATATCCAGGTTATGAGCCTGGCATAGTGCCTATATTTCCGCAGAAGAGGTATTTTACTGTCGGTAAGGACGGAGTCGGAGTTTCTCGCGTTCAACTTCCGTTGATTCCCGCGTACGCGTTCACGGACTACAAGAGTCAGGGGCGCACGTTACTCTACGCCATTCTTGACCTTCAAAGTTCAAACAGGATGGTCCAGTCGACGTATGTCATGCTTTCCCGCGTTGTTAAGTTGTCTAACATGGTTATCTTGCGACCCTTCCCTGCTCAGTTGATACGCCGTAAACTCCTTGCGGACGTTAGCCAAGAAATGGATCGTCTTGCCATACTTACTAAGAACACAATGCGGTCTTGGATGACATCTGATTTTTATCGAACTTTCGTACGTGCGTGACTTTTAGGTGATCAGTTTCGTTTTGACTAATGTGCCGCAGCTCTATCAAATTTATGGACGTTGTATACGCTGTGATGCACGACTCGACGCGCTCAGAAACGTTGCCGGTATTCAAAAGCTTGCGCATGGCTGCCAATCGCACGCGTGAACCTGGTCTGCGTTGCTGTTGTCATTGTCTCCGCGACCCCGCCGCCGTCTTCACCCGCCGCATCCCCGCTCTCGCCGTCCGCCATCTCTGCCGGGGGCGCAAGGTCATCGATGATATCGACTTATTTAAGGAGACGGTGCCCTGCCCGCGCCCGGACGACGTCTTACAACTGTCTCGCGATAACTCTGGCTGCCCCGTCTTGCTGCACAACAAGACCCAGACCGTTATCGCCGTCTTCTAGGACGTCACCGACTTCACCGTGCGCTCGCCGCTGGCCACCGGGATTCCGCAGTCCGACGTTCGCGTCCACTTGGACGACCGTGTCTGGGGATTTGAACGCGACCGACGGGTCCTCCATGAACGACTATTTCCGTCCGCAGCCGCACGCGTCGGCCAAGAGCAGTATCGACAACATTCCCTGGCTCCGCGGCTCCGCCATGTGCCCTGGCCTTGACGCCTCCTGCGGCATTGCTGGCGCGCTGGCAGCCTCACGCATGGCCATCACACTCTCCGCCACCGCCGGCTAGCTGGTGCCTCCCATGCCCCAGGTTTCTCGTACGCCATCCCAAGGCTCCGTATTGTCCACATGTAGCGGCCGCGGCGGTAGTGGCGACGGAAACGGCAGGCGCGTCATGAAGACATGCCCCACGCGCCCGCTACCGACATCTCTCTCTCGGGCTGCGAGGAAGACAGGCTCATCGACGAGGACAAGATGTCTGTCACAAGTTTCGCGGTCGCCGGCTCGAAACGCAATGCCGACTTCCATGACTTATTCCGTCAATCTCGGCCAGACGAAGTAGATTACGACGCGCGCGACATATGGTCGAAAATCGCATTGACATTGCTGGTACAAGACTGTACGTATTATGGGGACTGGATCGGCATCATCGCTAGCTTACATATCGACGGTCGTGACAGGAATGACGCTATGATCACCGGCTTTGTTGAGAGCGTACATGATCTCGGAGCAGTAACGTATCTCGAGGTCCTCCAAGAAATACTGGCAGCCTCTCTTCATAACGAGGACGTCGCCGCGCCATGGTTTCTCGGGCCTCTGGTCGCGGTGGAGCGTGTTGTTCACGGGTTGCGTCGCGTCGGCGGTGTGGTACGCGCGAATGCCGACATTGAAATGGTCGCCTTCCACCTGGAGGTCGGTGTACAGCTTCGCGCCACGAATGAACGGGAAGACATGCTCCTCCCTCAGGCGGACAAACGGCGGCTTGCTCGTGATGTTGAAGTCAACTGGGACAGTGACCGAGGTAGGTTCGCCGTACGTCGGGATGTAGATGGCCTTGATGTGGCGTCTGACCATCAACTCGCATTTAGGATCCTGCGATTTGCTCGTCAGTCTATGGTCTTGTTTCAGTTTCGGCGAATCTGAGGCAACGCACCTTGGTAATGCGACGGATCAAGCGTGTCTGCTGGAGGCGATTCTCTGCAACCGGTTGATTCTCGTACGGCGGCGGAGAAGGCGCGCGGCCCAAAGTCTCGTTGTTCATGGCGGTGCGTTTGGGTCTGTACGAGCAGGAGCAAGTGCTGACGCACCCTGAGACAGTATGGTGCTCTGCTTTATAGCAGAGCGCGACGTCTTGTTCGGCTCCGCCGGGTGTCCTTTAAGAGTTTTCCCACGCGTTCCTCGGCGTCCTCAGCGACCTCAGCGTTATTATTACCTTATGGTATGTGGTGGAATAAAAGTGTTAGCTATCTGTGATTTGTTTATGTTCGTATCTCCTTTTCACAGTAATGCCCATGTTGCTACGGATCGGTTTTCGCTCAACTTCGCATAATCCCGGTGGCGCTTATCCACTTTCCGAAACGCCCGGGTCAGTAATCCTAGGTTTGACCGGTCGCGTTCATAGCTATCCTACTGCCCTTTCCGAACCAATAGGTGCGTTTCTTTTCTAGCTTCCGTTACATATGCATCATTGATATGTATATTTGCTCCTGTCGTCCTCCATTGCATGATCCCCATCGCCGACAGCTACTCTTGAGACCCGCGTGATTGAGGACATGTCTTGCTTCGTTCTCGAACCGACCATTTTCCTGCATTCTGGAATCGACTGGCGTCATCTGGGGCGCGTATATATATGCACACCTTTTCTGTCTCAGTCTCGCCGCCTTTCGTCCACGGTCACGCTCGCCTTCCTCGACGATGGCTGTCTTCTCCAAAATCGCGACGACAACTGGCCATCCGGGCCCTGATCTGTGAGCCTACCTTGCGAGTATCTACGCATGTCTTATAACGATACTTCGCAGGAACGCTGTCTCTGGTGACATCGAGGCCGTGCGCGAGGCAGGCCGTCTTTTGCGCTTCGGGAATTTCATGTACGTTTTACTCGTCATTTTACTATGTGAAGATGTTAACGTGGACCAGCTGCAACAACGGTTCTGTCGCTGACGACGTCTGGCTCGATGCCATCGCGTATGTCGACCTCGCTCAACTCTGCAAGCTTCGCCGTGTCTGCAAGTCCATGTGTCGCTTCGTCCCCATGGTCCTTAACTCCCGCTTCATGAACGTGCTCGTCACTTATTTCGGCAACTTCGACCGGGCGCGCATCATCAGAAAGCGCATGGACGACACTCGCTCTCTCATCGGCGGTAGCGAGGCTCTCCTCGTCGTTCGCCCTGCGTCGTGGAACGCCAACAACCTCGACATTTTTTCGCCTTTTGAGAAAGCTCAGGTTAGCTTCATATTCTCTTACGTTGGAGCTCGTAGCTCATCTATCATCCAGGCGTTCATTGATCAAATTGTCGCCTGGGGTGGGCTAATCCTTCCTCGCGAGCACGTTCCCGCCCCCAATGCCTTCAGCTACCTCGACAAACGTCATGACACCCACTCCGTTACTTGCCTCGAGTTCAATGGCAAGATCATTAACATTATCGAGAGCAGGACGGGTTCCGCGATGCACGCTGTCCTTGACGGCTGGTCTACGTGTCTTATGAACGTAGTGACGTCTCGCTACGCTGTCGTTCCTTACCCCCACCTTACTTTCGACGGCGTGCGTTCCTAACCCCACCTTTCCTCATCGCGTCCGTGACTAACGCCTTTGTAGATCGGTTTATACAGTGGCCTTAACATCCGCGGTGTCCACGACGTCTCACAAGACTCAATCACCAAGTACGAGCAGCGCGGATATCAGCACTTCGACACCACCATCTACGGCGACTTCGGCACCGTCTGCATGTCTAACTGGTGGTCTTTTGATAAAACAGACCGCCTCTGCCGCATGCCTTTGGACTACGACGACCATGCTGTTCCTCCTGAGTTCGCGGACGATCTTCGTTGGCGTATTGGGAACGTGTGTCGCGTCGTTGGATGTCCTCATATTCATGATGGTACGTACGGCGAGGCCCTACTCCTGTCCACCCTTGCTGACCTCTTTGCAGATGAGATTGAGGATGTTCCGGAAATTGAGTGGCTCAATGCGTTGCGTGACTGATTCGCTCTTGTGCGCTTCTTTCTAATGACGAATGTAATTGTATCTCGTACCATCCTCCCCAGCGCTGTAGTTGTATTGCCTGTGTATGTAGCACATCTCGTACGCAAGTATTATGTCCGTGTCTTTGTCATCGTCGCACGCGCGAGAACCGCTTCAACTCCCGCTCAAGCTTATCCCTCGCTGCCATCGACTTCATTCACCACAACATACGCCGACGCGGTAGGAGCGCACCAGGACACTGCGTCCAAGGAACGCCTCGTTATCGCCCGAAAGGCACGCGCGGATCTCGACGAGCAGCTGCGCCCGCTCAAGGCTGCAGACCAGGCCGATGGTACGCGCTCGGAGCGCCTGTACGACATCGCCACGGTTTCCGCTACTACGCCATCCCCGACTTGCAGAAGAAACTCGAGCAGCTCCACGGGCGCGCAAGGCGGCGCAGGAGGGTGACGCCGGCGGCATTGACGTCTTCATACCCGAGGTCATTGCGGAAATCGCGAAGCCGTGCTTGAGGGTTGGCCAGGAGTGACTTCTCCTCGTCATTCCACCGTGCAGATGGACGGGCCGCCATCGACCAGCGCTCCCATGACGCCAGAGAAGTCAAGGTCCAAGTCGCCGTCGAGCTTGGAATAGAGCGAGGTCAACGAAGAGCCCGACGCAGAGCCGCCGGCGCCTCCGCCACGTCCGCCCATCCCATTGTCCAAATGGGCGTATGGACCCCCTACGCCCACCAGCGCCGTTGAGCCCAGGCGACCGTCGGGGCCCTCGGATCCTCTGCCGCCGCAGGAGCGCGAGTGGGAACGCGAGCGCGAGGCCCAGATGCGAGAGCGGACCCGCGAGCGTGACAAGGAACGGGAGCGGGATCGCGACCGCGAGCTGGAGGCCAGAGAGCGGGATGCTCGACTCCAACGCGAGCGGGGCGCCCAATTCCAGAGTGAGGCTCGCGAGCGGGCCCAGCAATAAGAGCGCGACCGCGAACTGCAGCTGCAACTCGAGCGGGAGCGCGTAGAGCTCATGCAGGTCGACCGGTCGCCGCCACAGCCGCCAGCACAACCGTCAGCTCGCCCGGCCGAAGAGCGCCAGCTCGACGTGACCGACGCGCTCTCGTACCTCGACATGGTCAAGGCCCAGCTCCAGGATATGCCGGAGATCGTGCTGTGCGCGATTAGCTTGCCGCGCGGATTGTCATGCGCATCGCGACCTCGCTCGATAAGGCGAAGAGGCTTTCCGTCATCTTCTGGCAGTTTGCAAGACGCTATCTAATCGTTCATCTAATCGTGAGGCTGCGTCCTCTGAAATGGTAGAACTTTCTATCAGTACTGTTTCTGACTTCGCATAAACGCTGAATTGGGTGATAACTTGACGTGCCCGACGGGTAAAGCTCTGCCTTAAAGTTCGACGACCTCCGCCACCACGAACTCTACTTGTTGTTCTTTCCCCCTCCCCAATGACTCGAGGCGTCAAGTGCCCTCCCGTCCCCACCAGCGCTGAGGAGGAGGTCGCGTCGTACAACTTCGACACCAACTATGTCATGACGCGCGCCGATGTCTCCGATACTTTCATCTGTTGCGACGTCGACGTCCATTCACGCAAGGAAGTGCTCGAAGCCAATCGCGCGTGTATGATCTGCGTCGCGCAATGTCCTCCTGGTCGTGACGTGGCTCAGTATCCTCGTCAGTTTTTCGTGAGTAATCGTGTAGTGTTGCTGTAGGCTTGTCTTTGCTAAACCATACCGCAGCCCACCATAGCCCCGAATGCACATGGCGACTACTGTTGTTTCCTCTTGGCTGCCTATACTCCTCTTGCAAAGAACATGCTCGCTCCATCGACTCTTGGCGACGCAGATGCTAGACTTTATAACAGTATGATGCGTTGCTATACAGCCTACAGACTCATGCAGGACGCGATGGATAACGACAAGGCCAACGACGACGTCCAACAGCAGTCACTCGAGCATTGGGCAGAGCACACCCGTGATGAGATCATGGTGCCTCTCACGCATGTCGCCTTGGACGTGGATTCTCCTTTCTTCAATCTCGCTCTTGCTCTCGGAGCTCCGCTGCTCGACGCCTTCCAGAACATCGACGAGCTGCCATCTTCGTTCCACGACATCTACGAATTCATTAAAGAGTCCATTGGCTTCTACGACAAATCGAGCATGTCGAATGCAATGCCCGTCCCCGTGCCGTGCAGTCGGTGCAAGT
Organism: Auricularia sp. M12; assembly: GCA_037042885.1. NCBI lineage: Eukaryota > Fungi > Basidiomycota > Agaricomycetes > Auriculariales > Auriculariaceae > Auricularia > Auricularia sp. M12. The sequence goes on from CM073216.1 coordinate 3,223,261, forward strand.
ACAGGAAGGATGGTCGATTCAAGACTCGTCCTTGTCTTGGTTACGGCAATGCCAATGACTGCCTCGCCTGTCAGGTGCATCGTCGTACGAAAAAGATGAAGCCGTGTTTCCAGCTGGAGGGAGTCGGCGATGAGCAACCGGAGTCGCGGAAGAAGACCTCCAAAGTGCCCAAAAAAAAGGTACGTTCTCTCATTCTTCTTACGATTGCTGGTGATCTCATTATATGCAGCCTGCCTCGAAACGTCGCGCTGGCAAGCGTAAGAAGACGTCTCAGAACTCTGCTTCTTCGGAGCCATCAGAGGAGAATGACGCATGCGCGGACGATGTCGATTTCGACGAACTTGACGACGATGAATCCGATTACAGCATTCATGACCATGGCAAGCGGAAAAGGTCGCAGACGTTTCGCTCGTCCTCAGTGGACGACTACGACGACGGTCCAGAGACTATTCCTGTCGTCGTTTCATCTGATACGGCGTCCAACTTCCGGGCTAGCGGCAGTTCCTTTAATGCGAAGGACTTCTATTACCAGTTGGCTCGTCGCGATGAACTCCTCGTCAACGAACTCGCGCGACTTCATAGGAAGGTCCATCGACTCGAAGAGCGTCTGTCACGTGACGTGCCAGACATTCGAGTTGATTGGAAAAGGTTCACGGCCTCCGACAATGACCCTCGCACGTTATCTCCCGAACTCGGTGCTCCGCCAGATGACACCGACGCGGGTTCCGTCGCATGAGTTCCGTCGCTGTGGTATTCGGTTTGAAGCAAAGATGTGACTTGTAATTCTTGTCCACAGTTCTGAAGGTAGTTGCGTGTTCTATTTGCGTGTGGTCATTGTAATTCTTGAACCGCATACATAGACCCTTTACGTTGCGATAACTGTCCTCCAATATAGAGCTTATTTTATCACTGCAACTCCCTTATAATTATGTCTTATGTTAAGGAGAAATTGGTTATTCCTTTCATCGAGCGGAGTATGTGATGTCCGGAGTAACCCGTTGGGATTACGCGGCTCTGTCTTGCTTACTTTCCATTTCGACCGACTATTGTCGCATGCCATTCTGCTCGCTCGTCCTTCACCACTTCTTCGTTGCCTCAGTATCATAACACGCGCCGATTGAGCGTTTTCCCTTTGCCTGTTCTATAAGGTTACCTCCGTGTCGCCTATGAAAAGCGACATGTCTTGCTCTTTGTCTGCTCGCGCAGCCCACCCCTCTTGTGCTCGCCCGTGTTGCAATGTCTCTCCTCGAGCCCCAGTTTGACTTGCTTCCCCTGTTTCCCTACCTCGACCTGTCCGATCCGAACGCGCAACCTCCGGTTAGGACCGCAGACAAGGACTACGGCGGGTGAGCACTGTTTACGTCCTCGTCGTTCTGAGCCTGCTGCTGACTTACACTGGAGTATCTCGAATCGCGACCTTATCCTCAACATCTGCGCCGCGAAGACGTCCTCTCCGGTCGATGAAGTCGAGCTCAAAGACATGATCCACGAGCTCTTCGTGCGCCTCTACGAGCTCCTCAAGGAATACGTCCCCGACCCGCTCGAGCTCCTGCGCGTCCTTGACGCGACGGGCTCGGTCATTACTGGTTCATGGCTTGTCGCGTTCATTCTGGATGCTCTCTGGCGCCCCAAGGACGTTGACATCGTAGTTCCGCGCGGTGTTCCGGGCCAAGTTCGTTTTCTTTTCCATCTGCTTCTAGTTCGACATACTCACGCTTCTTGCAGATTGTGGAGCAATATCTACAGGTCATTGGTTACGTGCAAGTTCGCCAGTTCGATTCCACCGTTGCTAGCTACACCGGCGACCCAAATGCTCTGCGTTTCGTCGACCACGTCGTTACCTGGAAGAACGAGCGCCTTGGTACGTCCATCGACATCGTCCACAGCGACACGTACTTCGCAATCGACGTCGTGCGTGGCTTTCACTGCACTGCCGTCATGAATATGCTGTCCGGTTCCCACCTCGTTGTCATGTTCCCGGACTCGACTTTCCGCCGTCGTGCATACGCCTACCCCACCATGACTGAGGACGTTAAAGAGAAATACGTCAAGCGTGGATTTGCCTTCAAGACTTCCAACCGCGACCTCATTTCGGCTTGTGGTCCAGAATGTCCATCCGCCGTACGCAGCGTCTATCATTCCAAGACCTGCCTCTCGGTGCCCATTGATCCCCGCCACATCACCCTTCAGCCAGCCATTGCACCTCTCGCCAAATATTGGACCGCGCCCATCGCATGCGAGAACCGCGAGTGCACGAACAGTATTTATGTAAGTTCTTTCGTCTCTTCATTTTCGTGCGCTCACGTAGTTCATAGACTAAGCTGGGCGGTAAGAAGTGAGCTTGGTTGTCAGATGTCATTGTAACTTTCCGCGCCCTTGTACTTATATTGAGTCGCAATTGTAGTCCCTGTCCTTGTCACTTTATCTGCCCCTCGTGTGATGGACGACACTGACACTCGCATCCTCGACTGCGAAATTCGTTACTGCGATCCAGTGAGGATACGTTACCTGTATCGTGTTCAACAAATTGATCCTCATGTGCTCAGGCTTACGCTGGTATCTATCGTGCTTTCTTCGCTGGCGCTCGCTGCAGTTACCTCCACGCCGTCCCCGTTGCTATCGACAACGACGTCCTCGGACGTATCAGGCCCTGCAATCTCTTGCTGCATCACTGGATGACACCTTCGACTGCGTACAACCGGGATCGCGTCCGCCAAGGCACTTGGAACCGATGCATCGTGACGACCAACCCGCTCACCCTCGAACCGTTGCGCAATGCTTTCAGCTTATACACTCACCCACAATCCACCGCGACTGAGGTCAATAATGTTATTCGTGAATCGTCCGGTGGCGATTGTCTGTGGAAAGGCGACGTCTTGGTTGTGAAACACTGCGGGCTCGACGCGGATTCGTCGCCGTCTCACGTGTGCGATAACGAGAAAATATTGGTTCTTTTGCTGCTTACACGGTCAGTCGTTTTCCTTTCATGACGTCGGCGTGGTAATGATTTTGTTGCTACAGGGCCTTAGGTCAACTCGCGGACGCTTGATTGCATCCTACTGCGTATGCTTGCCAGCTGATCCTATCTCGCCATGTGGTATATCAAGTCTCGATAACTGAATCTCTGTAATGTCCACGCTCATCGTAAAAGTCGCGTCTCGTATTCGTACAATCTTCGCGAATACACACTATGAATACCTACTCTGCACGTACTTGCCGCCGTAATTGAAGCGTGAACTAGTATTCTTCCATGGCTGATTCATCATGGATGTGTAGTTCTTCGAACTGTTTCACTGCTGCGACGCCTTCAGTGCCGTCGGGCATATTGGTATCCGTGATGCGCTGCTTGCCTGGGACTCGGTACTTTAGAATCTTGAACGATTTACCGGTTGACTGACGGCCCTAAGAATACGGCGTTAGCACCAGTATCGTCGAATAAATTACGCCTGCCTCGTACCTTGACCTGTCCTTGAGTGCTGACGAGAACGACGCGACTAGGACGCAGCTGAACGCGAACACGGCCATCCCTGTTGACCACAAGCTCGACGTATGCGAGAACCTCGACGAAATGTCCTGGCCGGAAGATGAAGCTGGTCGCGGGTTTGAGATGACCGTCGCGAGTGAGCTGTCCAAATTCCATGCGCTCGTCCAAGTGCCATGTCTTCGCTACTGTTTGCAGTTCCGGTGCGCGATGAGTAGCGTCTATGGGCACATTGAACGACGACGACGTGTTGGCCTGACGTACATTCATTACTTTCATATATGTGAGGGTGTCGTGCCGTTACGTACCTTGACGAAAACCCTGCGTTGCATGAAGATGTCGGCGTTACCATCAGTGGTGAATGGTGGTTCGATGTCTTGTTCCGGCTTTGCAACCTTCGCGACGACGGTCATGAGATGATTTAGGGCGCGCAGAGTAGCAGACCACTCATGCGTATAGCCGCCGCCGGACATGACAATCGACTGAATCGCTTTCATTGCTCCGTGTTCCTTGCTGCTGAAATCAGTTGAGGTGTATCAAAAGTCTTCGTCCCTGCCACGCACCCGTCCCAGTTGCCGAGCGTGCCCAGGTTGAAACGCTCGAGAAATCCCGTAAACCGTACAGCCAGTTCGTACAGCTCCGCGCCGTCTTCGTTGCCGTCTTCAACGTCCGGAACGTGGGTCACCGTGTAAGGGCGGGATCGGTCTCCGGCGACTGGATTGGGGACGATTTGAAGCCATTCTGAAAGCTCGACGTCGCTGCAAGGAACAGCCTGCCAAAAAGCGCATTCTCCATAGTCGGTGGGGTCGTCTGCAAAACGCTTGAATTCAGTTGGCCATAGATTGCGTACGAGATCGCCTGTGTCCTCGTCTACGCGATCGTGAGCTTGCGGTGTTTGGTGGTAATGAACGCGAACTCACCAACAAGAAAGGCCATCTTGAAAGGGATGGACGCTCGCCTCAGACAACGGTTGCGCCATTATATAGCATTCCGTCATGGCTGTGGCGCTTTACGAACGGCCTGGTCCACTGGTCCCATCAGGAGCGAGAGAGGCGCATGTCCGTTGCGTTGCATCCGAACTCCGCCAACACATCCCTCCCGCTCGTCGCCCACATGTTCGTGTTGCCGTCGAGTCTACCATCAACGACGACGAAGCTCTTCTGTATGAAATTGCGGACCCTCTATACTCTCATCTAGTAAAATCGCGAACATTCTACCGCTCGTTTTGCCACAAAATTTCGTCATTCTTGCTCATCGCCATGCTCGAGGAAAATGGATGACCGCGACGCATCGTGATCAATCCATCGTTTTCCTTCGCCGCCTGGAATGTTCCAGGTGTTTCCAGTACGTGCTCCATCCGCGTAGAATGACCAGCATGATAACCTATAAATGCAGCATGTTTTTCTGCCCTTTTTCCTCGCGCCTTCTGCAAGTGGTCCATGCCAGCAAAGCGCGCCAGGCCCGCGTCCGCCTCATCGGCGACGCAGTCCGGTAAAAAACCCTCGTGAGTGGCATTCAAATAATGTAGCAGCGTGCTAATGTCGACGCCAGGAAGCGTCGCATGTGTATCGACGACATTGCAAAGTTCATCGATGAGTGAGTGCGCTGAAATAACTATCTGTTGCTTACTGACTCCACACGCCTTGTTCAGCGAAGCCGAAGAAGATAATGGCGACGGCGGCGGTGAGATTGACGATGACGATGACGCCGAATCGGTCCATTCTACTTTTTCCATGCTTATGAAGGACCAGGTAACGTTCATCGTACCTTGACTGTTCCATCGACTGATATCCCTTTCTGCGCAGGTCAAGACCGAGGCGCTCGACGATGTGGAACCAGCAACTTCCGCAGATGCTGACGGAGCCCATGTATGTTTCTCCGGCTCTCTGTACTATTGATCACGCTCGCTAACGCTATGTTTTTAGAGTAACGATTACCACGACGGTATCAACGTTGCTGGCATTGCAGTTAATGCCGACTCGACCCAGATCTCTGTACGTCACGCTTTCTATTCCGTTACGCGACTACTGATCTATTCTTTATCAAGGACGAGGCGTCCGTCCAAATCATTCAACATATGAAGGACGTTACGCCCGTCGAGGAGGTCGCGCCCGTGAAGGAAGTCGCGGTTAAGGTCGTCGCGCCTGCAAAGGTCGTCGCGCCTGTTAAGGCTGTCGCGACCGCTACGGCTGACACGCCCACTAAGGTGCCGGCTAAGCCGCTTGATTCATCTTCTGCAGTAAGTCTGACCAGTCCCGCACACGACATGCATTTATCTTATGCGCAGGTTTCGGACCCTAAGAACACTACGCCCGTCAATAAGACCACGGTTTGGGTACAAGGACGTCCTCGTTTGAACCAGTACGTAGCTCGCGCCCGTTACAGACCTTCAACTCATCACTTCGTATAGGCGTATCGACAAACTGCACTCCTTCGCTAACGATGCGGAACTGATCTATTCAGTCGTCAATGTCCCCGCCGACGCGCGCATCTTTGCGTCTGATGACGCCGTCAGAGATCGCGTCTACATGCTTGGTCGACCTTTGAAGAATCGTGCTCAGATGGCGCCGGTCACAGTTTGGATTGTCGGTCGACTGACGAGAGTCTATCTCCTCGATAACAACGGTGGTCTGCCCAAGAGCGTATCTGTAAACGTTCGTCCTCTTGATCCTCGTGCTCTTCATGCGGCCGTCGGTCTTCTTCGTCGTCATTCCACTGACCCTACTGGTACGTCATCCCATTCCCATCTACGATGATGCTCAACATAATGATGCAGGCCTCGATCGTTACGACGACATACGCGCGTCCAGGTGGATGACCTACAAGGCGCCCGGTGAAATTTCCGATAGGGTACGTTTGAATCCCTTTTCTCCTTGGTATGAGTACTAACAGTCTCGCAGGTGGACGGGTTCGATGCTATCTGGGATGCGAAGAAAGTCCTCACGTCTCCTCGTAACAAGATGGTCCCGATCTTCGCTACCGACGTCAAGAAAGGCGATCTCGTGCTGCTTGAAGCCAACGTGGCCCGATACCGCGTAGCTGACAAGGGTGAAAACACCGATGGTTCGAGCAAGTCCAAGAAGAAGAAGACCGATAATTGGGCTGCGTATTTCGCACTGAAGTCCATCTGTATTCTCGATGACACTCCTCTCGCAGCCGACCCAGATGCGGAAGCTCCCGTTGGTGCATGGGAATTGTAAGGTTAGTCTGTTTCGCGATTTTTTCTCTACGTGTTCCGTCGCCCGTGCCTCTGTAGTCAGATTGTACTTGTGCCTCCATTCCCGTCTCATCCCTTTGTATAACTTTGTGCTATGCGCACCATCTCGTTAGTGTTGGCCAATTCCCTGTAGTAGTGAACTTGTGCTCGTAGCCTGTAGCCTCGCGTCTCATTTTCCGATTGTACTTGTAGTCTTCAATCTCTATTTGTATATTCTTCCCAAGCCCGTGAGTTTCTTGTATTGCTTTCTTCAACCTCCTGTCTTTCTTAATCGCTTACTTTCACCCAAGTGTAGGTTTCAAGACTGTTGTCCCACATGGCTTGCCGCAATATCCAGGATGTCTTGTAAGGTTTTCGGTCCAACGGTCCTGTTGGATTTACGTTCAACATCCGCCCTCCTCACCCTTCGTTCTTGCATGTACCTCGTCTTTGAGATACTGTCGACGCGCTGCCTCCTCGACGCGCCGCTGCTGTACCGCCTTCAATCCAACACCGAGCCTTTGTCCGTCTCCTTCCCGCCCAGGCACCGCGTCGCGGCCCGTACAATGTCGCGTATACTGGCTGATGCTGCTGAGCCCGAGCCTGCTGAGTGGATACCCAACCGTCCGGAGTTAAATCAGTACGTCGTTTATACACCCTGCGATGTCCGTCTAATGAATAATTCAGGCGCATTCATCGCTTTCACGGTCAATCCGATAGCGCTACTCTCACATATTCAGTCACGTGTATCCCCGGTAGTGTTCGCCTCATGCCTCTCCGTATCGACGTTCCCGTGAGCGGAGGCATTCGAGTTCTGTCTCACTCGCTGCCCGAATCGACCGTGCACGCACCTATAACCATCTCTATGGTGGTTCGCGTCACGAAACAGTTCTTCTGCACCGACGATGATAAGTTTGCAACTATCGCCGTCGCCCCGATTTCTGCGACTGCGCACGGCATGGCCCACGCTCTATTGTGGTTCTTCAGCTCTACGGATTTCTACAGTAAGATGTTCTTCACTTACCGTCACATGATCCCTGAAATCGTTTTCTATCAGAGAAAGATCCTGTCGTAATCCCAGACCTGCAGCTTTCTCGTCCCCTTAACGATGGTGATTACACTCGAGTATGTGAACCTCACCCACGTATCTTTGTAGGATTAACTAACATCGGAGATAGCTTCTCGACAGCGTCGACATCTGGGATGCCCGCGATAAGCTGCTGTCCCCGCGTTCTCGCATGGCTCACCTGCGTGACATACACGAGGGCGACATCGCGCTCGCTGAGGTTTGGCTCGTACGTCACGAGTCTGCCTTCGTCGGTGAAGATATTACGGGCTGGAAAGCTTCCTATCACTTGCGCTCCTTGTCATTGTTGTATGATCACCTGTCTGAATGATTCTCCGTCCCATGACTCCCGTCCAAGAATATGTTTTCCCATAACGTTCTCCGTGGTTCTAGAACATTCCAGCACTCTACGTTACTGCTATATAAGTCGCCTTCCTTCACCGCGTGAGATACCGCTACTTTCTCGTCATGTCATATCCTCCAGCTACGTCCGTTCTGGACGACTGGATTCTGTCCATGAATCCCCTTCCTACTAACAGCGCTATGCTCTCGTTCCCTCCCTCGCGTCCTAAAGCCCGTCAGATTGCCAGTCGTATGTTTCCTGATTCCCTCGAACCAGCCAAAATCCATTGGGTAGCTGACCCAGACTTGAACGAGTGCGTTATGCGTATTATTATGTTGTGCATTTCTCGCTCAATGTACTTAATTTTATATAGACGCATATGCCGCATGCATTCGTTCGCGGATTTTAGCACCAACACTTACTCTGTAACTTGTCTACCCGCCGGAGCAACTTTTGCCACAATTCGGTCACGTGCGAGTTCTCGGGTTCAATTCCTATCCTATCCTTTGTCCGTACGGAACCATGGCGTCGTACCCGTCCCAATCACGATTTGGATGGTTGGAGTAGTACGAGGGCTTACAACCTCCACCAACGTGGACCATCCAGCTGCTCGCGTTAGTCTCGATCCCTTGGACATGCGCGCGCGAGGCGTCGCCAGTGCGCTGCTACATCGGTTTAGTATGGGAAAAATGGGTTCGTACCTTGAAACATCTCAGTTATTCTTCCTAAAAATGATTTGCAGAACTCGACCACCATGATGCTATCCCGGTCAATCTTAACGACCGTCTCTTGTTCGGTCAGACCGATGACACAGTAGCAGTAAGTGGCGTGATATTCTTACCTAACGAATACTCATGTATAACGTAGACTCGTTATCGGGACGGGCGTCATTCCTTGCAGTCGCCACGAGATCTTATGAACACGACCGAGATCCACGAAGGTGATGTTGTCCTCGTCGAGGCGAATTTTGCCCGCTACTGCGACATGAATCAGCATGCCGACCTCGATGCTGTCAATTGGATACCTATTTTCCATCTGAAGAGGCTTTGTCTGCTTCAATCGAACGTCTCTGCGTCGTGATTAATCATACTACCTCTCAGCTAATGTACGTTGCCACCGCTGTAATTTCCTTTCTCTTTCCTCTTATATATCAGTCTCACTATAGTTTCTGTTCAGTGGACCCATGAACATGTTCCTAATCTATGCTCGTTGACGTGGACGTTGACCCTCCGGGCCGGCACGTCGCATTTGCTCAGAGTCCAGGTTCCTCAAATCCAGCGCCTTTTAGACTGCGAGTCACAATCCTCCCCTCCTCCCCCCACCCATTCATGCACTACCCCTACCTTGTACTCGATTCTCTATTCCTACGCCAACGCACCGAAGAACTGGACACTATTTCCTTGTTATATCCACCCATGTCTACGCTTGCTCAACAGACTCTAACCCATCTCAACGAGGACGCTGTCGAGCCGCGAGACCGTTGTTGGGTCCTGCATAACCATGCCTTGAACGCGTACGTGCTTCGGTCCCACGTTAGCTATTAACAGTTAACAGCTCGTATTATAGACGCATTACCCGTATTCATACCTTCAGCGACATGAATACCCGCACCTTTTCCATTACCTGTTTACCTGCTCTCATTCGTTTTATGTCCCTTTCATCTTCACGGCGTGCGTCAACCCTCATTGTCCTCGCCCTTCCCGTCACGTCCGGCACCACCGCTTCCAACGCAATCATCCCCACTCGAATGCCCGTCACTGTTTGGGTCGTTGGTACCGTTACCGACTTTGAGAGAAATCCCATGGATCGCCTCGCCGTCGATTCTGTTTCCGTCCAACCGTTGGATACGCGCGCGACTGACGTTGCTTTTGCGATGTACGAACGATACTCTCCTTCTTACTTGCGTAGGTGCATCGTGCACCATGTCACCATGATGGCTCATTGCACGTAGATCCTGAATCGCTTTCAGTCGTAACGGCCACTAGTGACGGGGCGCGCTTCATCGTAAGTCGACCTCTTTACCCTCCCAGACGTCTTTCTGACGTCATGGACAGCTTCCCGGTAATGACCGAGTTGGATCTGTGCTCGACGCACGTGATACTGTATCTTCCCCGAGGACTGCGATGAACCGGATGCAGCTTCGTACCGGCGACCTCGTCCTGCTTGAACTATTCTTCGTTCGTAACCCCAACACCATGGTCGATGTTCCAGGTTTCTTTCATCATGCTCGCTTCATCATCAAATATGTCTGCGTCCTCGACCGAGGTACCGTCTTCGCATGAACGTCTAGCACCATGGGCATTTTGTTCCTTGTGATTACTGTACCCCTTCCTGTCTTGTCGCCTGCTCGCCGAGTTAATATGACTACCATTTACGTTTACTTGCCAGGCCACTTAAATAGCTCGTCGATGCGCGTCTTAATCACCAGCCCGTCTTTCCCCATCCTCGCATTATGACTGGCAACGTCTTCCTGGACGACGTCGTTACACAGCGTGGTGATAATCCTTATGTCCTCTACCCTCAACAAACTCCCGAGCTGCGTCTCGTAATTCCTCCTTCCCTCATCCAACCTTCTGCCTTCGACTGACTACCAGAAGGTCTGGTCGCAATACAAGGACGATGTGCATCATCACTGGAGCTGGGAGGACTTTTACAGGTTTCTAGACATGCCCAACCTCGTTGCTTCTTCATGCGCTCCCGACCTAGCTCAGGCTTTCTACGTTCTTGATGCCCACGTCCATTATTTGGCTTCCAACATGCCCGTCAAAACGCTCTCGCTTATCTGCGACCGCGAACAGGCAGCCGAAGGGCGTGCATTCTATGGATTGCACATTGCCCGGTATGATCTCTTAGCTCTTTCCCATGTCGCGCGCTCACTCTTGGCCTCGCATAGTTTTTACCTTCACTTAGAAGTCTTTTCTCGTCTTTTACTCGACATGGACGTCCATTTCCGTCGCGCTGGGACCCCTCTCGATTCCACTACGACGCTGCACGTGCTGGACCCGTTCTACAAGATCGGCATGCTTGCTCAGCAAACCTCCAGACCGCTCGATTCTTACGATCTTGATATCCGCATGGCCATCTACAACTACGTCTTCAGTCTCGGTGCTATGGCCATTATTCGTGTTTTACGCATTCGCACAGGAAACGAATGCTTCGATGTCTGGACCTCACTACTCCGAGACCTGCAGTCTCTTGTTCGCCGTCATTGGAAATCGCTGGATGCTGCTAACGCCGATGCTCTGGAACTTATCCAGGCTGCATTCTCTGTCGAAAATACCGTGACCCTTGGTACGTGTCGCTCCATTTAAGCCTTTCTGTTATTCATTCGCGCCCACAGATCTACTAACTGGCACGTTTCGTGTTGAAGTCGCTTCTTCCATGTCCGCGATGTACAACGAACTGTCCCTTGTATCTATTTTGTACTGATGTATCCATGCGACGGTATTGGCTGTGAATGTGACCGATTTCTTATCGATTATTCATGAAAGGCTTCAGGTTTCCGCGGCTAAACGCGGGAGTAGTTGCATGTAACCACTCGATTTGAACTAAATCTCAGCCTCATTCTGTGCATCTTCGGTCTTGGTGCAACACGAAGGTGATTGAATCGGATTCGGCAAGATGATCCCGCGATCATCAGATCGCTTCCGGATAGTCGGGACGAGTCCGGAACGTCGGCTCCAATCCGACATGCCCATTACACGTGCCGCAGCCTTCTTGACTCGCCTCCACCACCCAGCGCGTTTTCTGCCCACCGTTCGCCGCCACCTACTCGTCTACACACCTATCGCCCAGCATGTCTTACTTCAACGACATCGACATGGACGGCTCTTTGTCCTACCAGCCCAGCAGCGACCGCGACGTGCCACGTATGCAGGTGCAGGCCGATGACTCTGTTCTATCGCCGTGGCACTACAGAACCGCGCCAACTACGGTCTACCCTGCCCACGACGACACACTTTGCATGACCACCCACACTCCTGCCACCCGCCGCCGCCGACCAGCAGCATCTACGCTCAAGGAGCGCGAGGACCGCGCACGCAAGGCGCGTGCCGTTGCACTGCTCAAGGAGCAGTCCGGCACCGATGTGAAGGAGGCGCGGAGGATGCGCCGCCGCGAGGTCTACAAGCTCTACAAGACCAAGCGCAAGACCGCGGCTGCCGACTACATGGCGGTTGATTCGGCCGGCCCACGCGCTCCACAAGCGAAGCCGGTTCGCAAGCGTGGTCGATACATGCGAGACAAGCAGGTGCACGAGCTCGCCGCGCTACTCGAGAGGCTTTCCTGGTGACCTCGCCCTTACTGCCGAGGAGGATCGTTTACGCTCTACTCCATGATCTGCCCAACCGGATGGGGCCACGAACGCTGTGCATTCTGTATCGTATCGCCTTAGCATGGTTCCTGCATGTCTCTCCGCTCATCATCCGTGCATAGTGTATGACCCGTCGCATGTGCATATGTTTATATTTCTCATTTTCTCATCTTGAACCTAAAGTAGTATCCCTGAAACAATCTGCGCTGAGCGTACTTGCAACAAAACAGATCAGGTGGGATTGCATACAAGTAGAATTACAAGATATTCAGCACTCCTACGCTCAACAAGGTCGTCGAGGATTCAAAGCAACACACTAGCCACAAAGCACGACACGCACAACGTCCAATCCGAATCTACCATTTCGCGAGCATGGCGGCAATATCGTCCACCTGCTTGTCGTTCTGCACCCATCCCGAGGTCCTGAACTCCGCGTAATCCTCCCAGTTCGGATCGGGGAACCACGCAGCAGGCGTAGATGCCTTGCTGGCGGGCTGGCGCGTAGTCTTCTTGACGATCTTGGGCTGGCCGCGACGCACGTCGCGCGACATCTGCAGCTTCCTGCGGCGCTCCGCCCACGTGCTGCCCGCTGGCCGCTGGGAAGGGGAAGACCACGTCGCGGAACGGCGGAGCGGCTTCGAAGAATGATCATGGTGGCTAGCGTTCTCGCCACCAGATGCAGCGGCGGGCGGGCTCGCTGGTTGATATGCTGGTGCGGCCGGGGCTCCGAGTCCACCTCCTGATAGCGGGACGGCGTCAGCTTGTTGAAGAGGAGGGTAGATGACGAGGTTGGGGTATGCACCCATAACGAGCTCGGCTGCCGATCGCCCGTTGCGCGCTGGAGGCGTGTATGCGGCGCGCGCGGCATGCGTAACCGTGTCCACGTCGCCCATGCAGACTTCCTCGATGAGGGCCATGAGTGAAGTGTGGGCGGGGCGAAGGGTGGTAAGAGAGAGAGAGAGTGGCGAGGGTGCGGATTTGGCCGTCAGCACGCGTATATAGGGGCAGTAGGCGGATTTCCGAGGAGAGCGCCGGGTGCGCGCCGGTTTGGGACTGCACCCGATCGCGCGCGCGCGGTCATGTGCACCCCATGGCTATACGTTGGGTGCGATGTACAGCGCCCTTCGCCATCGCGCGGCCAAGAACAGAGGAGCCGGAATTCATTCTTCGCACCGCCGTTCCGATCGAAGCTGCTGCTCGTGTCGGCTGCGTGTTGGCCAGCAGAACAGGGCACCTTCTGAATGTCGAGCGCTTCCGACGACCAATCAATCCCGAAGGATACTTGAGATTGGCGGTGCATGTCAAACGGCGAAGGGGTCCATCCCGCTTGAATTGTACCTAAAGTTGTCAGTTTCATGCAGTGGTACTAAGTCTGACTGGATACCAAAGCTAAAGCGTTCAAAACCGCCAAGTTGTTCCACCTCGCTACGCCGTATCGAGATAGATTGAAATGCGCGCGCGAGCGCTAGCCGAGTCGTTTGATGGTCGCAGTGTGAGCGGGAGGAACGGTTTGAAAGCCCGATGAACTCCCTTTCCTCTGCTCATCCCGCCATCTTTCCCACGACGCATTTCCGTAGAACTTGCGGACTGGATTACCGTCTCGGTATCAGCGCTGCCCTCTTTTTTGTTTCGTTACCTATCCCGCTGTAATAACCGACGGCTGTCGCTGAATGAGCGTTGCCCCAACCGTTGCGCGAGTCGTCGCGCGCCTTCCCGAGTCCACCTTCTACCCCTATTTGGCATATTACCTCTGGATAGGTTTTGTGCAACGGATACTTCAAGAAAATGCATTCACTGGGTGCGGACGACTTTTAATGTTTCGTCTATTAGATCCTGCATACCATCTTACTTTGTCTAGACTGTCATTCCTAGGAGATGTAACGACCAAGCAGGTAGAATGAACATGCAGACAATCCTCTCCTGGAAATGTGACCTGTAGAGCAAATGAAGAAATCCGTCGTTATATAAGGAAATAGCGCGCAGCGTGCCGCATGCTGGACGGAGGTCGCATGAGCTATCCAAAGCCACCGATAGATGCCATGCGCGATGTAGCCGACCTCTTCCAGACGTTGGCTAGACGGCCAGGCCTGCAAGGCCGCTCGGCGCATGAACCGTGCACGAACGTCGCTGCTCAACGCGTCATCGCCGATCCCGGAAGCAATCTGCGGACCTTTACGCGCTCGCCACAGAGCCAGTGACTCTTGACACCGTGTTCGACGACACACTCGGTCGCGCGCAGCTTTGGGCCACTCACGCGGGACAGCAAGCTATCGCGCTGGCCTCGGATCCGTTGTACCGTAAGGCATCGCTACCGGCGCGGGGCAAAGCTCAACGGCGCCGCGACACGAAGCGCGTCGCGGACCAGCTCTGGCTCCGCGCGCGGTTTGGAACCGCACGGACGGCACGCTCCTAGCGCAACGCTCACGCCGTGCAGACTGGCAGCTGTTGTATACACTGTGCTAGACGGCAGTGTCGTGGATAACCTGCAATCAGCCCGACCGTCTAGCCGCCAGCCACACTGGATATCCTAGCGGCGTCAAGCGCACACCTGCAAGCCGCTCAAGGCACTCCTAGATACGTGTTCACTAGAAGAGGTAGCTGTTTACGTGGTAGAGCCCGCGGCACCGGCAAGACTCGTATATATTGCATTTGCTCGACGTCCTGACCCGAAATTACGATTAGATACAATAGCGCACCCTGCGCAGCTCTGGCTAGGTGCGATTGGAAGGGGTCCGCACCCAGTGATTGCTGACGTCATGTCAAGTAGCATCTGTTCCATTTTTGGCAAGAGGATCGTCGAAAGAGAACGTTCTTCGCCGTCGTCGAGAAAGGTCACCCCAATGGATTCTCTCTCAGGGGGAGGGCGCACCCCAACCATTTGGAGCGCGATTTCTGTATAAATACAGGGCGCCCGAGCGGAGACTCCTTGCCGTTCTCTTTCTCCCATTTCCCGCCGTCGCTCCCATTGGATGCTCCCCTGCGCGCACGTCCACGACCTCCGCGCTTTCTCTATTCTGAAGTCTTTCTGTGCTACTCTTTGCGCGCTCCTGCTCGAGCCGCGGATGCTTCTTCCGCCTTGCCTTGCGACGCTGCTAAGCTGGTCTCTGGCGTGGATATTGCCCGACGCTGCGTACCCTGTTTGTGCCCCAGCGGGACTTGTCGGTCTGTCTGCTCTTGGCCGCGGGAAGACTGGCATGTCTTGAGCGACTAGCCGCTTCCCGCGCCGACTCTGCAGTCGTCTCTTAATATCTATCCCGGCGGACGCCGAGTGTCACTGCCAGTGTCTATCGCAAGAACCCATCGCTTCCCGGACTGAGATCGAAGACTGATCGTGGCGTCTGCTTTCTGGCGGTATTGGGTAGCTTGCGCATTGCGCGCTCTCAGCGGCTTTCCTTATCGCGTCCCTTGAGGGCTGATACGCATCGATTAACTCGGGCGGATTGACGTTCACAGGTTTGGATTCTATCTTATTGTCGTGATACTGACTTTTCCGAGCCTCCGATCGCCTGACGACTGGCTGGTTGCAAGGGATATTTGGCTCGGGATATGCGAGCTCAGACCGAGCTCGCACGTCTCGAGCTGACTACCCTCGAGTAGATTCAATCTTTCGGCTTTCACACACAATCTTCCGGCTACTATGTTGACCTTCACGCTTCCTTGACCCGCTGAGTCATTCCAGCTCCTTATTTCCTGCACATGTGGCGTCCGCATGGCGCAATACTTCGCACTTGGCTCTTGTGTTTCGTACTCGCCACCAAGACTTTCTGCTTGCACTGCGGGCCTGCTGAGCTGGCCGCGGCAAGGCGGAACAGGGTGCTCACCTCGATATATGCACCCTCGCTGGTCCCGAACAGAGCATCTTCAAATCTCCCATCTACATATATTGTTGAGGCAAATTTCTGCTTGATCGCCAGCTATCAAGTTAGGAGCTATTGAAGGCTTGTCCCAGTTCGGGGCGGCGCTCACTGCTGCAAACGTTGCATACGCTCATTCAGCTTGCTCGATTTGGGCCATCGTAACCCACAAGATCGCATGTGCGCCTGTCCCGTCTTTTCGTATTGGTGCGCAGTTGACGCTCGCGCTTTCTACTGCTAGTAAGCAACATGATCGACAGAACGCGGAGCGGGTCAGGTCAATTACTCTCAACATCGTCAACCTGACAGATGTAGTACGCCGCACGCGCTACCGTGGCCGCGCGACATGCAACGGACAGCCGTCGCGGTCGTTGCGGGCTAAAGCTGGTGAAACCTGAACTCATCTGCCGTCCCTCTGCTAGCCGCGTCAGCGTTCAGACGAGCCGTTTTGGATGGCGCCAGGACGTCCACATAGACCACTGAGACCCGGCGTCCGCCTTTTCAATCTCGAGTCGAGCAGATGAGACGCTGGCGGCCTGCATCATGACGCCGAAGCGACGAATTTGCACCAACTTCCAGTTGAGCTATGTAGCTCACTCGTCGAGCGCTGGATTCTGAAACGACCAGACGCTGGCTAATCGTGTATTGTTTGTCCGAGTACCTTTGCCGAGGCCTCCTCATGAGACAGCGGCACAGTGGGAACTCACGCACGTTTTAGTGTAACTTACTGTAACGATAAGCGGCCTGGTCATTGCTAATAATTACCACACGGTGCGAGGTGTCCCCGAGGTCTGGGGGTCAACTTTGCCGGTCCGCGGCAACTGATCATGCGGCGACGATCTTCGTTTGATCTTCGTGCAGGTGCGCCATCACAATCCCGACCTGAGTCGGAGGCAATTCCCCTATTTGGCTTTTTTACCCGCAGCATCGACCCCATCGACCAGGGGCTTCTGTGTTTCAGGTCTTCATGCTGCGGGTCACGCAAGCAGTTCGGGCCGATGCATGAGTGCATGCACCATCAATATCAACAAGACGCGGAGAAGTCCTTCGGCCGAAGGGGCTGAGGACCCCGGCGCGCAATAGGTACGCATCCTGAGGATGCAGGAATGATTACTGAGCCAGAGAGTGAGAGAGCGTGCGGGAGGAGAGGTCCCAAATCGGCGAATATGCCGGACGTCGGTGCGCCGTTTCGGGCATGAGAAGCTTCCGGCTCGGGATGCAAGATGCAAGGATGAACTCATCATCCAGCGATCCCGCTGCAATCCCGCCCTGCGCAACGTCCGTCTGGGCACATGCAAAGCCGCAGCGTGCCTGCGAGCTAGCCCTCTCAGGGAATCGGGCAGCAGGCCCTGAGCCGCATGCACGCAACGCTAGACATGCACATGGAATGCAGCCGGCGCCCTCCCTTGTTCTGCATGGAGGCCTGCTGAGTCAGACTGCGGCGATCATTGCATCATGCGTGCCGCACGTGGTGTGCAAATCTGCGCTTCCGAAGCCTGCGTGTTCGGCCCGGCGCCACCGTGCTTCTCAGAAGCGTCGTTCCGCTTGCATGGCGACGCGTCCTGATGCCGTCGCAACGCGAAGTACGGATTCGGAGTCCTCCTTGAGTTCTCCCAATCCCGACATTGACAAAACACGCTATAGGAGACCTCGACAGAACTTCCGACCCGACGTGCTGGGTTTACAGTATCGAAGCCCTGCTCAACGTTGACAGTGACGCAGACAACATATCGTGCCCTCCCAAATAGGACATGCATGGCCATGCCAACATTCGCTTAGCAAATAAGCGCGAAGCAACGCTATCACCACAGATATTCTTGTCAACAACATTGTGCGCCCCGGCGGCCGTTTATCGCGCTCCCTGGGCTAAGAAAGTCGCCGCGAGGCTTCTGAGTCGCCGGAGAACATCTTCGACTGAATTCTCAGAACGAGCCTGTCCGTAGAGCAGGACAAAATCGAAGCACAAGCGGTGCTAATAATACGGTGCAAACGTCACGAGTTTGCGAAGGTGGCAAAGACTTGAAACACGGCGGGCAGTCACCAAGCACAATGTTGGCAGATCGCAGTTCCGCGGAAGCGAGCCCAGTTGCGAGTCATTCGACAAAAAATCCAGACCTCTTGGTCTCCAAGGACATCGAATATCAAAGAAATGATCACGAGTCGTTCTCTGGATCGAGGTTCCCTTTCACAGGTGAAGGGCACGAAGAAACACAGAGCAGCAAGAGCAGCGGCAGCCGGAGAAAATGGGCGTGACACAGCGTCCGGTGCTGTGGTGTCGCAGCATATGCATCAGCGCTCATATAAGTGCGGGGCGCAGACGGCGTCGGCGATTCGCTGAACATACTTGTTAAGGGACGAGCAGTGCGAGATCGTTTCACGAGATGCAGAACGCGCGGCGACCGGCCATCCATATCCGTGTCTCGCCGTTGGTCCGCTACAGTCGCGCGTCTTGCCAGGGCATTAGCCTCCAGTGCAGATGGATGTGGCTCAAGGAGCAAGGACAAGCCAAGCTTCCACCAAGCACAGAACAGTCCGGTTGAGCTGTCTCGTACAAGGCTCCGCCGGATAGCAATCCCGAGAGCGTCCCCGTGGACATGCATATGCGGCCCTGCTGATCGTCGCCAGCGCGAAAGTTAAAGAGCATAGCGCCAAGCAGAGGGGCACGAAGCTAGTGCAAGTGGCGGCGAGAAGCATCGACAGGGGTTAAATCAGCACTTTTGTAGAGAAAACGGCGACGACAGTGCGATGATGAATGCATTGGCCTGGGCAATGCGCGGCAGGACGAGACCGGAGCTGACAGAGGCTGGCAATGTCGTCTGGTTGGAATCTGTATTCGGAATCGTGACGAGCCCTGAAGATCCTTGGGCCAGACGGCAGGCCGTGCTGATCGACCTGAAAGGGGAAATGGGATTATTGCGCGAAGGGAACGTCGCGAGACGTTGGCGAGGTGCACGAAAGCAAGGATATGATTAGAGCGGGAGGATGCGGTAGGCTACAGCAAAGATGGGCGGGGCACGAATAGGGAGTATGTAGTTAAGTAAGCTGGGTGAGGAGAGAGCGAAGTTATTCGTTTCATAGTCCGGCGTGAATGCAGAGAGGGGGGTATGAGGGTGAAGCACGTACTGTACACCGACTGCGATACAATGTGGGATTTGTCTGCCGCGTCACACGTACAGCTCGGCGCCTAGAACGTGTATGAGGCGGAGGCAGGAGATATTACCGCGGCGGCGGGTGGTTTCCATGGACAGTCCGAACATGTCGATTAATGTTTCCTACGCTGGTGTACGTCTTGTTACAGCCTGGCCACGGACACGGCAACACTTCTGCCACAGCGATTAGAACATGACCAATAATGAAAGACTAAGACGTACTGGCATCGGAGCCTCGCACGCGACGACCACGAGCACGAGAGGGAGCACCTGAGCCTTCGGAGAGCTCAGGATCGCTTTCAGGCGTCCCGCCACCATCCTGAATTCGCAAATGGCTTCTCGAATCCGTCGTAAGTCGCCCAGCTGACAACGCCCACTCAGCCTGCGGCAACGAGACTTGCGAATACGCAGCCACATCAAGCGAGGCAGGGTCTGCTTCATACGTGGGACGGAGTATGATGAAGCGAGATGGGTTGCCGTCCGAGTCGGGCGACGCAGAATTGGATTGAGACGTGGAGCGGGATGATGAATGAGGGTGAGATACGCGCGGCGCGGGCTGGTACGAGGCGGACGGACCGCCAGGGTACGAGCCCAGGCCAGACGACGGGTATGCGTACGGGTGCTGCGGCGGGAGCGGCATGCCCATATTGCGCGCCGCGTCGGGCGGGGAACGCGACGCCGGTCTGTGTCGGGTGTCGTACGGCATGTGCCGCGCGTCCAAGGAGCTGTAGCTGGCGCTGCGGCCGCTGCTACTTGCGGCTGCGGCATGCAGCGCGTAGAGGTCGTCCGTGCGGGCGGGCGGCGCGGCGTTGCGCGGAGTGAACACGTCGGACTGCAGGCACGCATTAGGAGTCAGCTCCGGCGTCTGACCAAGCGTTGTGGCCCACACACCTGCCGGAAAGGCCCAGCCGGATCGTACGCGGCGGCGACGGCTTGCGGCTGCTGCGGCACAAAGCCCTGCGGCGGGCGCAGCAATTCCTCTGCTGGGCAAGATGAGCACAACGCGGGGGCTCGCAATTGACTGCGCGCACGGGGGAACGCTTCGCGGAACGGCGGGAGGACAGTCATGGCGTTGCGGGCGTCGGTGCTCTCTGCTGGCTGCTGCGCGTCGTTTGCGCTCATGGGCTGGAGCGGGAGAGGGAAGCGAGCCGGGTCGCGAGGGGTGCTGGACTGCTCCGGCACTTATAAGCCACGTTGGCCCGCGCCCGCTCGTGGCACGCGAAAAGAGGTCAGAGAAGCGCGCGCGCCGGGATTTTATTTTCACAGCGTGACTAAATAAATGATAATACATCTCCGAACGCCCGTGAGAACTTCGCCGGACCAGGACAGCCTCGGCCGGAATTGTAACGGATTGGTATCACTCCCCATGTCACGCCCCCGGACACGCCCCTAGCACCTCTGCGTAGCTGCATGCCCAGAATGTCAGAGAGCCCATAGAAATTGGCTCTTCCTCGCCCCAGCGCGCCATCTGCATCCTCCGTCGACTCGAGTGCCATTTCGCACCAAATTCAGCAAGGATCATTGCCGAGCGGCAGAGGGCGTGCATATCAACCTTCCGAGCTTCTCTCAACCCGTCCCGCAGCGGCACCCTGCTCGCTCTCATACAAACCCAGGCCTGGCTCGCACTCGATTAGACTATATATACAACGAACACGCGCCAGATCACATTGTTTGCGGTGCGCTCAGAAGGGCGACACTACTCTTACCCCACGCCAGAAGAACGCGAGCTGGCATCTCCTTCCGCGACCGTCCCCGCAAACATCTATTCTCCATTATCTTGCCTGTTGGGGACAGCAGCCGCTTTAATCTCTGCCTCTCTTCGAGTTCTCGCAGCCTTCCCAGCACTTACGCTTGAGCCCGCGCTGCTTCTCCCTTCTCGCCCGCTTTTCGGCTATTGTGTTTCTGGCTCGCCCGCGTCTTGCAACACGCATATCGCCCCCTTCCCCGCTTGCGCATTGGATGCAAGTGCAAGATCCGGACCGTATGCCTCGGTGTTTCAGAAGCTTGGCCTACCTCCCTGGGATGCACAGTCGTCATTCCATCTTGGGCCTTCCTGCTGACCGTGCATCGACTCCAATGTGCGGCCAGAGACCTAGCCGCGCGCGCTTGCGCATTTCTGGACCACCCTGCCCTTGGATCTGGCACCAGCGCTGCGTTTCAACTCCTCTGACAGCGAGTAAACGCGAAGCATAAGCGAGGCGCGCGCAGGGAGCACGCGCCTATGCATTGCGCACCTGTTCTGTTTCTGCACACGACGTCTTGCACCGGCGACGATCGTCACGATTGCGTCCCTGCAGCTCAATGGAGCCAATCTTAAACCTTTTGCAGGCAGGGTGTCCATTTCCTTTAGTCGTGAAGCTGTCCATGCTCTGCAGATTAAGTTCCTGCGCCCTCTGACAGGAAATACCATCGGGTCCGAATCCGAGTCGCACTCGCGGATGCAATGCGGAACTCCAGCGTTGCACGCCCCACTTTGCATTGTTGGTCCTGCGCTGCGTCGATCGCCACTCCACTCGTTCCGCGGCACCTGACAGACGCCTACTGTGGTCTGATTCACTTGTTGCTTCCACAGCTGCGAGGGACAGGACGGTTTGCGAGCTCTAGGCTCGATGTGGAGAGTCCCACTCCAACACGGTTCCGCCTGATAATCGTTCCCGCTCGAGGTTCCGCGAAGGGCAGCGACCGCAGACGGTGGCGCCGTGGCAACGCTGCTCGCGCGTGGCCCTGGGGCTACAGATTAGGCGTTGGACAATGCATGAACGATTTTCCCGCGACATAGGCGAGTGAATGGACAATCGTCAGGTCTTTCGTATTGCGCATGCTACTTCGACTGGGACATGCATTGTCACTGAACCAGACTGAGGCTCCATGTGCCGTGATGTTTGCAGCAGCGCCCGCTCAGCCTCTGTGCACAACGCGGAGATCCCCGTTCCCAGTTTAATGTCTACGCGCGCCAGGAAATTTGCTTTCGCGGGAATTGGGGGCGTCTCGTGCCCATCTCGACACGGCTAGACTAAGAGGCCTCGCTTCCCTGCAGCTTGAAACATAGTTCTACTACGCGAAGAGCTGTCACCTGGTAGCCGGCGCGTCCCGGCGCTGCTCTGGCAGCTCTGCGAGTAGTCGATTCATCGACTCGCAGATGCGTCCCGCCACTAGCACCCTCATCGTTCTCTTACCTCCCTGGACCAGCCTAGTGGAGACGTGCCTCGAGGCAGTCCCAGCAAAGTTACGCCGGCGTCAATGCAATCATAACTGGATAGGTACTCCACACGTCCTTCCTCACGTGGCTCACCTGCGTGTATCACCTGCAAGAAGGTTGCAGTGTGCACATTCGGATTTCAGCTGGTCTTGCATCATGATCAATGCTAATATTACATCTTCCGCAGTCGTTATGCTTGGTATAACTCCTGCCACTGCGACAAATGACAGTCAGCCGTTTCAGTGGCTATCATTGGAGGCACCCCAGAGCATGCAGCCAAAGTTCCGTATTGGGAGCGCCCTGCGGTCCGGCTTACAGCAGCTGACTGTAGATGGCGCCTCTCCGCGGTGTCCGGCCGCAGCCTTGGCGTTTGCACCGAATTTTTGCGTATGTTATGCACTGTGCAGCAGCATAAGCTTTCTCCGGGCGACGATCATCGGTCATTGTGAAAGGAGGACACCAGAATCGGACCCCGGAGCATGTTTGGGTCGCGGGCTCCTGGAGCATGTGCGGCTGCTTGCTTAGAGGGAACATGTGGACTTGAAGGCCAACTGCGACAGCCTTTACAGCTGAGACTTCGGTTCTCATTGGTAATGTCAGTGCTGCTCACATGAGGAACAGGTCTCCACCCATCGGGCGCGCTAATCGAGTCCCGGAACGGACCTACGATGGCCAATGGGCGCGGTGTTCGTCTCAAAGCATGATATATCCATGACAGCGTCCCAAGCATCGAGGGCGACGGCGGGATTGACCACCACCTCTTGCAAATCGGCGCCATTAGCTCCCGCTGTTTACTTTGACGTGAAAGGAATTCCGAAGGGTTCATCCTCATGCGGCGGTCCCGCGTCGGGATCTCCGCACTGTCTGTCACCTCTAGACCGTGCAAATCCGTCATGTTCCTGAAACGTGCATGTTCTGTAAGAGACTTTCCGGGACTATGGCGCGCTCAGGGAAGTCAAGTATGAAGCCGGCTGGGCTTACACCAGCTCAGAAGTACAGTACATGACAGCCACCGTTTTTCCATAGCGGCTGCCGGCGCCTGCCGCTGTGCCCGATGAGGAACAATGAGGCGCCGGGCGATCGACATCCTACGGAATCCAGTACATCGGGAAGTGCCCTGCATTGTCAATCAACATGCCCGCCAAAAGGTTCAGGCAGCAACGCGCTGTCGCCTTACGCAACGTGAGGCGTGAATGAGACAGTGACCATTCTGAACGTATAGCTACTGTATACCCCTTTATTCCAAAGCAGATACTGATGTGAGTACCTCAAAAGTACCTGTGATAATTAGTTGAGAGCCTGCACTGTGATCTGAATCTCGAATGACTATGAATGAGTAGCTCCCAAGCACATGATGGGGTTGTATGCTGATATGCGAAACTTCCGGGCGCTGCAGAGTGACAAAGCTGGCAACCTCGTTTTCTCCTTCGCTGGCTCCCATGTTGGAAGAAAGACATGCTACGTTTTGTGAGCGTCCCAGAGGCAGGAAGCAGGACTAAACCTATGCTATTATCCTATGGCTATCTCAGATCCACATGGTAGCAATCCTGCGCAGCTGAACGCAGACTACTTCCAAAAGCGTACCTGTCCGACTGCGAGACTGGGGTCTACGGATGCAGATCCATATTGGTAACATCTCACCAAACGATGCAAACGGCATTCTCTCCTGGGCCTTTTTCCCAACATTGCTCCGACACGAAACTGAACATCCCGGGCTTCATTCACCGGCATCACTGCAAGTATGCATTGGCTCCTTTCGGTCTACTGTATCTTTCGTCCTCTGACGGTCGATTGCAAAATCATCTCTGTTTGACAAGGCATTTGCCAATGTTTAGGGGTGTCAAGTCTTCCGCAACCGCAAATGCGTCATCTTCGAAGGTGCAGATCTCAGGGGCTCGTGAGAAGCCTGGGTGTGAGAGTTGGCGTTGCAGCTCACTGACTAATTCGGCAAGATTCGTAGATGCGATTGATGATCGATGAAAAACAGACTCACATTTGTCACTGTGCATCGCTGCAATCGTCGATCATCGCGCAGCAAACGGGAAGTGAGAAATGGATTTATTACTATCTTGGTATACATTAGAACTACCGCGGATGGACGAGTACAAGAGGGGTAATCGGCGCTGAACGGTTCGACATGAATACAGACATCGAGTCGAGCGGAGGAGGCGAGTACAATAGATTACAAGCGGCATCCAGTACCGCGAAGTCAAGACTGAGCTTCCTTGTTGTGACAATTACCGGCCCTGCGTATGCGAGCCGTGGCCTTGCGTAGGAGGATTAGGCGGCGGACCATGAGCCATGCGAAGATGCCGGTCAAGATTCGGTCGCGTAAGAAATGTTCTGGTGCATCCCGGGAATGTACAACGCAGCTTGCCTGCATGCCATTATCTAATGAGCAGACACCACATGTGAGATGGAGGAGACATACGCTGCTCAGCGATTGCCATCGACGGCGCCGTTCCGCTATGGACCCACTCCGCGTGTTGCATGGATAGCGATGAATTGGCGGCGACGTCCAAGCGACCGCTCGGATTACTCTCCAAGATCATAAACTGGCCGGCGTAAGGAGTACGCTGCACGGGAGTCTGGATTCGCGTCGGCATCGGGACGGGAGCCGGCGGTGGTCGTTGGTGCGGTGCATCACGACTAGGCGGGTGTGGAGGCGGTGCCGGGTTATGGACTGCTCCAGGTGGTGGTCGCGCCTGTTGTCTCGGGAATGCAGGCACCGACGGCAATGGTTGTCTCGTGCCAAAAACACTGTCTTTTCGTCGATGAGGGCACATCGTATTGCTGGAAAGCTGAGCACTGACCTGGGAAAGCCTCACGAAAGGAGGGCAGGATTGTATCCCTTGAAGTGTCGTTGGGATTCGGAGGACGAGATGCCATACCACGACGCGTACCTTACACGCAGACTCTTGCCCCTCTTTATAGCCTGGTAGACCGGACTGGGAAGACGCATCCGCAGCCCTAGCAACCCGCTTTCTAACAGGTAGTAGGACCGCGATCCGTTTCGGGAGCGGTGATTAACTGACATGGCGTCCTTGAAAATGGCGAGTAACGTCGGAGCAGCTGTCAAGGTCATAGCCAGACGTTCATACTAACCACAACAAGCCAGTTTATCGACCGTTCAGTCGTATGAGCTGTCGCTGAAACGCTGCAGTAGTTGCAAATTGTGTACAGGCTGTGAGTCGCCTGAAGCTCTGAGCAGATAAGCGCTTCAGAATTGCTACACGGTGATCTGCTTACTGCGATTCCTCCGCGCCAGAGGAAGTGAATTTGTCCTTGCCTCAACGGTCGATTACGCCGTGCTCATGGGTACATCGAAGTATGTCCCGTGAGCGCGAATGAACTGGAGCCCCTAGGTCGCGGGTGCAGAAAGGAGCCCGGAGAAAAGGAGGATCACGGTCAATCGCGACACTCCATCTGTCTCTGTTCCTATGTAGTCGCTCCACTCCTCAGGAGAGTCCGCGTCAGCAATCGCGGATCATCCGGCACGGTGGCATATTCTGTAAGGGAACGGAACCGTCGCTGTCCGCCAACATTGCTACTCCCTGGTAGGAACCCGTCAAAAGAATGTAGCATCCCCTCCAGGATCGGGGCTGTTCTCCGGTCAGGGGCGTTGCAATGTTATGCCCAGGTTGGCGCGAGAGGCCCTTACAAATGACATCGTGGAACAGTTTCGCAATATGCACAAATACCACCTCTATTTATTCGACAGATTCAACTTCAGAGGTACATTATCAGCTTAAACCCTGCTAGACAGCGAGATGGAGATGGAGAGTCGGCGTTTACTGCTCCGGGCTAGGTGGATGTGAGAACCCTGACCGGCTGAGCAGACGGCACACTTACACGGGAGACACGGTGGCTGGCGGGCCGCGAGCGGTCTGCAAGTTCGGGAACGCGCTCTTTGCACACTAAAGCGACGCGTTAGCCACAGCCAGCACGCCACGATGAAACATGTTGCTTACGGAGGCCTCAATGTCCTGACGCGTCTTACCAGCAGGGATTATGGCCGCAGTCCGAGTCGCAGGCTTTGCGCGGGGCTATGCGATTTTTAAGAATGCGGTTTTGCAGAAGGGGATCAGCCGACGTACGATGATCTCCGTGCAGTCAACGAGCTGGCGGCTGTTCTGTCCGAGCAGGCCCAGCTTGGCCATGGCGGTGGCAAACTGCCTGGACATCAAGGACTATTGGGAGTCATTCAGCGATTCACGCCATGGTTAGTAGCAAGAATATTCACCTGGTTGGCGACGAAGCTCTGCCAGGTGCAAGCAGTGCGCGGGTCGCGAGCGAAGGCCGCGTCCGACTCGAGACGGAACTCGCCCTCGAGCGGGCTCAACACTTCGCCCTGGCCGGGGCCGAGGTCGCCAGGAAGAACGTTGCCCTTCAGGAGGACTTCGAGGAAGACCTGCGAGTCGAACGAGTCCGGGGTGGAATCGAAGGGCGAGCGCGCGATGGTCGGCTCAATCTCGTCCTGGGCGGCAATAGAGTGACTGGCCAGCAGGGCGATGACCTCGTCCGGAGTGAACCCAGCATCAGACATGCGAGCAAGGATCTAACATCCATATATCAGCCGAGCGCGTCTACGGTCGCGATGATGGTGCCCACAAACCTGAGTGACAGGGTTGAACGGGTCAGGCACGGTGCCATCAGGGGCCGCTGCCGTGGCATTCTGGAAATAGCAGGAGATTGTTGATGAGAAGACGCGAAGGAGGTACCTGCGGAACTGTGGACGAACCTTGCGGCCAACAAAGGTTTGCACAAGCGGAGCGCCTGGGCACAGCGACAGAGCGACAGACGAGCCGAATTGGATGCTGGAAGAATCATGCGTCAGCATTGCATGGTATAACTTGATAGATGTGAACGAGGAAAGCGCACATGTCACCGTACGAAACACCGTGCGCGTCAGCGAATGGCTGGAGGTCCGCAACGATTTCGTCAATGCCGGCGTTGGCGGGGAATGCGAGCTCGACGTCGCTAAAGGCGATCATGGAACCATCGGCGCCTCCGCCCTTGCCACCCTTGGTGCTGAAGCCGATGGCATCGTGGAAGGCTGAATGGGAGTCAGGTCGTGCCGCAATGTTCGATTGATTCGCCTACCAATGCGGACAGTCGAGTGTGCGTTCTCGCCGCACTGCCCCTCGAAGATGTCCGAAATCAGAGCGTCGCGAACGGGGATGAAGCGGCAGCACTATGTGATTTAGCGCTCAGACTATGTGTATGAGCACTCTGGAGACATACCTGAAGGTTGTTGACGCGGTTGACACCGTCTGGACAGAGCGCGCGAGTGTCGACAGCAGGAGCAGCTGCAGGAAAATTGTCAGGGTGGAGATTCCGGAGTTGGTCAAGGACCAACCATTGCTAGCCACCGCGAGGGCAGCGACGATGGCGAAGGCACGGATTCCGGTGAAGGCCATTGGGAGTCTGACAGCTGGTGAGTGAGCAGTGACTGCAGAATCTTGGCCCCTAGTCCGAGGGTCTTTATACCAATGAGTTCGACCCTGTACCGGTTATTCCATAGACCTGCGAATCAGACCCCTGTTGCACGTCGTCCAACCACATCGCTCGCATTTGCTAAGGAGTCTCATCCGGTTCCGCATATCACTACACCAATCTCACCTGCTATAGAGGACGAGATCCAATGAGGGCACGTCCATTACGCACAAGCACCCGCGCCGCGGCGACCGCGGTCAAGGACACCTGAGACGGGAATCTTCCCTGTGGACAAGCATACCGGGCGATGAGAGCCGACCTTTGACCGCTGCATGGTCTTCCCACAGTCCATGTGGTGCACAGATAGTGAGCCAATGAACAACACCCGCTGCAGCACGGACCGTCGTCGAGCAGGTTCCGGGACACGTCTAAAGATTAATAGCGGTACTGGAAGAGGTGCCACGAAGTCGAGCGTGTTCCTTCCGGCAAGGAGGTACCCAATGCAGGTCCCCGGATTCCAGCGCGACTAAGCGGGATATACGGCACCCGTGTATCCGACTCCGTGAAAACCGCTTCGCACGAGGCGGGAAGCCCATCCTAAAGGAAGGCGAATAGAGTTGGGCAGATTGCGCCAAGCACTGTTAGATTCCGCGACTGCTCCCGTACGAAAGCTGCGCTCTGGCAGCGGCGTCGAATGCAGGCACCTAGTCGCGCATCAAGGCACAGGCGTGAAATTCTAGTGCACCTGCGAGCAGCTCGAAGAGGCCAAGTGCCCCATTACTGGGAACAAGAGTCGAGCTACCGGCTCCGGTTCAGTTTCCTCCAGCTTGGTCCGGTTATTGGACGGGAACCTGGCGTACAAAGCCCGAGCAACCGAGAAGGGGTGGAAATTCAAGCAATCGTGTTGCATGACCCTGGATATTCAGTGACGTGCCAAAACAATACTCGAAGCAAGCAATACCACGCAGTGGCCGCATGGCTGTCGCCAGACGGAGGAACAGGACCCAATGAGCAGCGGCGCATTTGTAGCCAATTGTCGATGTCGCAAGGCGGATGGCTGTCAGCCAGAAAGTCTAGCTTGCCCGTGTGAAAACTGATGCTCTCGCCGTAGGGGTAAGCAATCCGGTCGTACGGGATAGTAGTACGGCGGTGGCCATAGCCGCCATACTGCCACCATGAGCCATGGTATCGAGCAATCAAAGGCGGCATGGATCGACCGGCATAGGGGCCAGAAAATTCGTGGCATCAGGAGGGTGTGAGAGAGAGAGGCGGGAAAAGGCAAGCATTTGATTTCAGCTCCGACAAACCTCTTGATAATGGACTGCCGCAGTCGCGCCGCCACACTTTCTCCAAGTTTTCGCAGCTCCAACGCATGCACGCTGCAAGGTCCAGAAAACCCATGAGCCTGTTGCATGATCCCGCTTTCACCGAAGTCGAATACAGTAAATGGCAATTATCAGAAGAGAAACGCCACAGGCTCTAGACCCATCCACAGTACAATTCAAAATACCCCACATGACCAGGACTTCAAATTTCAACCCTGAGCGGGCTGAACCGCCGACCTCTCAGTGTGAAGGTGGATGATGCGGCCGCTGCCAAGAGGTTCCGGATGTCGCGCCGGATGTTGCCGAACTCTTTTTCTCCTGGAAGTTCCGCCGCGCACCGCTTCACGCGCGCGACTTCCGTTCAGATGGCGCGCCCAAAGGCAAAGTACGGTTCAAAGCTACTCCCATGGCTATATCTGAACGTCATGCGCGATCTAGAACGCTTGTAGTCCGTCTGCTCTCCTCAGCGCAGACGGGCTTCATGTACACCATCAAGCGCAAGCGTATGATCGGATACTACAAGTTCGTCAAGTATGACCCTATAGGTGCGTGATACACCGCCTGTCATTCGAAGTTCTGACTGAATTGTAGCTCGCGCGCGTGTCTTGTTCGTCGAACAACGGAAAACGCGCGGGAAGTAATGGTCGCGCCACTTCCGAGGTCTCCTGTTGGCTTCCCGCGCAACCAACTGCCGTCGGTCTATATCACCTGCGCCAATGGAACCTTCTCTGCTCGACGTTGCTGTCTGTGGGGAACTGGCGACGCACCGCATTTCACTCGGCCGTTGTCCTGACAGTCAATGTAGATGCTGTCATCAATCCACGCAATAGAACATTTCTCTTGGCTTCTGTTGGCCACCTCTTCGCATTTGACCTCGAGAATGCTTCAACTCGCTGCGGCAACTTGCAATCGGCTGTGTACCCACCCTATACTTCGACTGATGGAAGTTACAATGTGGACTCATCCACTCGCCAAGCCCTTCAGGACTTTTTTTTTACCCCTATCCCGCCCAAGACCATTCATCTCCCTGTGCTGTAGTAATCGCCTTTTTCTGATAGCCCTGTCTTTTACTCGACATGACTGTTCGTCATGCACGACAACGCTTGTTGCTTCCGGGTGTGGGTGGGCGCGCTGAATAATGTTGTGGCTCTGAGAACAGTCAGCTGAAGAACGCGGCGGCCCGTTTTCATCCCGGATGCACCCTCAGGTCAGTCTCCTGCAGTTGAGATAAGTCTGTCAAACGGAACCGCTTCGCCACGAGCCACTCAAAGAGGAGGCCTAGTCAGTCTCCTTCGCAGACTTTGACGTTCGAAGATAATCGTTCGAAGTAAAGAGGAGGCCGGGCCAAGAGAGGCGTGTAGAGCCAAGGAGTTCAAAACATCGACTGAAATGTAAAGATGCTGCATAGCAAGTGCATACGAAAAAGTGAAAACGCTCGAGGGAATCTATCACGAATCGAAGACATTCATCCAGGCAGGCAGAGGGTGCCACAATCTGGATGATGAGCCGCAGTCCGGGAAGTAACACGTTCTCGCAGCACAGATTGGGGCCACGCATTGGCCGCAGGGATGCTAATCCGGGCGTGACACAGTGCCGGGTGACAGTCGCAACGCCCCGCGGCACCTCGTACGCGCTGACGTGAAAAAACAAGGCAAGTCCATGGATTGGAACGTGTCAACAAATCACAGTCTTTGAGTTCAAAATATAAATCACACGAGATATTGTAGTGTTATTGAGACGTACAACTATAATGTCATTTGCACATCGGTATCCGATTCATCCTGTCCGGAAAGCGCACGTCGCATAGCAGCACGTACATCCTTCGCAGCAATACGAGCGAGCTTCACGACCTCTGCCAATTCAGCTTGAGTGATCGGCGTCCCCAGCCAGCTAGACCAGCAAAGCCCGTCGTCGCCGTCGAAGGCGAAGCAGCCGCCTCCAAGAGTTGCATCTTCTGGCGCTGGGTCGATGAAGAATTCCCCGGACGGTCGTTTGGCCACGGCCACGGCGCAGATGACGGTTCGCATCGGTATGCTCGCTGCGCGCATCAGAGCGAGCGTCGACGCGTTTATCAGAACGGCGGTTTGAGACGTTGGTATGCGACGCATCGAGATCGGCGCTGGTGGCGACAAAGCCTGTATTACTAGTTGTACGAGCGTGCGGGGATTTTGATGCAACAACAGGCTAGGGGCAAGCAGGGCGCTGATAGCAGTGGCCAAAGAGCGCGATTCCGTTGCTAAAAGACGGTCAAGACGAGAGGAAGAAAACGAAAAGTTCAAGTCGCACCTGGGACTCCGTGCAAAGGAAGGATAGCAACTTCGAGCGTTGCTTTCGACGCTTGTTCGACCATTGGACGCGCCTCAATCGGTCCAGAGACTGACGCGAGCGCAGCAGTTTCGCCTGTCGACGGTTCAAAATCTACATCCCGTATATCGCACAGGCATACCAAAGCTAAATCGCGCAGAACCATCAACTCTTTCAAGCTCGTCAAGCCGTATCGATATAGAGCGAAACGCGGCTCGCGAACGCTGACCAGGTCGTGTGGACATGATGGTCACTGGATGAGCGGGAGGAACGATTTGAAAGCCCGACAGACAACTTTTCGTCCAGTCCACCCTGTTCAGCAGTTTACCTCAGGATAGGTGTTGTCCAACGAACACGGGAGAAAATGCAACCCTGACGTCATGTCGAGTAGCATTTGTTCCATTTTTGGCAAGAGGAAGCAAGAGGATCGTCGAAAGAGGACTTTTCTTCACTTTCGTCGAGAAACGTCACCCCAACGAGTTCTCTTTAAGGGGAAGGACGCACCCCACTAGATTGGTACGCGAATTTGTTATAAATTCAAGGCGCACGAGCGGACAACTGTCGTCGTCGTCTTTCTCCCACTTTCCTCCATCGCTCCCATTGGATGCTCCCCTGCGCGCATGTCCACGGCCTCAGGCTCCGCGTGCGTGCTATTCTGGGATCCTTCTGTACTGCTCTTGGAACGCTCCTGCTCGAGCCGCGGATGTTTCCTTCGCCTTCCCCAGCGTCGCTCCTGAACTGGTTTCTCTGGCGCTCGGTCTCTGGAGTGGACGATTGCTCGACGCTACGTACCCTTTGATCCCCGGCGCGACGTGTCGTTCTATCGGTTCTTGGCTGCGGGCAGACTAGCATTTCTTGAGACGTGCGAGCCCTATGATCTATCCGGACTCGCATGTCTCGAGCGGCTAGTCTCACGCGCCAATCTTGTGTCTCTGGCCCGCGTAGCAACCTCGTAGCTTCTCTACCTGTCCTGGTCCTCAACGACGTCGAGAGAGACAGTGTCCCGCATGAACCCGTCCCTTCCCGGAGTGGGACTGGGACTGATTGTCCCGCCTGCTCTCTGACCGTACTAGGAGGCAGTACTTATTGTGCGCTCATAACGGCCGCATGCATTACAGTTGTGAGAGAGTTGCGCTACATAATCCTTATTCCATTACACGGATACATATGCGCGACCCTCCACCAGGGACTTGAACATGGTAATGGCGCGCTGCACATCATCCTCCATACACCCCTGTAATACCCTTTCTCCACACGCGCGCATGCGCTCAGCGATGACCGCATCCTCGTCATCTCCCTCGGTGAGCTGCAGGTCGGCAGTGAAGTTACCTAGTCTTCCAATCTCGGCCGAGAGCGCTGCAACTTCCTGAGCGCGCGGGCGACAGATTGCATCGTACGCCTGCAGCACCAGGGGCACGGTCTGGGCAGTCGTCGAGGGATGCGTGAGTAGCCGACCGAGGAGGAAGGCACCCTGCAGGTGGCGTTTCGGAGCGAAAGATCAGTAATCACTTCGTCCGTTGTGCATGCGAAGCGGTCATGAATAGCTAGCTTACCTCGAGGGCCTGGTTTGCGCCAGAGCCGTTGTGCGGCGTCATCGCGTGCGCCTTTGATTCCTCATCTCAGATGAGTTTGTCTTGCGGTGGAGAGGTACGCACAGCATCCCCAATAACTGCAATGCGGTCGTACGCGAAGAAAGGAAGCTTCTTAACGACGTGGATGGCCCAGCGCGAGGCCTTTGTGATGCTCTATGGCATACAAGTGACTTCGTCCGGTATTTCCAAGTGAAATGGGGCTTACGTTCACTACCGCGCGCGCTTCTGTTTCCCAGCCCTCAAATTCCTATCCATACCATGAGATTGATTTTAGCATTCCTAAGCTGTGGGGAAGTTTCACCTACACCGGGGATGAAAGACGGATCGACATCCTGAACCCAATTCTGGGACTCGAACGGGGTGCCTTCCGCATCGGCGGTCGTAACGAAGGTGCCGACGTTGACGACCGTCTGTTTCTGAATCGTGTATGCCACAATTTTCTGTGCAGGTCGTTAAGCCGAGGAATAGTCATATTATATGGCTTCTGTAGAGACGCGATACCTTGCCCCTCCCACAGTACTACAGGCAACGATGAACAGATGCTTGTGAATCTTCGTGCGTTCTCACTCACCTGAAGACGATCATTCATAACCCTGTGTGGACCTTCTCCACCCATACGCTCCCACTCACTGGCGAGACGCGCCATGGGCATGAGCGAACGGTACAAGCACTCTCCACTCCAGATCGGCGGGCCGTACCCTCTCAGATGGCTAGAGTCACCCTGGGCATCTGTGGATGCTGCGATATCGAACATGGTGTGCCGCACAGGCGAGCGGACCCCATCCGCGCCAATGAGCAAGTCGCAGGTGGCTGTCGTCCCATCCTTAAAACACAGTTCGTACGGCCCTATATTGGGAGTTCTACGAGCGAAAGAGAGTGACTCGAGGCGCTTGTTGAAGTGGACGTGGATTGAGTCGAACCGCGCAAGATTCCGGGCGAAGACGGCACGAAGTTCAGCGCGGTGGTACGCTGCGCCTTTGCCTGGGTCACAGATTTCTCAGTCCACGAAGTAATCTCCGGCCGGGATTCTACGCACCAAACCGGCGTAGAATTAGATCATGGCTTTCAGGACCTTGGTCGGAACGGCGGTAGAGAAAAGTGTACCCTGCGGCTTGAAGGTGAGCATGGCATCGCACACAAAAGTCGGAATAAAGCAGTCACCGCTCTTAGCCTTTCCGGCCTGATCAATCTCAGCCAGGTCGTCCTCCAATCCCAAAGCATGTATGATCTCGAAAGACCGAGCGGCGATTGTGATTCCCGCCCCGACTTCGCCCTCGAAGCTTGCTGCAGCCTCGTAAATAGCGACGTCGAGTTTGCCTGTACCCGACCCGTATTTAGCAAGAGTGCCAGCCAAAGCAAGGCCCGCGACGCCTCCACCACTGTAAATACAGAGTATATGAGATTATGGACGTGAGGGGGAGGAGAAAGAGACGCACATGATTGCAATCCGGAGCGGACGCAGCGAGGGATCCATTGTGAAGGTGGTTATCCAACGGAAGTAGAGCCGGGGGTGGACGGTTGATCCATGCACATATATAGGCAGATACGGTGTCCAGAAGGGGTAGTGGGCGCTGGGCGTTGAATCTGGCGGAGCCGACCTGCATGGCAGGAACAGGACTGGAATAGAATTAAGCCCGTCGTCCCCGCCGTGGGAGCAAGCAGAGATAAATACGGAGCTCTGAGGCTATAATAGCGCCTGGTAAGTCAAGGTATTGCTAATGAGATAATATCTTGCTCGAGAGACGGTTGGATGGACCCGAAAATCGGCAAAGCGGCAGCGGTCTAACATGCGTGTTGACCCTGCTTCGCAATATTTGATCCCAAATCTGGCTTCCGAGCGCAGGAAGTAAACCTTCGTGAGAACTCGGGTCCACAGTCCTAAATCATGCCCAAAACCATTTTCTGGGCGAAATTGTGTGTAAATGACAGCTTGACTAATATAAAAAGTGCCTTACAAGAGAATAGTAGGCTAACTGCTTGGAGAATTTCAGAAAAGCGACATTGCAGGCACCAAACCAGTTGGCAAAAACCGTCGGGAATGAAACGAGAAACGCGCCGTGGGAGACGTGGCGGAATAACACAGAATACAGACCGCACACACAGAAGGGGAACTCAGAGAATCCCGGGGTTTTAGTGGGTATAGGAGGGCGAGCTGCAAACGGCGTCGGATAGACGCCCAACTCCGAGCCCCACACTGTCTCAGAAAGACGTGCTAAGTGCGATTTCCCCGGGCGGAAGCGTTAGAAAGTTGTTTCAGGCAACGTAAAGTTGCACCCCCAGTTCTGCTAACGAAGTTACAGATAGGCTCAGCGCTGGACCACCATGTGGCCACAGTGCGAGTCGACGCTCCACAAAAAAAAAAAAAAAAAAAAAAAAAAAAAAAAAAAAAAAAAAAAAAAAAAAAAAAAGAGAAACGCGCCGCGAAACTCCGACACGCGTTGGCTTTTGCTTCCACCTGCTTTAATTTTCATGCTCAAAAATGGCATTCTGACTACTGCACGGCCAGCCTTTGCTTCAAAATGCTTAGGGCAGTCTAGTCTCGGGTCTGGTGCCTATGAACATCAAGGTATGTCCTTCAATCCATCGTGCCGTGCAGGAGCTCATTATGCACACCCTAATTCTATCATATACCCTACCATGGCATTGTAATGCGGCAACATTATTCTGTCCCAAATCCTGTCAAAACCATGGCAACGGGCTGTCTTGGTTTTCTTGCTTGCTGGACATTTCGCGACCGCCTTGCAACAATGCGCTGTCACCGGGCTGCACGCCCAATCCACGCCGTTACCATGCTTCCTTCCCTCATGTGCGATCTCCCTGAACGACCGTATCCTTCGCTCAACATTATGCAACAATAATTTTCGTTCTACACCGTGTCCGTGCGCAATCCTATGGGCTTCGAACTACTAGGCCATGCTGCACGACAGTACCATGCTGCATCCGGTTCGACCTCGAGCACGTTGTCGACATTGTCAGGCACGCGCTGCTTGCACACGCCAGCCGTCGTTCAAAAGGGCAAGGCCAGGCCGCAGCGGTCTTTCAGAGCGGAAAAAACGCGTACGTTCCTCTTGATTCTCGCTCATCTTCGACTCATCGAAGTACAGGCGGTTCCTCGCGCACGAAGCTTGCGAAATACGTCGCCCCAGCAAAGCCCTTCACGGGCAAAGGCGCGTTCGCCTCGCCGTACAGCCGCGCGCCGTCCATGGACCCCGCCAACCAGGAGCTCAGCGCGACGGAGCTGTACATGCGCGCGCGCGCCAACGTCGTCGAGGGCAAGGTTGGCGGCAGCGTGTACCGCCGCAGCGAGTGGAACCAGTGCGTTGTTTCTGCTGAGTGTCCTCGTCAGACAACTCAACCGCTTCAGGGAGGTCAAGGCGAAGCCGCGGCCGTATGGACTAGCGGGCGACATCAGGAAGACATCGGTCGAAGTCGAGACGCATCGCGTGCTGGCAGGCTCGACGAGGAGTCCAGATACGATAGGCGGTCCGCTAATCCTCGCCGCAGCGTAGACACAAATAGCCCACGGTTTCAGCGAGCGGATTGTACCACTTCCAGTGCTTGAGGACTGATCTTGCTATAGAGATGTCTACGGGAAGCAGCGACTGTTCGGCGAGGACGATGATGAGCACGACAAGTACGTCGCTTTTCTTTTCTCTGTTTGGCCTTCATTCTAACGATCATCGTT
This sequence comes from Auricularia sp. M12, assembly GCA_037042885.1. Classification (NCBI taxonomy): domain Eukaryota; kingdom Fungi; phylum Basidiomycota; class Agaricomycetes; order Auriculariales; family Auriculariaceae; genus Auricularia; species Auricularia sp. M12. The sequence goes on from CM073216.1 coordinate 3,260,203, forward strand.
GAAGCGTCAGGGAAGACAGATATCGTGCCGCAGAACCTCGTGGCGAAGAACAGTCGGACTGGCTGAGCCGCAAGGATTGGCAGGCCCGGCAAGAACCGTCATGCCGCCGAACAACCCAAACCCACCTCAGAACAGGAGACTTCCACACCCGCTGCCAACGTTTAGGACAGCCCGCCGCCGTCGTCTGATGCCCAGCAGGATTCCTCGCCGACATTGACGTACCAGCCTCCGAAGCGGCGTCTGCCGGAGGAGTTCACGAACACGCCGCTCATACGGCCGCCATCGTTCGACTCCACGGGACTGCTGACGACCTTCTCCACCCCGCCGCTCATGCCCGGCCTTGCAATGAGCGTCGCCGAAATCCTCGGCGCCGACACCGCGCCGACCGCCATCCAGCAGCTCTCCCTGTCACGGCTTATCCAGCCGCCCTACAGCTCGGAGTCTGACTTCGAACAGCCCAGCCAAGACGACGGAGAGTGGAGTCAGACCTTGCTGGCGAGCGAGACGGGCTCGGGCAAGACGCTCGCGTATATGTTGCCGCTGCTGCACGGCCTGAAGCACACATAGCTGCACCCGCGCGCCATTCCTCCCGACTATGAACACCGAAACTTCCCGATGATGCCGCGCGCGCTAGTCGTGCTCGCGCGCCAGCTCGCTACGGCGGCCAAGAAGCTCAGCCACAACATCAAGCTGCGCGTGCTGTGCGGTAGCCGCGAGAACAAGCCGTCGTCGGGCGGCGCGGGCTCGTGACTGCGCGATCTCAAGCTGCTGGGGCCACAAGGTGATAGGGTGCGTCTGCCTTGTCGCTGCTCGTGAGGCTGTTGGTCCTCATGCTGATGATGACGAACTCGCAGGGCGCGGACACCGACTCGGAGTTCACGATCACGCGCGAGGGCGCCGCGGCGCTCGGGCTTGGTGTAACGCCGCACAACAGGCCTATCGACGTCCTGATCGCGACGCCGTCCACTATCCTTGAGCTTGTGCGCGGCAATGGCTGGGAGCGTCGTGGCGAAGTGCGTTCTTGCTCGACGCTCTGGAACAGCGCATTTTAATGATAACTGCTAGATCGTACGCGACCCGGCTATCCCACGCGATCCCGGCCGTCCTTGGGAGGTCAGTCCGCCGACGATGGGTCTGGACAGGGTCGAGTGGGTCTGTATCGACGAGACTGATGTGCTGCTCGGTACGCTTCATATTTTTCTTCCCAGCTCCCGCATTGCTCATAGACTGCTAGATCCCGACTTCCGCGAGCAGACTCTGGGCATTCTGGACGGAGTGGCACGCGCGCGCAGTCATTTCCTCTCGTCGACGTCTCCCAATTCCGCTCTGCCGTTCCATCTGCTGCTCAACAGCGCGACCATCCCAGGCCTGCTGAGCGCTACGATCGACGAGCGCTGGCCGGCGATGCAGCGGCTCGCGTCGCCGGGCGTGCACCGGCTCCCATCGGGGATGAAGACGGAGCACGTGTCGGCATCGGGCAACCGGATGGCGGACGTTGCGGCGCGCAAACTTCGGCCTGCGCGTGCTGGGCGGCGGCGCGCGCAGCAAGGTGCTGGTGTTCGTCAACCGCGGCAGCAAGGCGGCCGAGCTTAGCGACTATCTCAACGCCAAGGGCATCGCGAACGTCGCGCTCACCGGGACGCATGGCCGCGCGCACGGGTCCAATCGCCACCTGGCTGCGTTCCTCAACCCCAGCAGCAACACGGCCCATAAGCCGAACCCAAGGACAACCCGGAGGCGGACGATGGGAAGGACGTGCTGGTAACGACGTCGCTCCTCTCGCGCGGGCTGGACTTCTCGCCCGAGGTGCGGCATGTACTCATCGTCGACGAACCGCGCAACGTCGTCGATTTGTTGCATCGTGCGGGGCGGAGTGCTAGGGCCGGTAGGACAGGTACCGTCACCGTGTTTGGCAAGGGTGCAAAGGGTGCAAAGGAAGTTGGTAAAGCTGTCCGAGGCCTAGAGGCCTGACCCACCGCTTACCTTGTAAATTAAGTATTCAACAGTTGGATAATGCACCCCGTTCAGTCCTCTAGCAGGCCATGTATCGCACGCTGCTCAGGCATCAGACAATATAAGTAAGCCACAAGCCTGAAGTTGGATATATCTATCGAGCAGCTAATTGCGCAGAGTCAGTTGCTGGCTTTCTCTCGGAGCATTTCCCCAGCGCGGACCGCGCTGCGCTGATAAGACGGGCTGGTCTGGGTAAGATAAACAATGCCAGCATCGTCTGCATCTCACTTTTGCGCACATCGCTTCCTTGTATCTCCTGCAATTTCTGGGAAACCTCCTTGATGAAAGAGCCAGAGATTATGGATCAGGAATACCCTAGTCACCGGTTTGCGGGCGAACTTCAATCTCTCTCTTGAGTGTTTGTCCAGTAAGTATGTATATGCCAAGCGTCTGCTGTTTGATTTGAATACAGAATACCATCCGGCGAGTGCTTCCCTCTCTCTCCGAGTCCCCTCTGTGGCATTTAGGCAGCGGTTCACCCTCATGAAAGCTGTAGCACGCGCTGCAGCGGGTCGCGCGGTAACTGCCTCGCGAAGTGCACAGTTCTCTTCAGCGGCGGTCTACTGGGCTTTGTGAGTCCTACCCATCACTGATGAGTCAATGCCAATGCTAGGCGTGATCTAACGCAGTACTCACCGGGTCTCTGTGGCCCCGCTATCGTCGTATTCTCCCAATTTGAAAACTTTGAAGATCGAAGATAATCGTTCGAAGAGACTTTCGCACCAGGAAGAGCGGTCTCCCGCATCGGCTCAACGTTACCCCGGTGAGCCACTGCAGATGTCTTCATGGTCTCATGAGTGCGAGATCTGTGAGACATATCGTCAGGATATATTAGCGCGACGAGTGTTTACCTACCGCGAAAAAGAGTCCAGGTGGGTAATGACAAGCAAGGCGAACGCGCGCAGGAAATAAAACACGCACAGCGCGAGGCAACTCAGTTGGTACTGCCACTCATCCCACATTCACGGTGGTGACGAGCCGAGGAAGAGCGAAATGTTATGACCAGGCGGATGAAGCCGGGAATCTTTTGTTCTGCCAAGTGCCTCCGCGGAAGGAACCGGCCATTCGTACACTTGCATTTGGAAGATCATTGGAACACCACTCAGGCGAGGAGGAAGCGCGGTTGTGCACAAATTCAGCTCTTGAGCGCATTTTCGCTCTGTGCTGTAAGAGTTTCGTCATAGCTTGGCAGGTCATGCAGGACTGCATCATGGTTTGTGCAGCATTAGAAAAGAAAGCTATAAGCATACTGATACATTGTAATGATCATCCAGTAGCAGGCTTGTTGTCAAACTGGCGCATTCGATCCTCTACGCTCTGTGAGCACCCCAATATGCCGTGTAGCAGAGCTGTAACCACTCACGGTAGGACTCGCGGCCACCGCCGCTCTTGAACACGTCCCGCTTTCCAGCCGTACGTGCAATGCGCAGGCGCTCCGAAAGTACGACATAGACGCCAAAAGCGGCCTTCTCGAGCCGGTCGTTGTTGACTTTCGAGCTCTCGTCGCGGGCGGCCAGCATAGACCGCACCCACTCGGCGCCGTACATCTTGCAGAGGTGCAGTCCGCCGAGCGGCGCGGGCAGGAAACTCTCAAGATCAAAGGGAAGCTTTTCCGGCGCCTTTTTACCAGGCAACACCTGCACACGGAGAGTGAGTGCGGAAGTCAAGTCGATTGTGGGAGTGAAACACCTTGGCGAGCTCCACGCGCAGCCCGCGCTCGAGCCAGGAGATAGCAAACGCGTGATCCCATGTGCGCGGGTCCTTGTCGTCTACGGCGGTAGTCGGCTGGTATGCCGGTGCGGCCGAGCGGAACGGCGCCGCGTACGAGAGTGTGTTGGCGCTGTGCGCGGCATCCTGCACGTGCGGCGAGACGTGCGCGATAACCAACGTACGCGTTGGCTGGCGAGAATCCAGATCGAACAACGCCTTAATCAAACTTCAGCGCAAGGGAGACGGCGTTGGGCGGCACTCGCTTACTTTGAGAAGCAAGGTGAGCTTGTTCGAACGATACGGGATGTGCACAAAGGAGCCAGACTCGGAGGCGCGCGCGCGGGCCTGGACGCACTCCTTGAGCGCCATGAGCGACTTGTTCGTCTCCTTGTTCTCGTCCAGCCGCTCGCGCGAATGCAGCTTGGCGTCGGTGTAGCGCTCTGAGCCCGCAAGGCTAGACGAAGCCGGGTTTCAGCTGCACGTACGACGAGCAACTGTGCACGTACTCTACGAGCAGGATCTGGCCGTCTTCCAGATGCCGCATGAGTCTGTTTCGGACGCGGATGCTCAGGATCGCGTGGCTCCTGCTGCTACGCGAATTGCGATGCGTAGGGCTCGTCCGACGATGGGCAAGACAGCGGGTGATGAGCTCCTCGAGGTCTGCTGGGCTGGTGACCTGCGTGACGTCGAGCTGGGGGCGCACAGCGCCGAGCTTGTCCTCCATGATGTCCACGCGCTTCCTCTTGCCTTCGTCGTCGCCGCTGGAAAGATCGACCGCGAGCTTGCCCAGGAGCTCCAAGAAGGTAGCCGAGAATTCGAACACAGGCGCGTCGCTGGTGTCGCCGTGCGCCTGCTTGAACTTGTCGCCTATCTGTTCGGCCAGTACGAAAAGGTCGCGCGCGATGCGGTGCTCCAAGGCCTCGATGGTGAATGTCTTGCCGGTGCTCTGCAGACGCGTTGGGCGCTGTATTATAAATGACAGTGAAGACATACCGTTTGGCCGTAAGCCAGCACACAAGCAACGCCGCCGTTCAAGGCCAACTCGAGCATCTTTGTATCGACGATGGTATTGCCGTAGACATCGTCGTTCGAGGTGGTGCCGTCAAAGCAGAGGTCCGCCTGGAACTCCTTGTGCGCCAGGGAGTTTCCTTTGTAAGAAGCGGAGGGCACATGGGCGTACATGAAGCCAGGACGCTTCGAGGTGACGGTAACACCGCGCAAGAACTGGTCCGTTGACGCCGCCGACGCCGCATCCTCGTCGCGGTCGTCGGCGACCTGTGACGGGTCAAATACGGCAGTCTCGCCCTTGAGCGGAGGACGCGTGCGGAACGCGACAATCACGTCCTTCTCCTCGAGTGGTCCCGAAATATCGGGCGCAGGTTCGGGCACGCGTGCCTGCTCCCACTCGGAGAGCAGGCCTCGTAGGAGGGGCAACGCAGCGTTCGTCTGACGGCCTGAGAGAGACATTCGACAGGCAAAGATCACGAGGAGGGTGGGTCTTCCTGGTACGTCGCCAATGCGTTGCTGGAGACCGTGCAAGATTTATAGCAGCAGCTGTTCGAGTCGTTATCAGCGTCCCCGAACCATCTCCAAGTCACACGAAACGGGCCCGGTGTGCGATATCTGAGCGAGTCACCGCGATCCAGTAGATGCCGTGGCGAGTCGGCACGCTCGGAGGATGCTGCATAAGGTACCCTGACAGTGAGAGCGGATACACACCTGGTTAGCTGCATGAGTAAATCGGGACGAAGCAATCCAGGCTTCGGAAATCACCGATCATGAACCTGCCACGCGCACGCCTGCATGTACCAGTTGAAAGCGCGCCTTGTTTTTAACCACTTGCTCTCGAATGCCTAGCAGGCTTTGCCATATCCTCCTATAGTCCGATGATATAGAAGACTTGAATTCAAGGGTTACAGTAAGGTTTGATCGTAAGATAGCGGAGATATTCCCCAAGCACTGAGCAGTTATATGTACAGGACAGCGCGCCCAACGCGGCCGCGCAGATAACCTGCCTTCGCGGCGAGCCCGATTCCACATGTGACAGAGAGACGGAAAAATCCAACAGCACACACACCGTACATGGATGATCAAAGCACCGGATTGTCCGTTTGCATTCGAGTCCGTGAGTAACGCGTAACGACCTCGTCGCGCATCGTAAAGAGCGGAACGGCCCAGTATGTGGACCAATAGATGTAGCTTCGAAAGCTTAGAAGTTGGGCTCCTGGTCGGAATAAGCCATGCGCTGCACGTAACCAGACTGCGGCGTGGCCGGCGAGCTGGGGCTGGGGGGCTGTGCGGGCACGCCGAGCTGCTGCTGCGACATGCGCTGGCGCGCGGCGGGCGCACGCGGCGGTGCTTGCTGCGACGACGAGCTCGTCATGCCAGAAGAGGAGGCGGTCGTCATGATCGTCGTCGTCATCCCCGCATGTCGCGAAAAGCGGTCGGGACGCTCCCAATCGTACGGGAGGAATCTGATGACTGGGTCAAACGAGGGGGTCTGAAGATGAACAGCACGCACTTCTCGTGTAGGTACCGCATCTCGGGCGACATCTTGCTCGTGTCCTCTTCCGCGCTCCACTTGCGCGCGCGCAGCTGGCTGGGCGCGACGAGGTTTTCATGCAAAGCGTACGTGGGGTCCACGCTCTTCCGCGGCTGCAGGAAGCATGTTAGAGGTTGCGGCGTCGAAGAAGGTTGGTGATGGACGCACGTCGGGGATGAACGAGCATTGCATCTCTTTGTTATCGACGGCGTCGAAATCCAGGCCCTCGAACCACGGGTGTGCGCGAATGACATCCAGCTCTTCGCGCCCGGGGCGCAGCCCGCAGCCAAGGCGTCTGGACTGCTCGTGTTCGAGCATCTGTTCGCGTGGATCAGAGATGGAGAGGACAGGCGGGTCGAGCGCTTGCGCACCATGCTGACGATGTCCAACCCGCGGTCGCTGACCATGTCGTCGTACCGCGAGGGCAGGTTGGCCTCCGCAGTCTTCCAGCCGAGCGAGTGCACGTATTGCCGCTCGTGCTCGATGGCTTCCGGGTCGTCGCGCTGATCCCCGCGCGCGAGTTGCGTGCCCTGTCGGACGGTCAAACGTACAAGCTGAACTCCAGGAAGAAACGGACCTTGAAGGGCCGATTTCCAAACAGCAGCTCGTAGGTGACGACCGCGAGCGACCACCAATCCACAGCGTGGGTGTACCCGCGCTTGGTGAAGGCTTCAGGAGCTGCAAAGCTCTGTCAGCTTGTACCGCAACGTGGTAAGAGGCTAGATTGCACACCCATGTAGGCGACGCTGCCAGCGACGCCAGTGATAGGCTTGCCGTCCTCAAAGCGCACGGCAATGTTGAAGTCGGTTAAATGTGCATGGCCATACGCGTCCAGCAAGATGTTATCTGGCTTGATGTCGCGGTGAACGACGCGCTTCGAGTGCAGGTAGGCGATGGCACCGCTGAGCTCGGCGAACCAGAAGCGGACTGTCTCCTCCGGGAAGCGTTCCTCGAACTTGTGGTGCTCTGAGTGCGCAGTTGAGCAGTGCGCAGTTGAGCAAAGATCGCCTGCGCTGTAGGACAAAACTCACGGCGCAAGTCACCGCCGAGCATCAGGTCGAGCACGAAGAAGCATACTTCGTCGTCCTGAAACGCGTAGCGCAGGTTGACGATAAATTCGTGCTTCAGCTCCTCGAGGATGTTGCGCTCCTGTAACCGTCAATGAGACAAAGACGACGCATAGCAGGCCGTAGCGTCACCTGAATTGTATTCTTGACCGCCTTCTTCTTGATGACCTTGTCTTTATCGACATACTTGAGAGCGTAGAGCGCCTTTGTCTGTTTGTGCTTCACGACACGGACCTAGAGCACAACGGCCGTCAGCACGCAATTCTACACGCATTGGGAGAGACTGTGTGCGCCGTTACAGCGCGCCCATCGCTTCTATGCCTCAGAAGCAGGTCGTGCAGCAACTGGCGGGGCAGGGCGAGAGTAATAAATGGCCAGGCTGGGCTCGGGACTTGCACGCACCTTGCCAAAACTACCCTCTCCGATATTGTCCTTGAGTTTGAAGAAGAATAGCGAGGGTACGCCGTCAAAGTCGACTGGCTTGGCCCCAATCAGGGACTTGATAGAAGAGAGCATGGGGCGGCAGAGGGTGGTGCTTGGCTGGCGAGGCGCAACGAAAAATCAGGTGATTATGGGGTTTGCGGTAGTGAACTAAGCGAGTGTGACGAGCGAGAGAGCGACAGAAATACGGGGGCCGACGGTGTGCGAGGCGGCGGGCGCGGGCGCGCAAGTTGGATGCAACACGCAAACCGTGACGACGGCGAAACAAACCAGGGATCTCGAAGTGATCAAGTCGTGCAAGCAAAATTGATCCATGTTGCGGGGATGATGCCGCGCGCAGGGTGTCGCTTCGCATGTTACCGTCGCGTGCCTGGATGCTGAGCCCAAACAATAGTCCGTCAGCTAGCCGGAGACCAAGTGTATAGTCTAGTATACGGCATCTAAAGGCTGCACGCTCATGCTGATTCCTGTGACAGAAAGCTATTGCCAAGAACCTGCAAGGGTACTACCAAGACTGTATTGATGTTAAGCATTGGCCCATTTGGTCGATATGATATATGACTGCTTGATCGACACATCCCCTATGATGCTAGCGCACGCGCAGGTAATAATTATGCACTAAAATCTGCACGGTATACTATCACTGCGCATATTGATTCAGTCCAAGCTGTGGTATCTGGGTTCATGTGTCAACGTCAACAGCTTACGTAATATTTATCCGGAGCTGGTCCTTCACGCGACCGCCCGAAAGCATCCTTTTAGCTTTTTCCGGTCGTCTCACATATCAGGAAAATACATGATTACGAATATGAGCGGGAATTTACATACGTCCAAGATGCAGGGCTCACTACTCGAACGACCCGCTCACATATGTGGCTCACAGAATGTCCTGTCGATCTCGAGTGCACGTGAGAGATAAGCAACGGCCTTCGGGGCCTAATCGCAGCAGCATGCATTGTATCAATTGCACGAGAGTCTCGGGACTTAGGATAATTGCCGGCAAGAGCTTTGTCATAGGTCCAAACTGGGCTCTGGCGCACCTGCTACTTCAGGTTCATATGATATGTATACCTGTTCGCACAGTACCAAATCCTTGCATCCTACTCCCCTGTATACTTAATGTGTTATGAGCACCAAGTGGTCCGCGGCGAGACACATGAACAACGTTTGTTTATCGTGAACATCCACTGCATATCAACGTCCATAAACCGCAGGTCATCTACCGATCGGATGCAGATCACGTAATATCTTTCCCGGGAAAGCTTAAGTGCTGCGCCTCGCAAATGCGAGATTAAGTGATGAGCAAATTTTCAAGTATTCAACCTGAACACCGTGACTGAAGATCTTACAGTGGAAAAGGCCGCATCCCTCCCCCTCCTCGCTTTTTAGAGATGCGCGCCGTATGTCAGCGCCAAAGTAGTCACAGCCCTTTTTGTCCTCATATTTGCAGTTGCGTGTGGTTGACAATATTATAACATGAGGACTGGAGGTGGGTAAAGTAAAGTAAACATTGTAAACATCAAATAATCCAATACTACCGGAACTTGCCGTCTTCAAACTTTAACCTGTGCAATTCACTGCCAATTGCGCAGCTTTGCACCCGCACGAAGGCGCGCTCGCTGTGCCTGGTATACAGCACATGGTTTTCAGTGTACGCCCGTGCCTCCGTTTTACGCGCATCAGCGGCTCATTATACTGCTGGCGCGCGGCCACAGACTGACTCGGACCCGTACTACCGAAGCGCCGAGTCGGCGCTTTTGGCTGTTCGGGCGGCGAGCGCGCATGGCCCTACGGACACGTGACGAACACCTGGGACGAGACTACACGGACTCCTGCGCAGCGTCTCACAGCTATAGCCTTGCCACTGCAGTTTCTGCGCTGCGGGCCCATTAACGATCACTTTGCTGATTACGCCTGGATGAGCTCCTGCTGCAGTAACCCCCGCCCCTGGTCGAGCCTTGTGCACTGCTCGGTGATACAGGCGGTTTTTACCTGCGCCCGTGATGATGATGCGCGCACGGCCTATCGGTACTTCGTTCGGGAAGCGACCAAGTCTCAAGGGCGGATGACCGGCCAAGCTCAGACGCTCCTGCTCACTTCCCGAAATTCAGAATTTTGCCGATGGTCTCATTTCAAGTATGCAGGACAATTCTGCATAATTGCATATGGCGCCCTACCAAGCGCTGCGGGATGCGGCAACTCATCTTGCGCAGCGCCTGCTGGAATAGGGGATGAGTCAACTCGACCCGGCTCTGTATCGGGATTATCAGAAGACGATCTTGGGAATATCGCGACTATCCATTCAGTGCCGCGCCACGTTTCTCAGGCTGTGAAGTCGCCGTTATAAATTCAGCCCTGCCGGTTCCCCAGTCTCTCATCTTTCTCCTCTCGCAACTTTCTATCACACGGCATGCCTCACCACATTCAACTGATCAACGACACGATAGTCTCCGTGGGGAAGCCATTTGAAGACTATACTCCCCACGAGCACAACGTCCGCGACGCCATGTTCATCCTCACCTGTGCACTACCGATGTTGGGTGCCGGCGTCGTTCTTCTCGCGCGAGACGGATGGTGGCGCGCGCATGCTCGTCTCTCCATTCAGACTGTCGTCGCGGCTTGGCTCGTCAGTATCACTGCATTCGGGATAATGATTTACCTTCAACACGGTGTAACAAACCGCTCTACCTTCATCCTGGCGGTCTTCCATGAGTACGTTCTCATCGTCGCTCAAGGATCCTGGAAGCTGATGCTCCTGTTCAGACAAATTGAGGTTCTGCTCGACTGTGTCCTGCTCGGCTTCAGTGCACGGAAGTCGTTCGCTTACACGTGGGGCTTCGGCGTCGTTCTTCTGACCGCCGTGCTCGTTGTCCCGTCGATGGCCGATGTATTCATGACGGCTGCAATAATCGGTGGAGGCAACGACGCACTGATTGTGCGTACTGAAGTATACCAGGAACAGCGCCCCTAGCTCACATAGCTTGAACACATAGGTACTCCTCTTCCTGTACGGCAAGCAATACTGGTTCGCACTGGCAGCGCTTGGCCACCTGGTATGTGTCAGCGTCCACGATTAGGCGTCAGCGATCTCACTGGTTATAGGCAAGCGCTATCATGGTATTCACGGAAGTGATTCGTAACATCGGCGTTGTGCCATATAATGCCATAATATTCCTCAGCGTCTGGTCAGTTGCACCCAGCGGTGAAATGCTCGTCGGTGCTGACGAAGTGTTTCAGGATGCACGCGGGCTTCACGGTCATCGGTATCATGCAGACGCAAGAACGGCACCACGAGTACAAGGGCGCGCTGGCGAACCCGCTCGACACTGTGCATTTCTCAAAGCGCACGCTTCTCCAGCTGGCTGCCGTTGCACTGACCGGTTCCATCGGCGTAACACTGTTCCTGGCATACGTTCTTCCTGGACTCTGAGTAGATAAATATTGCTTTCGTGCTCTTTAACAAACTGTCGGGCTATTGGAAATGAACAAATCACTGTATCTTAGACGTTAATATCCTGTTCTGCCACGGTGCATGTATGCCGAACCTGAAGCTGGAACGTGTCGCTCAATCTCACAGCGTACGATAACAATAGAATAAATGATATATTACAGCAGAGATACTAGCGTTTTACTGAGCTGACGGGCTGGAGATCTAGCTCATCGCACGCTCAGCACTTCCAGGTGTCCTGAAAACAGCGAGGTTAGGCGCCAGGTACAGATGTCGAAGGCAGAGCAACGCACATCCTTCTCCGCGGGCTCGGTTGTGTACTGTTAACCAGAGTAAGCTTCAAGCTTCAACTTTAAACATGAAGAAACTACGGGCCTGATACGCCGGGATGCCGCCGAGGCATTCTGAGACGGTGACAAACTTGTAACCAGCCTTGGACAGCACTTCCAGCGCGTGAGGCAGAACCGCGCGTCTTAAGACAGATTAGGGATGGCCCAAAAATGGAGATAGGGACATACACTGTGTCCTTGAGGACGGAATGGTTCAAGGTGAGAATGGAGTCCGGACGCTTTTTTGCGATCGCGTCGTAAAGCGAACTGCTCTTCGCCACCGTGGCGCCAATGCTATCTTCAGAGTCGAAGTCCCACATGATGGCGCTCTGATTACGGGCATGGATAGCCGCAAGCGCGCGATCGTTGACCTCGCCGTACGGCTGAAAGGTGTCAACTGTGGTTAAAACTTCATATGGTGTGCCCCTCATACCGGCCGCATCACTGTAGCGGGTGAGATTAGCGCGCGAAGAATGTAGAGGAGCCACTCACATGCGGGCATCACGCCTGCGATCTTGACAAGAGCCTCTATGCTGATAGTGAGCGCTCATCTTGGTCAGCACGGGGACACGGACGTACGTTCAATACTGCGCAGACGACCAATACTTGTCAAGGAAATGTCACCATTTACAATATTACGCACAGATACATCTCATGGTGCACTGGTTTCGTAAGTCAGCACCACGTCAACCGTCGAAGACTAGAAGACCTGCCTTTGTCCCACGAAATCTACGATATTATAAATACTGTGAGTGCCTGGTAGCATCCCACTGTCTACGTACCTGAGCCATGTGCGCATGCGTCCATGTGTGTCCGCCAAGTTCGTGGCCGGCGGCCAAAAGCGCGCGCACACTGTTCACGCGGACATCATCATAGATGCAGCCATCTACAATCATGTTACTAGATGACGACGTTTAGAAAGACACGAGCTGCACAGTTGTTCCCGTTCCTATAAGACTTGTTCAGCTATGCGCAACGGAGACGCGGCGGCGACGAACAGGAAGAAGGTGGCTTTGGCGCTATAGTTCGCCAGCAGAGGAAGCAGCTCATTCTCGTAAATATATGGACCATCGTCAAAGGTGATGGCAACGGTGTCCTTCACGGTGCAGCTGCTATAAACCGTGGCGAGCTCCCGCTTCGTAGGAAGTGCTGAGGCGGTGGCGACAGCGACAAGCGCAGCGAGGGTGACAGCAGAACGCATATCTCCAGAGTCGAAATTGAGTAGCAATAGAAACAAAGAAAAGAATGGGCTGGTCGAAGGAATTGACCAGCGGCCGAAATGCAACGAGGAAGATGAGAGAGTGGGTCAGCACATCGCGAAGTGTGCTTTTTGTAGTTGACCGGCGCGGATCCGCGAAACCTTGGCAACATCTGGGCGGTGCACCGCCGCCGGCTGCACTGATTCCGTCTCGCTGGCCGGAAGTCTTCTTTGAGCGGTCGTCTCAAATTGAGGTACATACTCAAAAAGCTTCTTCTCCCATAACTTTGCCTCGAAGGGGTCTCGTTCCCATTACCTAGTATCAAGGTGTATGACAAGTGCTAAACGGAATCCTACGATATCTCGCTGCACAGCCACATTCCGAAGGATTGACAAGATCGCAATGACGTCTTCAGCACAAGAAAAGTAATTGATCATGCCCGCGCAGAACGTTGGATCGTAATTCGTCAGTCTTTTGCGGCAGCACTGGCTTCCTTAGTCTTCCCGCTCAGAAGATCCCTCGCTTGCTCTGACGACTCGTAGGTCGCAGCGTGTACGCCCTGTAAGTGCCGGTTAGAGGAGGAGATAGAAAGGGTGCGACACACCGATTTCCTCAAGGTCGACCAAATCTCCTTCGCCTTTTCTTCAAGTGGATGCAGCGGGACTAGCTTCGGTTGCCAGCCCGGGCCAAACTTCTTGATGAGGTCGTCGAGTGTGATCATGTGCCTTCCCATAGCTTTGACGAGGTTGACCTTGACTTCCTTCTTAGCTTTACCTGCTTCCTTGATATTCCCGTCGTCGTCACTGTGCTCCTTGTCGTGCTCCTCAACGTCGGACATGGTCGGACGCGGACTGAACATGAAGCTCGGATGGAAGAGCGAGTCGCGTTTGAAATGGCCACCGTCAAGGCGCGTGCTGGCTTCGATACCGCCCAGTAGTGCAACGGCTTCGGGTGTGTTCTCCCACGAGTTGTGCGGGATGGACTCGCCCCAAGCCGGCTTGTCCGGGTTCGGACGTATCGCATCGAGCAACTGCTCTTCATCCAGCGCCAAATACGGTGCGACCTCGCTCTGGGAGTTGTGTGTTATTTTGAGAAGATTCAGCACCACGAGACTCACGGCCATCCATATGAGAGCAATATCTGCCAACTCGTGTGCACCCCAGCCACCGCCGACGTCCGAGTGCTCGCCGCCAAACCAAACCTGAATAAGGGATTAAAGAGTGGCGCACTTCATCGACTGCTCGCTTACGGACCTCTTTCAGAACCTGATCCTTCCGCTTCGCCTTCTCTTCGGCAGTCATCTTGTCCTGGGCAGGAAGGGTGAATAGCGTCGGCTGGAACCAGTTCCGGTTCTCGTGGATTGCCAATGCGTGCAGCGCAACATGGACGTTCCTGAAGGAAGGAATTAAAATGCAGTTTTTGAGCCTCGACTATTACCACCTACGCGGGGAGCATGGAATCGCTGATCGATAGTTGATCCACGGCGCCAGGGAAGGACTGCAATAGTGAAGTGCGCAGAGCGCCGACCGTGTCCCATACTCCCAAAACTCTTTCAGCTCGTAAGCATACAATCCCGTCGATGGAGTACAAATGACAAACGTACTTGACAGGGACCACCCTCTGTGGCGGAGGCGGCATATCGCCCTTCCCGGTCTCCAGCGCATAGCAATAGGCGTAGAACTTCCCCATGTCCTTGATATCGAGAAGTCCGAGTCGGTCCTTCATAGCTTCAGGATGAACCGCTTTCGCACGTCACGGATTAGACACACGATGAGCCCGGCGATCTTGCGCGCAGTGTATGCGCCGCGCGAGAACCCGAAGAGGAAGATCTCATCGCCCTCCTCGTAGTTCTGGGAAATGAACGCATAGGCGTCGCGGATCTTGCGCGCTTCGATGTTAATTCAGCATTGCCATCCGCTCTCGTGTCAATGAAGTAAGATCCGCACCCACGGCCGTGCCGAAAAGCTCTACAGGTACAGGGTCAGAAGGGACCGCCGAACGAGTGAGACGATACCGGATACCTAGAGCGTACTCAGCCGTACTCGCATGCCCCTTGAAGTCCGTGTCTGTGCCGACGCCGGATTGGTAGTACGTGATCTGCATGATACTGCATTTCCCGTCGCTGTCGAATATCGCGAAACAGGACATCAGCGCTTCCGATTCGCAGTGCAATGTGGCCTCAGACTAACGGAGAGGGAGTTGTGCATTTTACTGCCCGGGCTGCGTTGCTATAAGTCGAGAAAACCTGACGCTGAGGCGGCGCAGACGCACAGAGCCGCAGAACGTTCGTGAAGTAGAGCGGCGTACTGCTGCCGTATGTCTTGCCGTCGTCCGCTGGTTATCATCAGTCACCAAGTTCGGATTTCAGCCATGTAAGACGCACTGGCAATGAGAGCGTCCTGTCCAGTCCCGTCGCAGAAACAGCAGATACGTTTGTGGGTAATGAACACGCCCATATTGTCTTGGTCTCGAGCTTTGGTCTTGAAGGGGCGAGTGGCAGTCTGGCAGCCTTTATATGCCCCAGCTAGACGCGCCCAGTACCAACTAGAAGACCAAGACGTTGTTGACGCGCGTCGGCCGCACTGACGGCCGGATTGCAGCACGTCATATCCGATGCCGGTGGCTGTAAGGAGACGCTCGGGACGCTGAATAAATGCAACAACTAAATGTCAGCTCGGTGCATCCACCTCCCGACACTACCGGCAGAAAGGAGAAATGACACATCTTCAGTCAATTGCACGGCACACCAACCCCTTTGCACGAGACGCGGCCAGAAGCCGCCTCAGATCCCCCACGCCTGGCAGAGAGAAGTCAATCCCAGTCCAACGCGGTAAAATTGGGCGCGAGATGCGCTAGACGACAAATTAGGCCTTGGGAACGTAGCGAAAGGCAATTAGTCGTAAGGAAGACGGTCATGTATAAGCTAGTCGTTAGAAAAAGTGTGCGTGCGTAGAATAGCATAGTCCCTGGCAGTGAGTGTGGGGGAAAGAGTGTGTGCGATACCGTGAAGAAAGGTGTCCGGATTGCGGTAGAGATGGATGGTGGGAGGAGGTTTAGCATCCGCTCAGCGAGGGAGGAATTGTTCGATGAGGAGTGGAGGGGAGACGGGCCAAACACGATGACGCTCAGCACTTCCACGTGCTCTGCGAGTGAATGATTGAGAAAGGAACTCAGGAAATATAACATTGGCGACACGTACGTCCTTCTTGGAGGGTGCGACGACGCTCTGGTACGGCTTGATGCCCAAGCATTGGCTAACGGTCACGAACTTGTAGCCCTTGGCCGAGAGGACCTGGAGCGCGTGCGGGATGACGGTTTTGACGGTCGTATTGTATACCTCGTGGTTGAGGGTGAGCACGTTGGACGGCTTCTTATTCGCGAGCGCGTCGTAGCCAGCGGTCATCTGCGCGACCGTCTTGCCGACGCTGTCGCCAGAATCGTAATCCCACAGAATCACTGACACTACGTCAGTGCCTGCACCCAACTCCGGACACTGTAAGTGCACTTGCCGGATTGATTACGCGCCTTTATAGCGGACAGCGCCAGGTCATTGTACTCGCCGTACGGCTGCGCCAGTACGATGAGCAGCTATTTGGGAGTCGGCGACGCGACGTACGGGACGGAATAGAGCAGGATTAACGCCGAGGATCCTGATCAGGGCCTCTGTGGCGATGTCTGAGGCCTCCGCGCGGAGAGGGACGGGATGAACAACATACGCTCAACCCTAAATGACGGCGAATTTCAGCGAAGCCGAAAGCACATTGCTAGAAGAATGAACATACAGCCACATTTCATGGTGAACTACGCGCGCTGTGAGTATATTGTTAGCGAGCGCGATCTAGGCTCACTCTTGTCCCAGGTAAGCTGTTGGGGAGATTAGACACTAAATTAGCCGCATTAGGGTGGCAACGCACCGTGTTCAAATGCGAATGCGACCAGGTGTGTCCACCGAACTCATGGCCGGCAGCGTAGAGCGCCTTGACGGATGCGATGCGCGCGTCGTCGTAGATGCAAGCCCAGTTCTTGCCGTTCCTAATAGGTGGCAGAATGCGAGAGTGAGACAATGCACACGATCGCACAAGATGACCCGTACAAGAAAAACGTTGCCTTGGCATTGTACTTTGCCAACGTCGTCAATAGTTCTGCGCTGGGTCAACAGGCGACCGGGACGCATCAAGCGGACAGACGTGCCTTGCTGGTAGATGTAGGGACCGTCGTCGAAGGTGATTGCGATGGTATTCGGCACCTGCGATGCCTTCAGTCAGCCCGAGGGGGTCGGCGGCACAGGAAACACATCAACGCGCCTTGCAGGCCTTGAAGATGGGTGCGGGGGCGCGCTTTTGCATCTCTGGAGTCGGCTCACGGGGTACAACGATGGTAGCAGCGGCTGCGGCTGCGAACGCGGAGAGGACGGCAAATGCACGCATCTTAGGGACGGGAGGGGCTGGGCTAGGAGCTGGGGCAGCAAAGGAATGGACGAGCGCGACAAGTGCGCTCTTAAGTACGGTCTGGAAGGAGTAAGGTATCAGCTAGAACACGTGCCTCTTTTGAAGACATACTCGGCATCCGCGGCAAGCGCCAGGTCCCAACACTGCATCCCCGACAATCCATCAGACCATGCTTCTGGATCCACGTATTCACGGTGTTGAGTCAGCCAGCTTCCCTAATATCTTCTGCGCGTGAGGCCGAGAGCTGTATGGTTATCGAGCGCATCGTTTCAATTGTCTCATGTCTCCAAGATATACTCTCCCATAAAATCTGCGCCCCGTTGCGCCGATGTTAGCGAAAGAGAAAATGCATCAATCATGTCACCCATAGTTGGTGATGCCATAAGTAAACGTATCCGGACCGGTAAATAAAATGCGCAAACCTGCAGGTCGCAGAAGCCTAGGTCCACAAACGAACCAAAAGAATTCAAGAGTGACTTGCAATTGGCGATGATACATATGTCGCGCCTAGAACAGACTGCAGTCTAGCGCTAGCCATACGGGCAAACTCAATATCGGCAGCGCGCGCCCAAGGAAGATGCGTAGGCAGATCGCCAGTATAAGCCAGCCAAGCAGAACGTCTGTCTACTGGGCGGCTAGACGGACATTCGTCGTTGGTCTGGATGCATCGAGGCCACGCGAACCACTGACAGGGCAGACTGAGAGTACGGACACAGCTCGAGTTTTTATTGAGCAAACTTTGCAGAGCTTCGCAGCTCGGAAATGCCTGACCTCGACGCATGAGCTCCTAGTAAGCCAAGTTGCCGGCTCTGGTGTGAGGCCCGACCTTCAGGGTAACGACGGAAGAAGCACAGCTACATTAGATCGCAATCCGGAGGTTACAATGCCGCTGGACAAAGGGATTAGTTGCCAGAATTCCGTGTCTGAGTGAAGAGAAGGCGGGACATCGATCTAGTGCCCACTGCCCGGGCCCTGCGCAAGTCAATGAGATAGCGTAGCTATACTATATAGCAGGTCGGTGTTGCATACGAGATACACTGTAATAGGCGAGATCAAAGGATTGGCCTGCTGAGCAGGCGCTCGTGCGGAGCAGTATCGCGTAAGTAGAGACATGTTTGGAAGGTTAGCTTCGAGCGCTAAGAGATCCCCACAAAAGTAAGATTGAAACACAAATGCATGTGTAAGAGCAGCTAGAGATTTGCTCGGCGTCGCAGGCCGCCATAGCAGTCGACCAAGATGAACAGTTCGAAACTGGAACACGCTTTCAAGGTCCGCAGGTCCGACGCTTTCCCCCTTTCAACCACGGTGATCCACTGTTATGCATCAAAGGCCGGTATCAACATCGCTGCCCTTCAGTTATTCTAATCCCTAGGTGCGCATTGTCAGTATCCGTATCCGTATGCGATTTGAACGTGCCATTCGAATTCGTCGCACGTCTTCCAAGACGTCTAGTATTATACTTTTCTGGCCCCTGGAGCTTTATCATGATGCATCTGAGCACCCCTGGACGGCCACTACTACATCCATGCCTCATCAGCTCTCCTGCGCATTTTGGACGGCCTGGGCAAAGACGCATGTCCCGCCTTTTCTTGCCGCTCTCGAGCAGCCGTTGAACCCTCACCCTGACACCTTGTGGTTTCGAATATTCACTTGACACCCTGGAACCCTGCTCGGTCACCCTTCGCCATCGCTTCTGGTCTCGCGGCATAGGTGAACGATAACCCTGATCTCAACCAGAATGGGTCCTTGACGATCTACGGCCGGCCCTCTGACACCTCGTCTTGCTCCATCTTCTAGAACTTTGTGGCAATACTGAATTGATTTGCTTCATGGTAAAGCAGTCATTGGCAACGGTCAACCAAGTCCGTCTCCCCTTGCGATTGCAGTTGAGCATCTGGCACCTATTCTCGACGTCGAAGTTTTCTCGCGCCCACTGAAGCGGCAGCTCTCAAGTAGCATTCTTTGTACTCACATCTTCCCAAACCCTGACATCATTGCGATCCTGGGGGGTATATGGCCGGACCGTCCGCCAGCGCTGCTAGTGCGCTAGCTGACAGCGCGCTTCTCCGCGTCCGGGACGATCCTGCGTCAGCGACGTCTTTACGCCGTTAGTGTTCAAACATGCTGAAGGGTTTGCGTGTATTCTAACAGCGCTCGCGAAGTTTGTCGCGGTCTGCCTAAGGACGTTGATGCTGGTTTCGTCTCTCGGTGCGCAACTGCGTCCTTGCTGTCACCGATGGCCCAACATCCGCTCTCAGGCATGGGTTGAGCGTATAAGACTTGGTCATTTTCGAAATTTATTGGCTACGTGTATTGTCAGCTGCCAACGCTCATCAGGATACCATGGGTTATTGGACAATGCCGAATGTGCATGCGCGGCTTCAGTAATCGCTCAGTGCCATGGGATTGACGGACTCGCCTGTCATTCTCAGATGTCAGGCCATCCCTATTCGTGTCTAGAAGGGCGCACAGGCCGGCAACAGTCTCCTAAATGGCTGAATGGCTGGTTCCTTCGTGCGCTTCAGGTTGATGTGATGACCGACCCGAATGCATTCCGGCGTTAAGTAAACTCAATTCTCGGCATTTTTCTCTGTTTGCTACTGGCTCAAGATTCTATACAGATCGTTTGGACTCATGTCGCCGTTTGGACTGTGTTACAAGTGCTGTTATTCGTAACACTGTGTCCCATCAAGGGTCCAGTCAGCCTGTTGCGCAATCAAACACAGGCGCATTGGCTGCTCCGTGCCGCTCGCTCTACCGTGACGGTCCTACACTGACGGCGAGACAGCTTTCAACACGGTGGAATCACAGAGCAGATTTAGTCCGACGCGTGCGGATGCAAGCTGGTTGGCCCGTCTCGTTTCACAAGTGGTGAGTCTGGGCGTGCTTATAAAGTCGGGTGCTCTGAAGCTTGACTCGCTCACAGCTGCCGCAACATAGTCATCGGGCCAGCGGTTGCACATCGGCAGACTATGCCGAAAGATCTGAGCCCTTCCACACCGCGGGTTCTGGCCGCATCCATGCGTACGGTCCTACTGCCGCATCCGAATGCAGGAACGCACGAACCCAGCATAGCACTTAGGCGCGCTGGCGCCAACCAAGAGCCCTGGACAAGGCGCACAGCGTCAAATGCCACAAAGGTCAGCTATAAAAGCCACCTGCGGATGACACGAGGATCTTCGCCGGACAGCTAATACAGTACCAGCTACTCTCACGCGCTCATGAGGATTGTTACGACCCGAGGCTACCTTGTCGCGCTGCTTTGGGGCAGCGTGATGTCTGCTGCACAGAACGGCGCTCCTCCTGGGACGCCGAATGCCACGATTTACAGGCGCTGTACGGTACGAGCTTTTTGTGTCACGCAGCCGCGAGCTTACAGCTCCGCAGGCTTCAAACACGGTGGCTCTCACTTTCGATGATGGTCCATACATTTATGAGACAGGAACGACAGTACATCTATCGCAACCTTTGCAGGCGGCTCATTAGATGTTTTGCAGATGTCGTGAACACTCTTGCGCAGTATGGCGCTAAGGGCACGTTTTTCTTGTATGCCACCCTGCCCTTGCTGAGAATGGCTGCACGCTGAACGTTGCAGCAACGGAAACAACTATGCGTGCATTTACGACGACGTACGCGTGAACGCTATCAAGAATCTCTACAACGGTGGGATTTTGGAGAAAGCCCGCGCTTTTACTGACTGTTCATACGTTCGACAGCTGGCCATCAAATCGGGGGTCATACTTGGGATCACGCGGACCTTACGACACTATCTTGGGACAAAAGTCAGTTTCAAATTGCTGGTAGTGGTTCTATTCCGATGATAATTATCCTGCAGTTCACGATGAGATGTGGAAGTAAGCATTACGAGCCGGATACTTACTCCTTGTTCACAGCTTTTCGTTCTGACAAAATCTTCGTGTGTCTAGGGTGGAGCGTACGTTTCCGGAGATAGCTCTCACCCGCGTCATAATAATCATATTTCAGAGGCAATTCTGCGTATTACCGGCGCATACATCGCGATGTTCAGACCGGTGAGTCGTCCGGCCGGCGTTCTCATCGGGTTCAGCGGTAAGGAAGCACTGACGTCGGGCATTTGCACAGCCCTACGGTAACCTCAATCAGCTCGCGCTGCAAGCTATCAAAATTCGCAACCAGAGCGCAGTCCTTTGGGACTTCGACTCTGAGGATTCCGTAGGTGCGTCTGCCGCGACCAGCAAGGCGCTCTACGACAAGCTTGCTGCGAGCCGTCCGGCCAGCATTCTAGCGCTCAACCATTCCCCGCTTGAACCCACTGTGTATGTTTGGCTTCCCTGACGTCTTCGGCGCGGTGATCTCACAGCGGCTGTGCGCGTCCAGCCACGATGTGCTCCCGCACGCGCTTTCCGTCTTGAGCGGTGCTGGTTACAGGTTCGTTACGGTCTCGGAATGTCTGGGAGCAGTTCCCCCATATCAGGTCCGCTTCTCTAACCGACGATTCGAACGTGAAACTCATATCCTCTTGCAGTATACTCAGGCGCCGTCTCCTCGTGATGTGTGTCCGGATCCCTTTAAACCGCATTGAGATGCACCGAGCTGATCGCTATGTTCTTTCAGAGCACGTGGCATTGCTAAATCGGGGCGCATACATATGGACGCATTACAACCAGTCCCGGAAACCTACAGTAGTTACATCCAATCGAGTGATATCGTCCATTCGTCTGAAGCCCCAATGAGGAGAAACAAGCATTACACAGCTGATTTACAGTAAACAACTCCCTGTCTGCTGCCGCATGAATGGCGGGAGAACACAGAAATGGCTGAATGCGCCGATCGCTCCGAGGGCAGTTTATCGGCCCTTGAGACCATGCGCCACCTTCCTGTGCCGATTCAGGTTCCCAACACAGCTGTAAACACGGTTGCAACCTGCTTCTGTGCAGCGAAGAACGGCTAATTATGAGTCAGCCGCGTGCTCCGAGGAGAATGCACAACAAGACGCACGTCGACCTGAGGGCGACATTTGATAAGGTGGAGTTGGGGACCTTGACGCGTTATAAACTGAACTCGCCACGGAGTGATCTGGCGTAGAGGGGGGAGACGGAGTAAGTGGCGAGGCCGATCTCGCGGCAGTGATATGATCATGCGATGGTCGTGGCCATTGACAATGATCGACAAGCTTTCGCTGCGGAAAGCTTGTTGCCTGTGATTGAAAGTTTTGAGCCATCGTAGCAGGTCAAGCATATAGTAAGACGCACACTGAGATGGCTGTTGAATAGGTTCGTCTGGGAAGTGCCCTTGGACTGGCGTTGGCTGGCGGCAGGCGTCGCGTAGACAAGCGATTCTGAAGGAGAGATATAAGCTCCCGACAGTCTGGAAGCAGGCTAGCTCACCGGGGAAGGCCTCGAGGAAGGGCGGGAGTGTGATCTGCATCGTGTACTATAGCCTGGTCGCGTGGGGTGGCTCTGTGAGGTCAGATGCTGGTGTTGACGGAATGGATGCATGCCTTGAGTTTTAAGAGGATAGGTAGACGCTGAACGGCACATCGTGTGTAGATCACAGCACCCGAGTCCCGCACATTCGCCATGCCTCGACCGCTTCGCGCTTGGGTGCCGATTCACAGGGGCCATTCAGTCTCCTGCAATGAGAGATTCGGGAGCGCTGTATCCATGTCACCGGGTCTGATTCTACCGACGTTCCTGGGCGTCAGGAGCAAACGGCCACTTGCTCATAAGCGCGCGCTCAAGGGTATTCGGTCCGTCGGATATGCTCTCCGGCGGAGATCGCTAGATCAGATGCTCCTTCTCAGTGGTGGCAAAGAGATCCGAGACTGTACTGCACATTGCTGGGAAAGCTCTCAAACGAGGATTCTCTAAGAGACCAGCTCAATGTACAGAATACTTTTCATCGATTCTCGATAAGTAACGGATTCAGAAGAGAGTTATACAAATAAAGCTATAGTCCGAAGCTTACACTTCCTTGTATTCAATTCACACTTTTAGAGAAAGGATTTTACAACATTCATTATAATTTTTTTTAGGACACAAAGATGTGCCAAAATGAGAAAATACTGCTCCGACGGAGCAACGCGGTGTGCACGGCCGCAGCGGAGCTCGAACCTCGTGTCGGCCGCTGTCCCGTCGTCGCCGCCGAAAATGGGAGCACCAACGACGTCGCTTGATGGGCTGTCCGCCGACGAAATGATATTCGTTGGACAGAACTTCAAGCCTATACCCCGCGTGTCGGCTGCAGCCCGCGACCTTGCGGTCCACATTGCCGATCATCTGGCCTCTGGTGTACCGCTCCTCATACATGGCTGTCAGGAGCTCGAAGGCTGGGACGACGATGTGTTTGGCCTGGAAAAGCTTCAATCCCGGACAGACAGTGACAGTACGAACGAATAATTGCCATACTAATCTTGGGTTAACGCACTTTCAGACGAAATTTACGAGTACGCTCGACAGGCACGCGCTGCACCAGCGGTGAAGGGAGAATGGGACTGTGATAAGACTTCCGGTCAGTATGACACCAATTCCGTATGGTTGCGCTCATCCCTGCGGGTCGCAGATCCGAAACCGTACATGAAGGACCATCCGTGCCCCGCAGCTTGGGAGCAGCAACTGCGGTTACTGCAAGGGCCCGTTTCGACACTTATGCCTCTCTCTGCCTCAGATCTCACTGCCCTTCTTCCTGAAAGGGTTTGTAGTCGACATGACCGAGGCTGTGGCGAGGTTATTGACGCATTTCAGGCCCGACCCGAAACCCTCATGTGCTATATTGGCCGTGATGGAACACGTACCGCTCTTCATCGAGATCGCTGTGCGAGTGTCGGACAGGTATGTCGCATCGATGGCCAAGCTTTTAGACTCACTTCGAGCAGAATCTGATGTCGCACACCGAGGAGGACGGCCATTCAATCTGGCTCCTTACCGAAACTGGCGACGCCGATAAAGTCTCTCGGCATTTCAATAGTGACGATGTCGTCGTTGAATTCGAGCACCATGTGGCCACCTTGAACGAGCTTGCGTCCACTGACTTCACTGTCTATATTGCCAAGCAAGTCGTTGGGGACTTGATCTACGTTCCCAGTCGTTCTACCCACCAGGTGCGTCAAGCATCCGCAGGTCTCCATGTTTCTCACGGCGCTAGGTGATCAACCGCGGAGGACTGACATGCAAGATCGCGTGGTCGCGGATGTCGACGCAATCCATCGACCTGTGCCTGTCGTCGGAATTGCCTGTCCTGAACATGTTAGGTATCGTGTCCCTCCCCAGGCATGCTCTGACAGGTTACAGTCTCCGAGTCCCCGAGGTGTATCGCACGAAGCTGCTGTTACACCACGCCATCACTGGTTTGACTGCTACACTCAGAGAGTCCGGCTCCTTCGCTAATCCGACGTCATCAACGTGGCTCAAGGAACTTCTCCCCATCTACGACCGCCTCATATGCGAAGAGTGGACGGAGGACGAGATCCCTCTTACCGAAAACGCAGAGGACGCGTTGCTCGTGTGCGACGCCTGCGGACAGGATATTTTCCGCGTCTACTGGGTTTGCGAGAATGCTTGCAAGGCGGCGGAGGGTGACGCCGTCGTCCTGTGCAGCTCATGCTACACGGTCGGCCGGACGTGCCAATGCCGCGCGATGAAGGCGCTCTGTCTGACGACGACGGAAGCGCTCGTTGACGCGCGTAATGCTGCAGTATCCGTGTTGGACGGGGATGAAGAGCATGTCAGGGACATCGCGTACGCATTCATATCTCCGGATTTATGTTGGTGGCTCATTTGAACAGCGCTATACTGGCGTCTGGCCACATTACCATGGCCCACGCCGCCGAGCTCATACACGTCAAACGGAGTGAGACGCCCAAATACATTACTTGCCACTACATGAACGTACGTCTAACCCCTTTTCCCTGGCCTTGCGCTAGCTCACATGCCTCGTGTCTGCCTCAGTATCACGCCATCTGGGCGGTTGAAGGCCATTTCTGCCGGCGCTGTGGCCGACGTGTCTGCTTTCGTTGCTTTGGCTCACGAGCTCGTGTGCATGCCGCCGAGGTACTCCTGCAGCAGTACTCCCAAGACAAGCTCCACATGCTACACAGAGACGAAGTTCCGGAGGAGGAGCGGGATCCTCACGCAGTGATACTGGGAAACGCCATCACCCGCGCACACCTCGCTCGTCCTGTCCCCGCCGGGACTGCAGGCGGCTGGTACGACCCCGGCGAGGACGGCGAGCCTGCCATCACCGAGACGCGGACGCTCAGCGCCGCCCAGAAGCGGAAGCGCGAGCTCAGGGAGGAAGAGCGCGGTGACGAGGAGATGGCGATGGAGCTGAGCGGCTGGCGGAGTACGCGGAAGGTACGGCGCAGCGAAAATGGGATTCCAAACGGCAAGGGAATACCCCAGCCTTTGACGGCCGGTGTTTCCCTTCCTGCTCGCAGGCCGCGTCAAAGTGGATCCAAAGGTGCTGTTGCTTCCTCCGCCGTCGCTTCTCCCTCTGTCAACGTGACCGTGCCACTTGAGGAATTGCGTGAACAATGCGCTTCTCTGCTCGGTTGGGATCTTCCGCCGGTTCCCACTCGCATTGCGCGTGGTGTCCCGACGGAACGCGAACTCTACGCTGAACGGCTGGCGGGAAAGCTTGTCGAGGTCATTGCGGAGCAGCAAAAGGTTCCAACTCGTCTAAGTCAGTGGTAAATCTATTCACTTTGAAATGCTTTCCTCGTATAGACTTGCTGTGCGACTGGGATGGTCACTATGCTTTGCGTCTGCGAAATATTTACTCTGTACGATACGTTTCGGGCTTCATGCCAGGTTTGAACTTGGAACAAGTCACACCGCGAATATTGCCCTGACAATCAATGGGTAAGTCGAGTTATCAATAGCTACCGCTTGATGCCTTCAGGTTCGTCACCCGAGAGATGGTGACATCCTGCGGCGTATTGAAGGCAGACGGTGGCTCACGAAAGGTTCTAGACGTTATGCTCGTATATTTACTCAAAATCTCCCTGAATGTCACGAGGCCGGACGATATTTCTTATTGTCAGTCAGGGTACGTACGCCCGCTGAGCCAAGACCTGATTCCGGAGCTAAACTGACGCCGGCGGAGTTATTTGTTTCATCACTTCTCTTTCACGTCCCGCCACCATGGACGACGGCGCTCTGAGCTATAGCGCACACCGCGAGCCGAGACCTTCTCCAAACAGATATGCCAGTGGTCCCGAAGCTGCTATTTTGGGCGCTCAGATAGCGAGTAACGAAGCGGATCTCGCCTTGGCCAAACAGCGTGCTGCTGAGGCCCGCATTCGGCTTGACAAGACAACGGCTTCTGTCCGCGCCGCAGAACAGGCTCTGCTTGAAGCTCGCGAGGCCGATTCGTCTGCACTTCTCGGCTACGAGTGCGCCCAGCGACAGATGGCGATTCTCGAGACGAATATCCAGTCGTTCAAGGCGCTGATGCATCCGATCCGCAAAGCTCCTCTTGAGATTCTTAGTCTTATTTTCGAGGCACTCTCGGACCAGTTGCAATGCAGGATCTCAATATCGAACTATGCTGAAGCGCAGAAGGTCGCTTTTGTCCTCGCGGCTGTCTGTCAGAAATGGAGAAGCGCGGCAACATCCTCGACGGTACTCTGGCATAGGGTCGTTTTCGAATTCTCGTCGGCGGTCTCTCTTTCATCGACGGCATGGACCGCATATTTTAAGGCCCACCTCCTTTACTCGGGTGGCAGACCTTTGCAATTGTTTCTCATTCACGGCAACACTCATTCATGTTCGCCATCCTACGAACCCGTCTATCGCGGCCTGCGAAATCTTGTGGCGCGCGCTGCCGTAGTTCGTGTCGCCTACAGCGCTGACGGCTGCGATCAATTTCACTCCTTCATAAAGCGCACCTCGGCGCTAGAGCTCAAACAAGCGACGTTTGAGACGTTGTTCCCTCCCGCCACCACGCCGCATATATTCGACCTTTTCCACGGCATGCGGAGTGTCTGCTCGCTCAAACTAGTCCACTGCATGCCGCGTTGGAAGCCTTCTATCTTTCCAGCAGTGACTAAAATTGACGGCACGTGGACGAACATCCGGGCGAACGGGGACATTCGCGAAATGCTGTTAGCCGCACCTGGACTGCGCGACCTAACCCTCAAGGCGACGAAGATCGTGGACGACGCGGCCCCGCCGAATGGAGGGCCAATTGTAGGGCCAATTGTGGGGGGACCAATCGCTGCACTCTACCTGAGGGACTTTGCGTTAGCAGTCGACATTCTTCCCGACCGTTTGGCCTCGAGCTTCCGCTTCCCGTCGCTTCGATCTATGAAGCTGCACTTCCCGCGCTACAGCGATTCACCTGCACGTAACTTCCCCACGCCGCGTCGATTGTCGCTGATCGCTACGCCGTGTCCAACAATCAAGTCCCTGCGGATAGACGCGACGAAATGCGACGAGCGCCTAGTTTTAGCGATGGCACAGCTCAAACAGCTCGAAGTGGTGGAGATGCACAACTGCTGGCTGCACACCAACTTCTTCACGCGCTTGATGCAGCCGCTCGACGATGGATCGCCCGTGTGTCCGCAACTCACGTCGCTTGCATTCAGCGCTTGCAATCTGCACGCGGGCTTCGACGAGGAGGCGCCCGTGTTGTTTGCGCGATCACGCTGGACTCCGGTATCCAACGGTCCGAAACGCTGTTACGTCCGCGTAGTTGTTCACGGCGACACGCCGCGTCCCGCTTTCATTGAGAAGTTGACAGACATGTAATAAGTAACCGTAGGTGAGCCATATCGCAGGGCACCGGTGACCGCGTCCTTGTACTAATCTCAACGGTCCTTTCCTCTATGCGTTGTTCTTGTAGCAGGCTTCCTGGGCTCTTGATATTTATGAGCATCTCTCCATTAAACAGGTGTTCCAATGTACGCACCGAACGAGATGTACATCTGATCTCATCATGATTTATATAGGAGAATGTAATCATGTCGAAATCCCACGCGGCTGCCAGGCCATTTGTTACTCCAGATACATGATGCGACAGACAAAAAGGCCTATCAGGTATTGAAATTGACACCGTGCCGAGCACTAGCCGCGGCTCAATCCGAGGAAGTCCGGAGTAACTTTGACGTGCATCCGTGCGCTTGGCTCAGCCCGCAACTCCTGGTACTACCTGTTACATTCAGCAACCGATAGGTGAGCACGGGTGTTATGCTGTAACTCCGTGTCACCTTCCGGCACCTTGACGACGGAATACAATGCAAGAAACAGCCAACGCGCAACGCACAGGATACATCTTCGATCCCTGGATGGGCTGTACCTTGCTGTTGTGTTTCCGGCGTAACCACTTTGCGGTCCGGCGGACATCTGCGTCCCACTACCCATTGTACCTGTGTGCCATAAAGTTCCTAGGCTCATCTCCGTCCGATGGCGCTCCTACACCGTGCTATGGCGGCCTCCACCATCTACACTCACATCCACACGCAAAGTGATGTTGTCTCGACCTTCCGGACGTATCCCCGTGGGATATTGAAGAAGTCGGCCAGGGCGACGTCATCCCGTTCAATGCAGAACGCCGTCAAGTTCCTCTCCCCGCTTGCACATCTTGCCAATCTGCCCAGTCCTCGCCCCTCGTCTTCAACCCGGGCCAGGAGCTCTCTGCTGCGGGAGAACTGGGCTATCCCAGTTGGTGGCTTGAGCGAATGGGCACACCACGAAATTCAACGGTTGAATACCGAGCGGAAATTTCTGGACAATGAGTATCAGCGGGCGCTTCTTGCTATACCGTCTCACATCGCCGGTATGTCCCCTTCTCTTTCTTCAGCAGTCGTCTATTTAGTGTGAGGTTATTCAGACATGAACTTGGTTAGAACCAAGGAAGAAATCGCGGAACGTTTATCAATTCGGCAGCGCCTCGCTGCGTTCGATATGCAGGAGAAATCTATCCGGGACTACGATGCGCGCCGCCATGATCGCAGCACCCTTTCATCTTTTACCGTCCGTGACTCTGGCACCCCGGCACATTTGCAGTACCAGAATAATGTCAATGTCTCCTCGCAACAGAAGGCACGTCCAGTTCCAGTAGCGGTGCAGAGTATTCCCCTCTTTCTCCCTACACCCCACCACCTCCAATCTCCCCTGCTGGTAGTCTCAATCCCTATGAAACAGGAGGCACGCCTGGAACGCGTCTGGTATCCTGGAATATCTGCGTACGACGAGGAGTATTGGCAGTACTTCCGGCGTCGCGGGCAGGATCCTTCACGTGCACCCTACAAGCTGCTCCCACCGTCGCTGGCGCTGCCGAGTCCAAGGTATCCCGAATGGGTTTGTATTTTATATGCCGAGTCTGAGGCGCACCATCGTGCGGACGTCGACCATGCAAGGGCTGAGTTCGTGAGAGTCGTATATGATTTGCTAGCCAGAGGTGCGTCACTCCAATGCCCGAGAGGCGACGCGACAGTCTCACATTATGTGGTAGATATTTCGCGCTTTGAATTGCAACATCTGGAGCAACTAAGATCGCTGCATGCCACGAACCAGAGTCGTTTTTACCGCGCCCTCCTCGACGGTTTCTTGCTCCGTACCGAATATGCTCATTGGCAAGAGCAAGAGTTCCGCAACGATATCTACCGCTTGCTCACAGCCATTGCGACGAAGCATGCAACTCACAGTCGGCGTCGGAGGCCGGTGGGACCTGCGTTCAGTCTTCGAATTTCTACGCACATTTTGTGACTAACTGTGTGAATACAGAGCATACGTCAATTGTATCTCTATTTAGTAACGCTTACACGGATGGCATACATATCGGACAAGGCTTGTATTTCGGTTCAAAGCTCACACAAGGCGTTTGAGGTGTGATCCAGGGTTACTCCCACTAAGTCACTAAGAGACTAATACAACGCTGACGCGCGGATGATTTTAGTTGGAGTCGGGCAGTTGACAATATCTGGCAGTTTGCTAGCACTAGGAAAGCTGAAAGCATATAGAACTGGACCAACAGGTTGGGCATATACAAACAGAAAGGCGGGAGCTAGAACTGACCGATCCATACGAGGCAGAGCAGAATGTAATATCACAGACATGTGGACGCATCCGGAAAGCAGGACAATAGTAACGAAAGCCGTGAGGTACGAGATTGCAGCAAGACCATGAGAGGGTAGAAGGGGCGTAGCATATACATGTTCGGACCAGCCAGAGAAGTGGAAGTTCCGATTATTACCGTCGGCCGGCGCGAGGAGTGAACCGGCTTTGCATCCGTTCTTTGAGCAGCAGCTCGGCGTTCTTAATGCGCGCCTTGCGAATGTCATCCTCTTTCAGGCGCATCGTGAAGCACATCTGAATGAAAGCCTCGGGATCCTGCGGAAAGGCCTGTGCCGGTGGTCGCGAGAGGAAGGCGATCACAGTAGAGGTGGGGACGCCCTGCATGGAGAATAGTTGTCGTCGTACAAGCTGCAGGATTGCTAGGCCGACGCGGAAGAGGAACGCCGGTCCATCAAACAAGAAGATGTCCCAGACACGGTGAAGGATATCGATAGGTAACGTGCGGGCAAACAGCGAAAGGAACCTGAGATTGCCATGGTCAGCATCGCCTCGCAGATCGTCGGATATGACTCACCATGCCTGGCAGAGTTCAGGAGGCTGGACGTGAAGGTCGGCGAACAGACGGAGGGACAACGCAGAGTCGGCGAGATCAAGTGCTTTTGCGAAGAGCGCAGCATCGACATCTAGTTGCACAGGGATGACGGCGAAGTATCCACGCAGATGGCTCTCCATGAGTTGGACCAAGGTCCAGAACGCCTCCTCTTCTGGACATTGCAACGCTAGGTTTCCCGCGATGATTGCGAGATCTACAGGCATATAGTGTGAATTGCAACGAAGCAATTACACAGACCCACGTACCGGCCTGATACCTGACGTCGGCAACCATGACAAAGTACGCTTGTAGGATATTGACGACGGTGCCTTTGCCCTTGGGCTCAGATAGATGTGGCTCATCGCCAAAGAACCTATGCACGAGGTCAGTGAACGGATAGGGATGAAGCACCCAACACGGACTTTTGGACATCTGCGTCGATCTGCTCCGTGAGCTTCGGATTACCCTTCGAGTTTAACTGTGCAAACACTCCGGGCGTCCTTCGACTCTTCGAGTCGGTCAAAAACGCCCAGACGCGGCTGCGGACGGAAGCAGGGACGCCCTCCAAAACGAGCTTGCGGACCTTCTTACTCTTCTGCTGCGTCGTCCCTATCAGACTCATCCACTTCTGCTCGCGCGCACGGTAAGCCTCGAGCGATCCAGCGGACGGCCCACTGCCGCCGACTGCACCGCGCAACCCGGGGGGTTCGTGCACCATGGATGACTGAGGCTCGGGGCTCTCGCTCCGGACGCTGTCACGCCCGCTCCGTATCGACTCGCGCGATTCCCCACTTGGGCGCCCCTCCGCATCCAACCGGACCGCGGCTGCGACAGGTCGGACCAGCTCGAACTCCATGTCCTGCACGTTCACTGTCTCTTCCACATCCGACCTCTGCGCCTCGGCCGCCGCATTTCGTGCCCGGAGAGCGGATAGACTAATCTTTGAGCGTAGCGATAAACTTCGGCTCGGTCGTCCACTGCCACCATCAGGACTCGCCTGGAAGCCCGAGCCTTGCGTTGTATCATGCCCAGACTGCGAGCCACCGTCATGGTCTTCAGCCGCTGATCCCGAGCTCCTCCTGAGTCGCTGGGGTGTAGCAGTGGTAGCAGGTGATTGCGGACGCCCGGCAGAAGCGCTAATGTTCATCGCAGACGCCGCATGGCGCAGACCCGTCGCTCTTCGAGGACCCGTAGACGATAATGGTGACGGCGGGACAGACACCTGGCTTGAGCGCGGGCTGTCCTCCGAAGTGGGGAACTTGCGGTTGCCCATGGGCGACAAGGGCGACGGTGGAATGCGTGTCATGGGGCTTGACGGACTGGATCTAGTTCCCGGGCCCCCTGGCGGTGGAATAGACAGAGGAGATGGCGCGAGTGCCGGTACGCTAGGTGCACGATGAGGCGTTCGCTGCTGCTGCTGTTGTGGAGGGCCCGGACGGAATCCATCAGGTTGCCGCGTGTTATCATCGTTGGCGCGTATTCCTTGATTTTCCGGACTGCAGAGAGCATAAGTGAGTCGACGAGGTGGACCAGGAATGACACCGACCTTGCTATGACGTCCTTTCCGATGGTGCCTGTGAAGCCCGAGAACGACCTCGACCGCGGCCGCTGGCCACCAACCCGTGGTGTAAATTGCCCATTGCGCGCAATAGGGACCATACCAGGCGGCAGCAACCCGCCACCTGCGGCTGGCCCAGCAGGACTTTGGCTTCTGGCATCTACGGGCGACCATGGGGACTGTGGCGGCCGCGTCCTGTCAGGTGTTCTGGCGCTGAACGACTGCCCGGCACCCATGTCGACCGAAGAGTATGAGTTGGCCAGCGGGTGAATGTGCGGCGCCTTGACCTGCTGCTGGCGCGCACGTGCGGGCGATGCAGGGCTCATGGGCTCCTCGATGGCCAATTCGGGGTCGCCTTCGGCTGCCACGCTCCAAAGCACTCGCACGGGCGCGTTTGCGCTTAAGAGATCCACCTCCGTACGCCCCTTGATCGTCATGCCCCGTCGATTGGCCGCCATTGCAAGACTCTCGCGCAACATCTTGTCGCCTGGCGGCGGCGGCGCATATGGGTGCATCGGCTGCATATTAAACAGGGCGGCAGCACCGACACCTGTCCCGGGCATCAGCCGTGCTCCAGCGCGCGCGATGGGCGCGTTCGGGTGCGGCGGGAAGTTTGCTGGCGCCGGAGAGTTGCGCCCTGAGCCGTTCGTCATGCCTGGACCAAACGGTCGAGGGGTCGCGCTTGATGGGCTGGGAGTATCGGGCGATGCCATCGCTCCCGGTGGCGGCGTAGCCAGCTGCTCCTGCGCAAATGATGCCACAACCGGAGCGCGCGGCGTCACCTCCGCCTCAACGTCCAAGGGAGCAGAAGGAGGACCAGATCTTCGCGCGAGCTGCTCCTCAGCAAAGTTTGCTTGCATGGGCGCCCTGGGCGGCACCTGCTCATTGGTCGTCACAAATTGTTGCACCGACGGCCGTCCTTTCCGGGGGAGGACCTGGTCTGCTGGCGAGTTCGACGCTCGATGGTTCGGGCTTGGGTTGGCACCCGGGCCATCCTCAGTGACGATGCGCATACCGCTCATGCGCTGCTGCTCCAGGTGATTGTGGTCATCGTACGCAGAATCTTCGCTGTGCACCTCCTCCCTATCCTCGCTCTTCTCTCGTCTCCGTTCCTCCTCGAACCGCGCTCGCAATGCGCTAGCGCTCATCATCGGGAAACTCGGGCTTTCTGAGCCATGACGGGCTGGATTGGGCGGCTCGAGGATGGGTTCGGGAGACGCGCTGAGCGGGCCCGGTACGAATTCACGGTCGCGTGAGCCGACGTCGACGTGCTGTGGCGGGTGCTGCTTGCGCGGAAGGGGAAAGACGAACGCGCGCGGCGAAGTGACGCCGTGGCTCTGGTGATCAAACGTGGAACTGGTCGCACTCATGGGCGGGGAACCCGCGAATGTACCATGCGACAGCAGCGGTTCATCATCCCTACAGTACGCCAAATGTCAGCCATACTGGAAGCGCAGCCTCTGAAAGACGCACTTGTGAGCATCAGCAAGCATATCGAGTCCGCCAGGCGCGTTGTCCGTCATACTCATAGACATGCTGAGTACGCTCGAGGCGTCCACGCTGATCGTCTTGTCGTCCCTCTTTGACGGCGCTTGATCCTGACTCTGGATTTGTCCTTGTTGCGCCAAAGCAAAATTGCCCTTGCGTGTAGGACTAAGCGGTAGCACCGGCGCAGGCATCCACTTCCCGTTGATCGTACTGGTCGTCTGCGTCGTAGTGCTTCCGGTCGCTGCGCTCGTTGGTGTACTCGCCGCCATTGTGGACGCGGACGAGGCAAACCTCTGAGCAGGCGAGTCGATCATCTGCTGCGGAGATACCACGCGCTGGGCAGGCGATGCCACCCTCTGCTGTAACGACTCCGGAGACATCGCGCGCTGGGCGGGCGACCCCGTGCGATAGTGTTCAGGCGATAAGACCCTCTGCTGTCTCGGGCTGTCCTGGACTACGCCCTTCGACCGCTGTGGCATCTCCGGGCTCCCATAGGTCGACATTCCGCTTGCGCTGGTCGACGTCGCGAATCGGGAAGCGCGCTTGGAGTACATACTGGCGCGACTGTAGCGGTAGCCGTCGTATATGGAATCGCCATCCCATTCCTCACCGTCGCCGCCAGACTCAGATGGCGACGGCGGTGCTTGCATGGGCGCTGACGCAGCCGGTGGTGTGGAATGCTATGGCTAGTCAGCAACGCAATATATTAAAAGATATCGCCAAACGCACTCGTGGCTGTTCCTTCTGCAATACCACCTGTCCATGTCAGTCAGCGTTCGCGCAAAGATGAGCAGCAAGGCATGTCAGCTCGCACCATCGGCTGGTCATCCTCGTCCGACGAATCAATGCCACCCTGCAAGAGGCTAACGCCGATGCCCCACTCGCCACTCCGCCCGCTCGCAGTGCTGGTGACCGTGTCGCTCCGCATGAGGCCAACACTAGTTCCCAGATATCCGCCCTGCGTCACCTGAGGTGGAACCCGCTGCTCCTCTCGCACGCTTTCGGCTTCCCGGTCGCGTGCGTCGTCGGGCTTGCCTTCGTCCTGTTGCTCCCCGAATTCCCCGCCGTCGGCGCCAAACGTCGCAGCACTGCCAGGCGCCTCCATGACGGACGCCAAGGGAGGCTTGCCGTGATGCGGGCGGTCGAGCGCAAACGGGTCGTCCTCCGAGTCCGAATCGTCCCGCGAACCATACGCGCTGCCCACGGTGCTCACGCTCCCCCGCTCGGCCATCCGCGAGTGTTTCATGGACTGCGAGCCAGACAGGACCGAGTCGTGCAGCTGGTTGTACGATGACGGGACGGAGGACGACATGGAGTTCCTCTGGGAATGCACAGGCCGCATCCCTGGCGGCACGGGCGTGATCACGTCGGCGGGGCTGAAGCCCTTGCCTTCGCCGGGGCCTCCGAGCGCCGCGAGCGCCGACGCGATGTCGAGCTCGAGCTCGCGCGCCTCGCGCTCGCGCTGCTGCGCGGGCGTCGACGCGCCCGAGTACTGCGAGAATGCAGACGAGTCCGTGCGCGTGTGCGAGTAGGTGGA
Source organism: Auricularia sp. M12 (assembly GCA_037042885.1). NCBI lineage: Eukaryota > Fungi > Basidiomycota > Agaricomycetes > Auriculariales > Auriculariaceae > Auricularia > Auricularia sp. M12. The sequence goes on from CM073216.1 coordinate 3,295,570, forward strand.
CGGCGCAAGCGAGCCGCCGCGCGTGTGCTGCGAGAACGTGGACGGCGCCATCGAGCCGTTGCGCGTGTGCGCGTGCGAGTACACTGACGTCGCCGCCGAGTCCTGCCGCGCATGTGCAGGCGACCCGTTCCGCGCCTGGAGTTGGAATGGTGGCGCGAGGGAGTCGTTGCGCGCGTGTGCTGGCGCCGCACCATCCGCGCGGGGCAGCGCCTGCGGCGGCAGGGCGGGCGAACCCGACGACCCGGGTTGCGAGTACACGCTCGCCACGCTGGGCGCGCGACTGCTTGTGCTCCCGCTGAGGCTGGGAGTCCGCGAGTGGCTGCGAGTAGGCCTTGGTGGCGCCGGGCCCGGGCTTTGACGTGTCCGTTGCGGCGGGCTGGCGGCATTCTGCTGAGCCAGTGGGGGACTGGAATGGGATTGCTGAGCTTGGGGCTGACTGGCCGCGCCTTGCTGAGCTCTTGGAGGGCTGGTAGAATACGACTGGTTCGTTTGTTGCATCGTCTGTGACATGTCCTTCGTAAAAAAAGGCATCGAAACGGAATGTGTCGAGAGCGAAGTGTGATGCGTCGCGACCGTGGATTGGGACGCCGAGCGATTATGTGGGATGGTCGTAGGCGGGGCAGGAAACGAGACGAGTGTATCGTCGTCCTCAGATGTGAAGGATTCCTCTGCCTGATGTCATGGTTAGCTTTCAATCGAGAGAGGCGATTGAGTAATGGGAATGGGGAAAAGGGCAAGGGTATCCGAGGGCAGTCCCAACGAATTTGTCGCGCGAAATCGTGGAAAACCCGAGCAGCAACGTGAGGTGCGCTGTCGAGCAATCACGCTCGACCTTTGCCTCTCGAAGTGTCACGGGTAAGGATGTAGGTTGAACGGGCGTAGCTGCCATGCAACAGAGTAACCGCGCAGGGTCGAGGCCCGCAATGAACACGGGCAAAGTCTAGAAAGGGCGGGGAAGCGGGGGACATGCGGAAGAAGGCTGGATGGGACTCGCGACGACTTCGCGAGTTGAATGGAAAGCCAATGAAGGTACGCAAAGAGAGTTGTGCAGTGGCAAGACACGCACCCGTTGCTGTCGTTTAGGCAATTCTTGGATTCGTGTTGGCGGCGAGAGAATGCGCGTTGACGACGGTGACGCGCGACCTGAGCCCGGCATTGCGAAGGCCATTCGTTGCGCACTGGGTGGTGGGCTGAGTATGCGCGTAGCCGGCGAGCTTCGCCCGCTGTTGCTGCCGCTAGCCAGCCTTGCAGCTAGCCCGGCCGCCGGCGAGCTGCGTCCGCTTGCCGGCGTTGCGCGTCCGCTGGGAGGCAATTCCGTGTTTCGCGACGGCGGCGAAAACATGCTGGGTGGTGGGTGGACGATACTGCTGGCTGGTGGTAGCGCAATGGGCAGATCTGAGGTCGGGTTTGCACTCGAGCTCTGGTGCGGCTCGGGTGTTGCGAGTATGGAGCCGCGCGCGCCTGGGCTGGACGGTATTGGCGTCGGTGCCGTTGGGTGGCCCAGAGACGACGAAGACGACGAGCCAGGCCGTTTGGCGAATACCGGTTTTTTGAGCTTAGTTGTAAACTGCACATCGGCCGCGCTGAACTGGCCAACAACGCCCTCGCAATAACCCTGGAAGTTTATCAGCAATTATTAGATATATTCTGACCATAGAAGCTATGTAAACTTACTAGAAACCGTCCTTCCTCATTAAGTTGAACCAGAACAACGATTTCATCGCCCTAGCCGCGCCGTCAGTCGATTCAACACAAGTTATTACTTTTCGTGCTTACTTTCAAGAACATAAGGTCCTCTGCGCTCTCGGCGACGCAGTCCTGTACAGCAACGCAGCGCCCGATGCCGCCCTTGCCAGCAAAGCGCGTCCACCGAGCCAAGTTGGCTGCGTCCATGGTGGATGGGTGCAAGGAGCGAAGAGCGGGATCAAAATTTAGCCGCTGCTTTGCCTTTTCGGATTTCGGCCACTGTCACCCTTGCAGCTTATTTTTCTAATTTCAACAGCCCCAAATAATAAATCCGCAGATAGCTGGGGTTTTCTTCTAGTCTCCAGCTCTCGAGATAATCAATGCTGCTTTTTATAGGACCCGCTGCTCACTAACGGGAGCATCATGTATTGATCCCCGTGTCTTGTCAAAGTCATCCCCATTTGCACGCAACTGATCGCTCATCTCATCTCCAATCTCTCACATCGTCATCATCCCTCGCTCAGAGGGGCATGTGCTTCTCCATTCGTGTCTGCTCGGTGCCGCACCTGTTTACCCTTCGCTGTTGTAATTGACAAGTCAACTGTCTTGCGTCCTACAGCCTTCATAGTCCGTCATTGCCCCTTATCCTATCTCCAGAGGGACGAGATATAGAGCTCCAAACAGTCCTTGCATCCCAGATCCGAGCAGACGGATCCATCCAGGTCATTGACCGTCCACTCGCAACCAACTTGTAATACATATTCGACCGGAATGCTACCTTTGGGTATATCATCACATCACAGAAAATGTCCATGGCTCGCCCTACCATCTCATGGGAGCCCACAGCACTCCCTGATCTTGCATCTGACTCGTTCCCTGCCATGCACCCATCATCGCGTAAGGATCCTCCTCCCTCGGCATCTCTCCCAGCTCGAGCGCACTGTCAACCGTGATAGGCCTCCATATGAACAACCCGACATCCCAGTTCGGCGCCTCGTACGACCGCGGTAGCCTGAGTGTCACGCCGCACCGCTCGCAGTCAATCTGCAGGTACGCGAGCGCGGCGGTTATTAGGGGCTGCTCAAAGACTCGCGGCGGGCTAGGAGGCTCGACGATGACAAGCTCGCGTGCTCCCTCCCATATGATAGGTATGTTTCCAATGGGGAGAGGGAGAACTCTGCGCAGGACGCCCGTAATGACGCCGTGGTCGAGAATACTCGGCAGTAGCACAAGCCGCTCCAGTTTGAGTGTGGTCCCAGCAAGATGCTCCAGCACGTTGGGATATGCGTCGTATACCAGTCGCAGCTCGTGAGACAGGCCGCTCAGGTTGTGCTGCTGAATCATCGAGGCAGGTGGAGGTAAATTACGCAGCTCCAGCAGAACTTCGGATGTGCCGCACATGCTGAGCTCGCGGAGAAAGTGCAAGGCGATCGCCTTGGCCCGCCTCCGGCGGGCTAGTATCCAGTCTAGTATCAGAGTATATAAAGGGCCGCCCGCTATTCACACGGCCCCCATCTCTTTACACCTGTACACTACCGTCCCTAACAAGCCGGTTTCTGTGTACTTGCGTGTGAGCGAGAGCGGCGCCCTACTTGGACGCCTTACATCTTTTTACACACACCTGTGATCTTCCAATCCTCTGGATTGGAAGTGCTTGTTATTGACATGTCGGAGACGCATGAGACCTCCGACAACTTTGGCCTCGAGATTCAGGAATTGTTGACGGAGTCTGCCTCGGCGAGCACGCACCCTCAAGAGGAATTTCTAGTGCGAGCACTCGGCAGGATGGCAACGGAACTGGACAAGCGTTCACTAGAGCGAGGCCTACTTCTTACGGAATTGTTCGCAAAGACCGCGTTGGCGCTTGAGAGACTGGCAGATCGATTTGAGGATATGGGACTCAAGCGAAGGGGTCAAACCACCGCGGCCGTCGAAGCTGAGACCGCGCCCGAAGAAGCAGTGGTGGAGAAACCATCCGAGGACGCGCCTGAGCCTGCGGCGTTCAATGGGACGTTTACGACGATTCCCCGCGATTGGTATATTGCGGGTGGCTACCGTTTCACCCGCGATCAGTTTCTGGAAACTCAGCGTAACATGGATGTCCCACAACGTGAAGGAGAGACGGTGGACCAATGGCGAGAGCGGGCGTTCAGAATGATAGGGAACGAGACCTCTCGTCGCTTGGGGCATCAGGGTTCACGAGGAGAGCCTCAGTTCAAGATGGAAAGCCCAGAAGCTGCGCCCCCTGTCTCGCTCTGGCCGCAGACGCCGAACAAGCTAGTAACGGTCAGGAGCCCGTCTTTTAGCACGCCGATTGGGCCATTAGCGCGGGCTGCTACCGTGGGACGAGCAACGCCCACGACCTCTCGCCTGGGTTCCGCACAGGAAGCTAGATTCAGGACACCAATTCCGGCAATGCGCATACGTGAGAACCTCATGGAAGCCCCGGGATTCTCAGAGGCACAGATTGAGAATATGGAGAAAGCGGACCCGCTCGACGCTAGATTACTTTATCGCCTATATGCGTTCGAAAACGAGCATGCCGACGACGTCAATCCAGTCAAGCTGAACCTCAAGGTCACGAGTCCCATGTATTCCGGAGAGAATGATTTTGCCAAGCTCGAAGACTTCCTAAATTCGTTCTACGAGTTCATGGAAGCCTCTGGCTTGACGGACGCCACCGGACTGGCGCGCGCGTCGCACATACTGGCACTTATGCTCCAAGGGCCTGCCAAGACCTGGTTCCTGACACGCAAGGCTGTGAATCTACGAGATCGCACCCCATGGGAGCTGGACCAGATCATCGTCGGACTACGACAAAGATTTGTGCACGTCACCGCTAAATCGCACGCGTTGAAGGAATTCGAAAGCATGCGATTGGGACCAGGAGGTGTTGCGGAATTGGAGAACAACCTCGTGCGCGCGGCTCAATATCTAGTCGAGCCACCATCAGACTATGCCATGCGTAGCCAGTTCATGAAGGCACTCCCCGAAGCATTCAAACAAGTCCTATTGCGTGATGGGTTCAATGCAGAAGAGTCTACGATGAACGAGCTCGTGATCAAGGCGGCGAACGTAGAAGCGTCCGCTCAAAGCTCGGCAGCAAGACGCAAGGCATTAGTTTCTACGCCATCGGAGCGACCACGTGAGGACAATCGCCCGCCCCGCAGCCGGTTCCAGCGTGATAACTGGAATCAGGGGCGGTACCGGCGAGATGGCGACAAGGCACAATCGCAACCAGCAAGTGGGTCCGGCGCAAGGGCTGAGGGATGGCGCCAGGACGCTGGGCGATCGTCTGCAGCAACCAACGAAGGTGGACAGCGCCGTGGCAATGCAGCGGCGGTTGAACTGGAGTTGGACGAACCGCAAGTCTCAGCAACAGACGAGCAGGCAGTAGCGAACGATGAATACGCCGGCTTGGAGGTCGACGCCCAGGATTTCGATGATCCTGACACAAGCAACTGGCTAGTCGCAGAAGAAGAGGAATCCGCAGAGCGAGTGGCTTGGTCGAAAATGGCCTGGGTTACTCAAGCCGACGACGGGGTCGTATCGGCGGCCGCGCAAGCAAAGAAATTGCACAAGAAGGAAGAAACACGTTACCAGCTGTCTAGCCGAGAGTCGAAGGACACTGAGCCGCAGCCTAAGCGGGCTGCGGTATCCAGACGGTTCTTCGAAGGTTTCATTCGCGTCAGCAATCTCAAGGCGTACACGTTGATCGACACAGGCACTGATACTGACATCATCTCATCTGAATTCGCACAAGTCGCTGGGGTGAAGACATTCAAATTGGACGCACCGGTAGCATTGCAAATGGCTTGCATTGGCAGTAGATCAAAGATCAACCATGGGGTTCGAGCCGATATTCGTGTTGGAGATGTCAGTATAAAGAACAAATATTTTGATATCGCCAATGTCGATAGGTTCGACGTAATCCTTGGACTCCCGTTTCTTTGGCATGCCAAAGCAGTTCTGGATTTCAGCGGCGCTGGGTCGTTGACCATTCATGGACACACGTTCAGCCTATTGGACAGCGAGTTCGCCGTCAGCAAATCTATCGTAAAGACGCAGGCTCCAACGGTCACCAAGTCGGTAGTCAAGATGCAGACGCCGGCCGCCGCGGCATCAAAGAGCCACGACATGCGGACGGTGGCAGCGCTTGCCAAGCCGGAATAGGACATCAGCAGCCAGATCAAGGCGCCGGCGAGTGGTTTGCGCCGGTACTTCGGTCTTGATCCGGCGAAGTGGGAGTCGGAAGCATATGTGGATCTCCCATTGCCTGACCCCGAACCTGAAATGACGACGGGATTACGAAAGCATCTGAGCGATTATTTTTTCAAGGAAATGGCGGACATACTCGGCCCCATACCCGACACATTGCCCCCGCTGCGCGAGGTCAATCATTCAATTACATTTATTGAGCCTTCTATACAATATCCGAATCGGCGGCCGAAATGCCCGGACGCTTTGAAAGCGCAGCTTGCGGCGAAAATCGAAAGATACGTGAACGCTGGATGGTGGGAACCTACGACCGCGCAATCAGCGCCAGTTCTTTTGTGTATCCCGAAGAAAGATGGCCGTCTACGGACAGTGGTAGATGCGCGGATTCGGAACGAAAACACCCTCAAGGACATGACACCATTTCCCGATCAAGACATGATACGTAATGACGTCGCACGTGCCAAGTATCGGTCGAAGATCGACATGTCGGACGCATACGAGCAAGTTCGTGTAGTGCCGGAAGATGTTTGGAAAACAGTATTTGCCACAGTACAAGGTTGTTTCGTCAGCAAAGTGATGCAGCAGGGCGATTGCAACGCACCAAATACTTTTCAACGATTAGTGACGAGCATCAACCGCGATTTGTCCGCAAAATGGGTGCACAACTACTTGGACGATCTATTCGTGCTTGCTATGACGATCCGAGCACATCTAAACGCGCTGAAAGAGGTCTTCCTACGTCTACGGGCCAATCATCTGTACCTGAGCCCCAAGAAGGTCGATCTATTTTCAGAAAGATTAGATTGCTTGGGACACATCATCACTGATGACGGAATTATCATGGATGACGGCAAGATGGGCAAGGTTGCCAAATGGAGAACACCGAGAGATTATCAAGATGTGCTGCGTTTTTTGGGGCTCGTGGAATATTTGGCACATTTTCTACCGGAACTGGCAACATATGCGGCCCCACTGTCGGGCATGTGCCGTAATGACCGACCATTTATGTGGACACCGCTTATGGAGAAATGCTTCGAGACTATCAAAGCACTGGTAGCGAAATCAAATGTTCTCAAACCGATCAACGCGGCATTGCCCGAACCGATTTGGGTAATCTCGGACGCATCCGTAGCCGGTACGGGCGCGGTGCTAGGACAGGGCAAAGACTGGCGGACGTGCAGACCCGCCGCATTTCTATCCAAGAAGTTCTCTCCGGCACAACACTCGTATTTCACGGGCGAACAGGAAATGCTTGGCATTCTGGAAGCACTGCACAAATGGGAAGACAAGCTCATGGGCATCAAGTTTACTGTGGTTACGGATCACGAAGCCATCAAATTTTTCAAGACACAGCCAGAAATGACACCAAGACAGACGCGTTGGTTCGACTATTACATGTGTTTTGGCTGCGAGATCGAATACGTCAAGGGCAAAGAAAACAAAGTCGCAGACTGTTTGTCGAGGTACTACTCGTCAGACAAAGAGGGGGAGGCCCATCCCCCCGGGGATTACAGCCGTATGGACGTAATCCTAGATCCTGAGGGTGACGACTTACCTCTGGCACGACAAGAGGAAATGGTGCGAGCCGCGGCCATGGCGACACGGTCGAAAAGTCAAGTATTGCAAGACAGCGTCGAACCACGAGCCGCACAGAGCGAAGAGTTGCGACAACATCAGGAACCCGAGATCCCTGACGGGCCGGTGTCAACACAGCCCGACGATCAGGCGGAGCCAGAAATAGACTTGCCAAGCCTGATCCGCGAGCGCGTGGATTTGCCTACGGAAATCAGGAACGGATACGAATCCGACCCACTGTGCTCGCGCGTGATGGAAAACATCGGCCACTACCCTCGCTATGCGCTGAAAGAAGGGCTACTGATGGTCACCGTGCAAGGCAACGCTGTCTGCGTAGTCCCAGATGTGATAGTGCGCGGTCGGCGACTGCCTGAGATAATACTGGCGCACGCTCACGAAGTGCTTGGACATTTCGGACTGAAGAAAACGCTGAACTATGTTCGCCGATGGTTCTGGTGGCCCAAGATCGCACTGGATACCGCGGCATTTGTGACACAATGCCCTCGCTGTCAGGTTTCAAAACAGAACACCGCGCGACCTGCAGGACTGCTCCATACACTGCCAATACCTACGCGACCATGGGAATCCGTGGGCATGGATTTCGTCGGACCATTCCCAGAATGTGACGGCTTCGACTACTTGCTACTGGTTATATGTCGGCTATCATCGATAGTCCATCTAATACCTACGCGAACGGATTCCGATGCGCAGACGGTGGCTTGGCTATACTTCAAGGACGTTGTTCGATTGCATGGACTCTCAGACAGCATAGTTTCGGATCGAGACCCCAAGTTTACGGCCATTTTCTGGAAGGAACTGTTACGATTACTTGGGACACGGAGCCTCATGTCGACGTCGTTTCATCCACAGACAGACGGGGCATCCGAGCGCGCAGTAAAATCGGCCACTCAGATTCTGCGTACCATATGTCAATCCAATCAACGAGATTGGGCGCGCATGATCCCAATGGTGGAATTTGCTATGAACTCGAGCACGAGTGCATCCACGGGGTTCGCGCCGTTCGAATTGAACTACGGATATATGCCGCGGCTGGTGACGCTGCCCCCGGAACTGACGCCTTACCAAGGCGTGCGGGAATTCGCTGAGAAAGCTCGCTTGAATCTCTCAGCAGCGCACGATGCGATTATCGTGGCGAGGACATTCCAGACTTACTATGCCAACCAGCATCGGCGCGAGGAACCTGCCATCAAGGAGGATTCCCTCGTATATCTCTCAACCAAGAACCTGAAGATGCCAAAAGGACGTGCACGAACTCTCATCCCGTTGTTCATTGGGCCATACCGAGTGTTGGAAGCGGACGGGGCAACTTCAACGTACAAGTTGGACTTACCAGATGAATTGCGAAATCGCCGAGTTCACGACCGATTCCACGTCAGTCTTCTGAGGCCACATATACCTCACGAAGACGCACGATTCCCGAACAGGGACGTATCGTACTTCTACGATTTGGGCAACTACGTGGAAGGCGAAACGGTTGTGGAAGACCTGGTCGATCACATGTTCACTCCAAGACTCATGTTTCAAGTCAAGTGGGCGGATGGTGATATAACTTGGGCCCCATTGTCTGTATGCTCGAAACTGGCCGCTCTGGACCGCTACCTAGCGCTGCACAATGTGTCCAGACCATCCGATCTCCCTCGTGCGGACCGTTCGCGGAAGTGATCGCGGATGACGAAGTCACCAATCGAATACATAACCCATGGCCGACAATTATTCTAGGACACCCACTCAGATTCATCTCACCATCTCAATCGACGATATGCCCAACGTTCTGTCCACCGAGCAACCGAGCGGCGAGGACGTGCCAATGTCGGAGGAACGCAAGCCCTCTTCACTCGAAGAAGCACTCGGACAGGTCGATTCACGTGGCTGGAAGGCGCACCGTTTTGGCATTATCGGCCATGACGACAACTGCGAGGAATGCGCTGCCATGGGTCGCCACATCCTCGAAGCTATCAAGAACGGCGAAGGAGCGGCCATCCTGCGCGCTGCGCAGGAGATGGTGGAAGCCTCCAACACGCGCCTCCTCTTTCCGGTCATGTCCGTTGAGGAATGGGCCGCTTCGTTCTCGCCAGTCATCCATTGCCCACCCGGTACATTCGCGTGCACTGTCGCCAACTGGCTGACGTACTATGCCAACGTCTTACCAGTCGACATCGTCCTGTCGGAACTCTCCTGCCGTCCCGCGAACATCCAGCAAGGGACCACGGAGCGTGACCTCAGGGATGAGCACCGCCGTAGGGAGCATCGCGTCTCCCTACTGCGGGAGGTTATGCGGCTCATCAATCAGTTCCAGAGCCTCCTCGTCCCCGGCCTCCATGCACCGCTCTCGGATAACACACCGCAAGCTGTGTGGACTACGCTTCCGAGGCGCTTGCGTGGGGAAGGCGACGCTCATTACCCACGACGCGCGGTGTACCCGGTATTGCGCAAAATCACGACCAGCAGAGGCGAGATCGTCTGCGCCCTGCCCTCACGCCCGCTGTCGCCGTTCGAGCTGATTGACAGCGACCACTCGCTGATCCTTCCGCGTGGCGCAGGCGGACATACGCACATACCTGGCTCGCTCTGGAACTATGTTCCGCGCACGCCGTGCACCGAGAAGGAACTTCGCGCGTGTTCTTGGACGACCGAGTTCAAGTCGCCCGAGCAGACCCTCAAGCTGTTCATAGAGGCATGTGCGATTCCGTGGCTCTCGCGCTCGCAGATCCAGCGCTCGCTCGTTCATCACCAGACGACTGCGCTCATCGACAGTGAGGGCGGCAGCGAATTCATGGGAGAGATTACCGAGGACGCTCAGATTTGTGATCTCGACGAGCAGTGCCTGTCCTGGGCCATCGACCTCCCCATGTCTATCCCGGGCTGCGTCGTCGACAACGTATGGCGCTACGACGAAATCTCCATCGCGGTCTGGGCATTCATGCGCTGGACGTTTCCGGTCAACACTGCGCGCGCGCTGGTAGCCCTGAAACACGGACGCGAGCGCCCCATTCCTGGACGCGTCGTCCCATTCTACAGCCCATCCGAGTACCGAGGCGACACAAGTAGCTACTCGCACAACGAGGTGCACGACCACATCGTCTACGTGTGCGGCATTGAAATCGGCGACATGAAGCATTTCTACACGCTCGCGCGCGACTGGCAAGACGTGAAGGTGGAAAGCCGCCATATGCAGGAGCATTTCAAGATGAGCGGTCTTCGACGGTCGGGCGAGTACGGCACTTGGGGCGTGCACGCGCTGGTAACAACGCCGGACGATCCGCCGATCACCTCCATCGACGCGAGGCACGTCATCGCGGATCACGACCGACGCCAAGAACAGGCACGCGCAGCGGAACGGCGCGCAGCATCAACCTCGCAACAGTCGCGCCCGGTCAAGGAGCTCGCAACTCGCACACAGCCCGGGCAGTCAACAGGCCCGACTCGCGCGCCGTCAGAACAGACATCGGCGCCGTCAGTTTCCACAAGGCCGAGCCCCGCTAGCCCACCACCGACGAAACGCTTCAAGAGCCGTCACACTTGCGCGGAATGATTCGGTCAATTTCTCTTCATTTCCTTTCCAGTCTCTATCCTCCCCAATCACGGCCTCTGTAGAAATAATTCATTAATTAGCGAATATCGCCCCACAATTGGCCAATTTCCAAGTCTCGCTATCTCTTTCTCTCTCCCCATCACTAATTCGGCATTACATAGCCTATCGCAACCTGTCTGTGACTCACACTCGAATTGTCTCATATCACTCCAGTATCTTTTTCTTTTGCGGGGGAGGGTGCAAGGCGATCGCCTTGGCCCGCCTCCGGCGGGCTAGTATCCAGTCTAGTATCAGAGTATATAAAGGGCCGCCCGCTATTCACACGGCCCCCATCTCTTTACACCTGTACACTACCGTCCCTAACAAGCCGGTTTCTGTGTACTTGCGTGTGAGCGAGAGCGGCGCCCTACTTGGACGCCTTACAGAAAGCGCGCGTGGACATCCCGCTCCCACGCGCTGTCAGAGCGTCCGTGGCCTCCTTCAAACTCGACAACAAGCGTCTCCAGTCGCGGGAGCGAAAGGTAGTTGCCTAAAGGAAGAAAGGAGCCGAGTCCAGTGGCAAATGCGCCGTTATTGAGGACGAGCGACCTCAACATCGGAAATGCTGGCCAATTCGTCCGGCGCCAATGGCGCACAGGCACACTGCCTGATCCAGCTCTTGGGGACGGTCCCACCGAAGGTTCAATGACGATCTCCTCCAGTCGCTCGGCCCCGCACGCAAGAAAGAACCAAGGGGTCTTCACATTTTGCTTCCGGGATATCACGTTGGTTAGTTAGTCCAGCCAGTGGACACCTTACAAAATAAATATTTTGAATAGAAAATAAGCGCACTATTGGCACTTAGAAGTGCAGGCAGAAGTTTGAGAGACTCCTGTGAGCAGAAACTCACTCAGGAGCCCAGCCAATCATCTGAACATTACAGTTCACTGGCCTCAGCCTCGGGGTCAAGTCCTTCAGGTCCGGATCTGTCAGAATATAGATCCGGATATGCCAAATCAGGAAGTCCGGAAGCAAATCAGTTAGTTAGTCCTGGCTCAAAGGGGTTACAAGAAAAAACGACGTGATATCCTTAATTTTAATTGTGGTGACCCCTTGGAAAGAACCCACCGAACTCGTGCACGTGACCTGTGAACGCCGCACGTCGCCAGTAGTGTGCATTCCGAAGCGCATCGAACATGGCGTCCCAGCCCCGATTGGGGTCTATCTCATTATGAGAACCGAGATCCTCGATGTGCAGCATGATGGTACTCGCGTGCTTCGCGCGTGCGAGTACGGCAGCGACACGTCGTGCGAACCGGCGCGATCGATTCTCTGGGGGCTCGGGGAAGGGTTCGTTCCTGCGAAGCCTGCGTTTAGATATGTGCTCGCGCTCTGAAGAGTAGAGATAAGTCCCCGCGTCCGCGTCTCGGAGCAGTACCACGTCGGATGTGATGACAATTCGCACAATGCCAACTTCGTGCCATGCGGTGTGATGGACGAGACCGTCGATGTCAAAGCCAGGTCCCGGATGCACAACAACCTCTCTGAATGGCATGCGGGTGCGCTGCACCGGACGGGGAGGAGGTGAGCAAGGGAGCCATTCAAGGAAATCGGCAACGAATCGCTCAAACATGGCCCCCAAACGCTGAGGCTCCGATGGCAATTGAGGGAGGAGAAAAGGAGATGCGCTCGGATAGACGAGCCAGCCCAGCATATATCTACTGCGCTGGGCTATTGTACACGCCCGTTGTCATGGATAACAATGCGCGCATTGTATTAACGATGTTGAGAAGCCGATCCCGATTGTATTTCTGATGCTGCCGAGGTAACATGCAACGGTCCAGGGAAACTTACAAGCACCATAAAATAGTTCCGTGCCTTATCCTAGCTCTATTCTAATGCATTTTCCGGCAGCTTATCTTTCGAGGTGAAGATGCAGATACTCATCACGGGATCAGGCAAGTCACGTGACATGAACCGGGGCTGAGGCTGAAATACAACTCGTTGGGAGAAAACAACAAGTAAAAGTGATACCAAGACTAGGAATCGGAGCGCTGTATGAGGTAATTCATGAAATCTAGGTTGACATCCGCTACGGTCATTGCGCTGCCCAGGTCGACCGGAAACATTGCATTAATGGGAATTGGTGCCGGTGGCACGTGGCCACTGACTGACCAGCCGGTGTTCCCTGCAGCGGGCATTTGGATGTTGTCTTGTCGCCGGGGAAGAAAGCTCGAAGTGGCCACTGGTGGTAGTGGGGGGAAGGTTGAGTTGTAGTCGCATCGTGACGAAGTACCTGTGCCCATGATCTCAGTGGCAATCGCACAAGGGAGCGCGGTAGGATTGATGCAAAGTGTGCGGCCCAGGAGGTAGCCCAGGTCCATGCTGCATAGCTCCTCTGGGCCATGGCGTGTGAACAATCCGCTCTTGTGTGCTTCGTGAGCAGTGCGCGCTTTTGCATGACAGGTTTCGAGCTTTGTCTGGCCACTAGAGTCAGTGCAGCACGAGCCATAAATTAGAATCCGTACCATCAAGCGGGAAATACGACGGGAAACAGGTTCACATTGCTTGAAGAGCTGGCGAACGCGTTCCAACTCGACCCACGCGGTTTGTCCGAGCCCGGAGCCGGGGCTTCGCACGACGAGGGCGCTTAGAAAGACCTATGTGCTTTAGGTTAGTGCGTATGAGTTTCGATTAGGAGGGATGCACTCGCCGAGGCAGAGAAACACCAGCTCGCAAATGACCAGAAACGTAGAGCAAGAGGCACCTGGGAGAATAAAGCGCGGACGCTCGCAGTGATGTTGAAAGCACACTGGAACGCGGCAAGAACGCTCTGCCGGTACTTGCTCTTCAGTGGGTCAGAAGGGCTCTCCGTCAATGCCTGCACAAAGAAGCCCCGGTGCAAGATGAGTAAGACTATATGGACAGGCTCAGCTTGACTGAATGTTGAGCGGCTGGGCGAGGTGAAAATACCTTTTTGGCATAGGCAGAAGGCTGTTGTGCGCTGCAACATAAGTGAAGGTGAAATGTTTGACTCGATTTCTCCAACGTTCGGTTGTCGGAGGCACTGGCTGAAAGGATGCTCGCGCACAAGTCGATCGAATCTGAGCACAGCGGCGTAGGTCTGAGGTGCAGTACCGAGTGCTTCTTCCATAATCTTGAGCATGCAATCTTTCTCAAAGGAATGCGCGAGTGCGTGGACTGCTGAGCTCATCAGGACCAGTTACTACAACGAATTACGGAAGTGCCCACAGGAGGGAAGCGAAGCTCCATCTGAACTTTGGCGACACTCAACATCGATGGGTAACTTGGCATCTACTTGCGACGAAGTGAAGCACGCGGGGCGGCCGAACGCGAAGCTGGCCCAGGTGTCCAACGACAATACCTGCCACTGTTTTCCGAAGAAATCATCAGCTAAAGGTGCTCTCGATTTTGTCGAGGAGTACGCACGAAAACGCTCCGACGCTTTTGAAGTTCATCTTCACTGAGATTCCACTGGCTATCATCTCGATGCAAACCAAGCTGAGGATTGTCAGTAACGGCTGCCGCGAAAGCATTCTCACCTACGCTTTGACAGAGTTGCGAGTTGAGGCCGGAGAGGATGAAGCACATTGTCGCGCCGTTCTCCTGGTCGTACATTTGCAGAAAGAGCGTCATCATGTGCTGCGTGGAAGGTCAGATCCAGAACGATTCAGTCTGCTATGTGCTCACAATAGCTCTGATAGCGGATAACGAAGGATGTTCAATTACAGGGTCGATGCCTAAAGCGACCCTTGCAAGATCATAATAGCTCGTAGCATCGGTGCTGGACGGAAGCCGTCCCGGATCGACGAGACACGCGATGGCAAAGATCACTAAAACGTAGGTCAAGATCGTCCTAGTAGTGTAGGAATAGAGCTACTTATTATGACGGTCAGCTCATGAGCCTGGACTTGGCGAGCATCTGGTGTGTCGCCCAGGTAAAGCGAAGCGAGGATGTCCTCGACCTCCTGCCTGGTGACGACAGTGAAGGACCAGGCCGCGTTGGTGAAGTATAGGTCGACGAGAGAGAGAGCATCCTGCCTCTGCGGAAGATACGCAGAGAGGCGATGCTGCGTTTCGTCTGACGAGTCTGTGTGCCCTGGCACGTAATAGAGAGGGAAATTTCTGGCCATGACCTGGAGGTCCGAAGGTAAAGACGCGCGCGAGCCAGAGGCATCGCGGGGGCTATCATTCTGTGTGAAGAATAAGCAGGGGGTTGTCCTGCAGAATTGGAGACTCACGCCTGATAGGTACTGCATCAAATTTTCCGTCAACTCAGAGATGAGAGAGACAAGAGGGGACAAGGTGCTCACATCTGCAGCAGCATGGGGTCCAAAGAAATGCTCGTGATCCCCAAGCGTAAGCGTTCCCAGAGAATCCGCTACCACTTCAGGCACATCGTTTATCGCAGCGTCGACGCTGTGAGTGACGAGAGGAGCTTTGATGAGCATGAGCTCCTCCTTTAGCAGCGAGTGAGCTTCGTTGGAGAATCGCAACTGCAGAGATGCGAGCGCGTCCTCGAGCTCGGCGATGCGCTGGCTCATCTGTTAAGCGTAAGCAGCGATTGCAGAGACGGGTGAGGCAATACCTGCTCGATTTTCGAGTGCAGATGTTGCGTGTCGGCCAGCACAAATCTACGACGAGTTCAGTTCATGCCATAGATCATCCCAAGGTGAACCGTACCTATTTCCTGGCCCCGCCGTCAGAGTCCCTTCCACATGGCGCTGTCAGTGACTCATGACCTTTGTCCGCAGCTGGAACCTGAAAAGAGACGCCCAACTCACCGTTGGGGCAAATTGGCGCACATCCACGTTTAGTACACGATGAGCAGGGCACTCTCCTGTCGCATTTCAGCTTGAGTCGCCTACATTCTAAAGTGAATCATCAACACTCCCGCAGAGATCTATCGACGTGCAACGGACCTGCGCAGGATACGGGACCACGTCGTTTCTTGAAGTCATCTATTTTCGTCTGGTGGCTCGCGGCATCGGGTGCAGGTACTTCGGACGACGCCATGGTGGAGTAATCTGTCGACGCCTCTTGCGCTGTTTAAGTAGTGTGCAAATTAAACAGTTCCGGGAAGACTCGCTCGTGCTCGGCCGGGTCGCTGCTTCGGGGAACTACCGCATGGGGCTCCTTGCAGGTGATCGTTACCGATTGACGTGCTGGTTGTGCGGGTCAATTAGGCTGTACACCCGCAATGGGACGACAATCCGGGCACTCAATGCCGGGTGACATCCGCAACGCCCCGGGGCGCCTCGCAGAAGGTGAAAAGGAAACGGGGAAAATCCACAGGTTTTCTTGATGGGCGAGACCGACATGGTAGAAAAAGTGTGTCAACCGAGTTGAAAACCTGTGACTTCCAATCTACATCATACGAGACCGAAATATAGGACATACGCGCTTAACGATGGCTCAAGTTGTGGGAAACGATGGCTCAAGTCGAGCAAGCTGAATGAGCGTACGCAATGTTTGCGGCACTGCCCAGAAGTCGGACCAGCCTTCAACAGCGTCTAACGGGAGCTGGCGACGAAGCAGAACGATACCCCAGCTCAACCATGAAAAAACAAGCGAGTCGAATGGACATGAAAGCTGGAAGACTGTGAGTTAAGGCGAAGCATTAGAGGGTAGCCAGCTCAGGACATGCGAGCCCGGTCTGAGCTCGCAGATTCCAAGCCAGATGATCCTTCGGCGTCCGGTAAAGCCAGCTCAAAGGAGAACGATAATAACACCTCAGGTGATGAGAGAGAATCTGAGCGGAATGCAAACGTCAAGCCGCCCAAGTCAAGCGAGACCCGAGTTGAACAGCCGTCAAGGAATTCAATAAGAGCAGCCGTCATGAGTGCACAACGCTGCCTGTTAGTACGGTCAGAGAGCAGACGCGACGGTCAGTTCCGGTCCGGCAAGCAATGGGTATGTGCGGGGCACAGCTTCTCTCGACGAGTTCAGGAACAGACAGGTTGAGAAGGTGCGGAGTTGCTGCGCGGGCCAGAGATACTAGATTGGCGCGTGAGGCCAGCCTCTCGAGATGTGCGAGTCCGGATAGATCATAGGACTCGCACATCTCGAGACATGCCAGTCTGCGCGCATCCAAGAACCGAGATATCGACAGATTCCACAGGGGAGAAAACTGGGTATGTAGCGTAGCACCAGTGAAATCGGTCCAGGAGCATTGCCGGGGAAGGCGAAGGAAACATCCGCGGCTCGAGCAGGAGCGTTCGAAGAGCAGCACAGAAGGATCCGAAAATAGACGCGCGCGGAGGCCATGGACGTGCGCGCAGGGGAGCATCCAATGGGAGCGATGGGGGAAAGTGGGAGAAAGAGGACGACGAAGCGTGTCCGTTCGTGCGCGCTGAATTTATAACAAAATAGCGCTCCAATCCAGTGGGGTGCGTCCTCCCCCTGAGAAGAATTCGTTGGGGTGACGTTTTTCGACGAACGCGAAGAAAGTCCTCTTTCGACGATCCTCTTGCCAAAAATGGAACGTACGCTACTTGACATGACGTCAGGGATGCATTTTCTCCAGCGTTTCGTTGGACAACACCTTATCCGGAGGCAATCTTCCGGATAGGTAGAAGGCGTACCTGGGGAAGGCGCGCGACGGTGGGGTAACGCTCATACAGCCAGCGCCGCGTTATTACAGCGCGACAAGTAACGCAATAAGGAAAATGATGACGCTGCTACCAAGGCGGTAATACAATCCTCAAGTCCATTGGGGTATGACGGCGGAATGAGCAGAGGGAAGGCACTTCGTCGGGCTTTCAAATCGTTCCTCCCGCTCACCCAATGTCCATCATGTCAAAATGACTGGGCCTGCGCGCGCGACGCGCTCCGTTGCGTCTCGACATGACTTGATGAGCTTGAAAGTGCTGACGGTTCTGTTCGATTTAGCTTTAGTATGCCTGTGCAACATAATAGCAATCCAGGATGCAAAACGTAACGCGTAAGTAGACCCTCGACAGGCGAAAAGACTGCGCTCGCATCCGTCTCCGGAGCGATTAATCCTGAAGCGCGTACAATGGTTTTAAACTCGTCGAAAGCAACGCTCGAAGGTCCTATCCTTTATTTGCACCAGTCACTCGCACGTGATAGTGTATCACCAAGGCCGCGCGCTGGAAAGCTTTCTTTCCTCTCGCACGACCGCATCGCAGTCATTGGGGAACTCCACCCAAGACAAATTCGCCTGAGACTGTTGATTCAAAGTGGCTCGTGCGCAAACCACTAGAGAATGTGTCTCACATGGCGGCCCGTGTACGAAGAACGATATACGGCATGATATACTGTGTTCGAGTTCTTGGTTCGTGGAGTTGCACGGAATGCATATTGAGTAGAAACTGTAAGGTCTTCCTGCTTGAGTCACTGTGAATTATGAGGAAAAAATGATATGGATGCATTTATCCACTCTCTCACAACAGGACCTCACTCGGCCTGCATGTACGATCACGAATGTAATGAAATATAGAGGTGAGGCGGCAGCCACGTGTCAGCTGACAGCGACGATCCGGGTGCGGTGGCTAGACGCCGGCTAGACTTCATCTCCCTTTCCCTCTTAACCTGACCCGCCTGCTGAGATATCTGATTCGCCTCGTAGCACGCAGATGTCGTGGACTGAAAACCCCGCTCAAGGTTCTGTGTGACTGTGTCTACGGCTCGTGGAACGCCGAGCCTGCGGTCCGACTATCGTTCAACTGGCGAATGGACCCAGGAAACGGATGGCTAGGCGGTTGTTGGACTCACACAACTCAACAGCGTGGCCTCGGGGCTACAGGGCCGTGCTCATGCAACTCAGATCCTCGGCTGGTGAGCTGGCTAGGCCTTTATTGCATAACTTGGAGCCGCGGTGTTACCTCGACTCACCGTTATTTCGACCTTCAAAGGGCTGAAATATCTCCTCATTTACCGGTTCCATAATCCTGGTCTTGTCCTTGGCCTGCTTGAGACCAGGCCGCTGCAGTAACCAAAGATGAATCGTCCTGAGCTTCGCGCTTGTCGATTGCAAACGTCTCAAGGCCCCGAGCTGCATGGCTGGACCATCCGCTGACATAGGAATGCTGCACAGTCTGCCTATGTCTCGGTTCCGAAATGGGATGCTTTCGATGGTCGGGCTTGACTTAGTGTTTGCATGTGGGTGTTCGATAGTCCAGAGCTGGCGATTTTCTCGACCTTGCGTTGGACAACCGAGTCCATTGCTATCTGCTCTGTATTCGCATGGCCAGCATTTGCCTAGCCCCGGAGATTCAGAGCATTGATCCACTCGCAATGCAGGGTTGCCACTTCAATTACCCGAGCTTTTCGATGAGGTTGCCTCGCTGGTCTGCGTCGTTTCATTGCTTAGTCGAGCTCCCTGCACGGGTTTGCCTCGCGTTGTCGGGCCATTCGACTCGTGGACGACTCGGAGCGCTCGGCCGTTCTGAATTGGTTTCCTTCCTTCTCTTTGCTTCGAGTCAGATCCCGCGCGCACATCCAGATGCACTGCATGGACGCGATAAGCGCAGGCGGGCTTGCACCAGGCCATCGATGGGCATGACGCGCCAAGGCAGTACGCGCCTCGGCTGGGTCTAGACTAGGGGCGCGCGGTGCCGCGGGTGCATAAATCGGAGACGCCACGCTGCCCTTGTCCGCCATCCACACCCAAAGTCCAACCAAAACATGAAGCTCGCGTTCTTCAGCGCAAAGAAGGTGCGTACGCGCGCCGTCGCGTAGGCCGTGGGCTGACAGTGCTGCGCAGTATGAGATAGACGCGTTCACCGCGGCGCAGAAGGGGTCCCCCGACACGAAATCCGTCGAGATCGTGTACCTCGAGCCCGGCCTCGACGAGCGCACTGCAATCCTTGCCGAGGGCTGCACCGGCGTCTGCGCTTTTGTGAACGACCGCTTCGACGCGCCGACGCTGGCTGAGCTCAGCAAGCTCGGCGTTAAGTTCGTCGCGCTGCGATGCGCGGGATTCAACAACGTCGACCTCGCCAAGGCTCAGGAGCTCAATATCAAGGTCGTCCGCGTGCCTGCCTACAGCCCCGAGGCTGTTGCGGAGGTGAGCACTGTGTTCTGTGCTCTGGAGGGTTCTGCTAATGTCCGTCCAGTTCGCGGTTGGTCTGATGCTCACTGTCATCCGCAAATAGTGAGTGGAAATGCCTACTATTTCTCGCGTACAAGCTCCTCATGTACTTGATTTTCTTCCTGATAGCCACAAAGCTTACCCGCGCGTGCGCGACGGGAACTTCACGCTTACCGGTCTAGAGGGCTTCAACCTCGAGAACCGAACGGTGGGCCTCATAGGCACGGGCAAGATCGGCCTCTGCGTGGGCCGCATCCTCGCGCTCGGCTTCAGGTCGAAGGTCATTGGTGAGTGTCCCTCTTTTGGCATGAGTTCCAAAGCTCATGGGTGCCCAAAGCCTATGACCCGTATCCCGACCCGGCTGGTGCAGCAGCGGCAGGCATCACCTACGTTGATACGCTGGACGAGCTGCTCGAACGCTCCGAGATAATATCCCTGCACTGCCCGCTCGCGCCTTCCACTCGGTGCGTCCCTCATCCATACCCTCATACTGCCCTTTGCACTCATACGACCACTTCCAGGTATATCATTAACGAGACCGCGCTGCGCAAGATGCGCGAGGGCGTGGTGCTGGTGAACACGTCGCGCGGCGCGCTCATCGACACGCTCGCCCTGGTCAAAGTCCTCAAGGAGGGCCGGCTGCGCGCCGTCGCAATCGACGTGTACGACGGCGAGGAGGGCTACTTCTTCCGCGACGCGAGCGACAGCGTCATCCAGGACGACCTGCTCAGCCGCCTGCTCAGCTTCCACAACGTCTTCGTCAGCGGCCACCAGGCGTTCTTGACGGAAGAGGTGAGCTGGTCGTTCATCATCTGAAACTTGTACTGACGCATTGTATTATAGGCTCTGCATGGTATCGCAGAGACGACACTCAACAACCTCGTCGCGCTCGAGAAGGGCGAGCCCTGTCCAAACGAGGTCAAGGCATAATGGCTTTGTTCTTCTCTTTTTCCTTTACCGGACTGTTTCGTAGATCTTCACTCGTAGATTCGTAGACTAGATCACACTAGAAGTAGACACCCACAACTTGTAGAAGCACGTAGCTGGTAGTTGATACATAGCGCACATCGAACTATTCTTCTTTCACGCAGGTGGCAGCGGAGTTGAAGTGTCCATCCGACTCTTGCCCTCCTACTTTTCGAACCTTCGGACTACATCATCCCTTTAATTGCCTTACTTTGTCGCGAGAACTTTGTCGCGAGAAAACTGTTCCAACTTGCATTGGCTTTTGGATGCTAAGGCGCCGAGACTCTCATTCAATGGGCAAGTGCAACCATGGGCTGGCGCTGATTTTGTGCTCGGCGCTCTTTTCGACAGCGTTCGTCGTCGGCTTGGGAGTTGCAAAGTAGGACTGCTATGATGTTGGCTATAACTCGTACGACTAGACGCTCTTCGACTCTGCGATGCGCTGCGCTAGGATGTTCTCGGCCATCTCCAAGTCCTCTGCAACAGTGCCCTTCGCGACAAACGCATGGTTGGCCTTCATCTTGGCGTCGATGGCCGCGCCATCATCCCCCTCCGGCGCCGTGAAGTCCGTCAGTCGACCTTGGTCGCGCGAGATTTCGACGATGGTCTGCGCGCGTGGGCGGCGTGTGGCGTCGTAGGCTTGCAGCGCGTGGCGTACTGTCTCGCGTGTTGTGGATGGGTTTGCTAGGAGCCGTCCCAGGATGTAGGCGTCCTGCCATGCCCACGTTGCTTCTCGTCAAGATTCCACGACGCTCGCTGCTAGCTGCTACTTGCCTCGATTGCTTGGTTAACCCCGGACGCGTTGTGCGGCGTCATAGCGTGCGCCTTTCAGTCGCAAAGGGTCAGCTTCTGTGTCTACATTCCGGGAAGAACGAGGTGTAACACATACCGCGTCGCCGAGGACAGCGACATTTCCATACGCGAAGTATGGGAGCTTGTGCGCAACGTGAATAGCCCAGCGCGATGCCTTGGTCACTGCCTGTCATCGTTATCAGCTCGGCCTTGCTATGACAGATGTTCTGCTTGAAGCCCTACATTCGTGAGAGAGACAGCAGCGTCCTCCCACCCCTCGAAGTCCTACCCCATTGTTAGCTTCATCATAGCTAGAGGCTATCGCATGGATTACACTCACCTTCCGAATTTGCTCCGCACCGACGTCGCGCACCCACTTGTCTTCGCTCCACGCTTCGCCCTCCTCCCTGTCCTCGCGTATGAATGCGGCGACGTTGGCGAAAGCATAGTTTTGAATCGCGTAGGCTATGATTTTCTGTCGCAAATTCTGTTAATATCCGGCGAGAAATCTCTCGGGCTCAGTATTCCACGTTGAGCGTACCTTATTCTTTCCGCTGAACTGTCAATGCAGCGTTTCAGGAGACCCAATACTCCTACTGAATGACAATTGCAGGACTCACCGAAAACCTGCCGGTCATCAGAGGGTGGGGACCCTCGCGGCCGAGCTTGTTCCACTCTTCTGTCGCGCGGTCCATGGGAATGAGCGCGCGGTACACGCACTGGCCGCTCCACACTGGAGGCCCAAATTCGCGCAGACTCTCATCACCGGTCTCCTTGGCTGCTGTATTGAACATTGTGGTTCTCACTGGAGACCGCACGCCATCCGCGCCGATAATCACGTCGCAAATTGCGGAGGTGCCATCGGCGAAGGACAGCTTGTAGTCCGATGCCCCTGCTGTGGGCGCATTGAGACCAATTCTCGGAATGGACTGAGAGTCGAGCCGAATTACCAGATACATCCCGGGGAGCATACGAGACGAGCCGCTTGTTGAAGTGCACGAGAACCTTCGCGGATTTTTCGCAGTGGCGGGCGAAAACGGATCGCAGATCGCCCCGGTGGAACACACCGCCTCGTCCTGAGTCAGGTAAGCGTATAAATCATCGTGAATCAGCGGGCCTGAGATTCCGGCCAATGAGGGAAAGGGACTGCACCTTGGAAAACCATGCGAGTAATGTCCTGCGCTTCCGCGCCCACGTCCGAGCGCCTGAGGAAGAATGCCATTTCTGCCATTGGGAACATCATTATGTGATTCCTGGGGACCTGCTTGGTTGCGGAGCCCACCCTGGTTACTACCCATGGTGGTGTCGATTGCAGCAAATGCTTCTTCAAGGCCGAGCGCGGAGACGATGTCAGAGGAGCGTCCGTAGACGGTCAGGCCTGCACCGATCTCCGTAAAGTCTGCAGCTGCCTCGTAAACGACGACCTCGCGACCTCCCTCTTCGAACTTTGCAATCGTCCCGGCCAGGCAGAGACCACCGATACCGCCGCCACTGCCATGAAGATAAGACATGGTCGTATGTGGCATCGAGTGGACGTACATGATAGCAATACGCAAGGGTTCAGAGGACATGCTGCAAGTTGAACGTTGGACTGATGCCCGCTTCAAGCTGCTGGCGTACTTTTTATACGGTCCTTCTTATTCAGAGTCAACAGCGCGTGGCGTGAGGCCGCCTAGTCAGCTGCCGGGTGTTTCGGCGGGAGGCAAGCCGGTCAATAACGATTGTACCGTATGCCAGTGGTCCATCGCTTACTCACTCGACTACAGCATGGTAAGCCAGGTGCCACGACTCACGCGCAGTACATACGAGTGCCGGCTGCAAGCGTGGAATTCAGAGTCACGCCACGGTTGATCATGCGGGTTTGTGATCGGCAGCGGGTGTCAGTGATGAAGCATTGGAAATGCCGCACAGTTTAGTTAGGTCATCCAGTAAGTACATGCATGCTGTATAAACTCGATTGTAATCAGACGCATGGATAATGCGCTTTCCTATTCGCGTACTTTGATTGGGACGCATTGGCATCAAGACGTGCTGTCGCCAAACATATTCCAGACCCAAGAGAGCGTGGACGGTGGGGGAGAATGCTTCTCTCCCCACAGCGGCACCCAATATGCCAGCACGATGGTGATGAGAGTCGAACCAATGAGAGAGACGACGATCATGGCGATTAGCGAACTCGCCGGAACGCGCACGTGCCGCATGGGATTGCGCGCGTAGCATTCCCCGCGACGGTGCTGCTCGTTGGAGTTTTTTAGCAGTGGCGAGGGCGAGCGCGAGCGGACACCGTTTTTCTTCTCAACGGTATGGCTGCTGCTGCGCATGTGTAGCAGCGGCGCCACGTGGGTGCCGTTGCTTCCCCCGTGGTATCCGTTCTCTTTTGTGTGCGCAATATGGGGGACAGGATAAAGGTGTTTCTGCTTGTTGGGCGTGTGCGTGTCAGAGAGACTCGGCGATATATCGTCATCGCGGGCCGTGTTTTTGCGATGGAGTTCCTTGGCATACAAGATGCCCGAGACGGTCAGGCTGATGTGCGTCCTGCAGGCATGATCAGAATCGATTATTTTCCCGCAGAAAAGATGTAGGGGTGCATACCATATTCCTAGGAATATGCAGAGGTTATATGGTAAGACGCCAAAGTTGTCGATGGTACACGTGAACACTGACACCGCGCTAAACTGAACAGCTCGTTAGAGGATCTTCAAAGGCGTTACGAAGACGTACGACATGTGCCAGTGCACCCGCTGCGAGTAGCCATTGCTTCCCGTAGGTCAGAAGGCAGACCTGCACAGGGAAAATGAGGTGAGAGAGCCCGCAATTGCGAAGGGACGGACGATGAGGAAGTCGTTTGCACCACCAACGACTGCAGCACCGATGAAAACCAACGCCATCGAAGGCGCAAAAAGCACAACTGGATACATGGCGAATCCGTAGACGATAGCAGCGCTAACGCTACTAGTGTACGGCAGGCCAAGCAGCAGACAGTTTAGGAGAACCTCAACCTGACTGCATGACAGTTAGACGCGGGAAAGGACGGCAGTTTGTCCGATAATAGTGACGTACTTATGCATAACTGCGAGCACAAACGTACCCCGCGTTGTCCGACCGCTTTGAACGTACACGAGCGCGCCGAAGAGGCCAATAGTTAGGAACCAGAAAGCAACGAGCTTATTGTAACGAAAGGACTGAGCCGAATGAAGCTCGAACCCCTGTAGCTCTTTGATTCTCTCCTCGTCCGTCAGGTCAAGGCTTTTCTTGAGCTCCTGAGCTGCATCGGGGCAGAGGTGGGGAGATGCCCTCGCGCTTCTCGGCGCGAAGTTGGCCGCAAGGAACGCCCCGGCGATGGGGGCAAGCACAGTGATCAGGAACATGGCATTGCGCGTGTGCTGCTCGCGCGGAGTCAGCTGGTCATACGGCGTTCCCGTAGACTGTATGGTGTCGTCGATAATCTTGATGAAGGTGTGAAAAGGCATGGTGGTGCGGGTGTAAGCGGGAATCCGGATGAGGGGCCGGGATGGCGGGTCTTATATACCGCTGAAAGGTGACAACGTACGCCGCGACTGGATCGCATCAAGGGTAGCCGGACTATTCAATACAGTGCGAAAACAATCAAGGTATGGTGTCGAATCAGATCGGTGCATAAAACGTTGACTTCTGCTTGCTCGGCGAGATTCCCTGTGTGGTTGGGCATAGCACGAGGCCGTGCCCAGCGGGCGCGGCAAATCATACAACGTCTGTCACGGTTGCAATTACCGGACCGCAAGTGGCGCCACACCCTGGGAAGGAAGTGGGGTCTGGGATCTGGGAGCTCGGTGAACGCGAAGAGAAGCCATTCTATCGCGGGAAAGCGGGGTGACAGTCGGCAGTAGGCAGTAGTGTCGGCCATCGATGGAATTGTCCGAGACCGGTGCGCACAATCCGCGATGAAAGGTTGCAAGTCTGAGCGGGATTCTGAAGGCTGGTATAATTGATGCAGGTGTCAACTCTGGGCTGCCGGGTAAAGAGCAAAGAGGGATCAAGAACAGAGCACTGCAAGCTTCTGACGGCCACAGGACAGTAGTCTCCTTTGCATCCTCTGTTGGAAGATAGTCGTTCCAATTAGACAGTGAATCGCACAGTGTAGTCGCAGACGAGACGCGCGGGCGCAATTCCGGATAGCTCTGAAGCAGGGCAGCGCAGGACATTGATAGAAGTCACAACGGGATGAAGTCGGTATTAGAAGCAGTCATAGATCCCGGTTGTTGAGAGAGGACAAGAAAGCAGCCGTTCGGCCAGATCCGAGTCATCGGAACCGCAGACGCTCTCGGGATCATCCGCTGCTTGACCTCTTACCTTGTCGACTCGTAGCAATCCTCACCATGGCCGAAGCATATGGCAGCAACCTTATTAAGGCGTCTTTCCCCGTGCCGCACGTTCTCCTGCTGGAGCTCAACCGGTACGCACTCAGTTTTTGTGCAAGAAGTGCTCTGCACGTGATTCGCGAGGCTTCGGCTGTTACAGGCCTCCGGTGAACGCGTTTCACGAAGCGTAAGCAGCGCTGAACCTCGATGCTCTCACATTTCCACAACAATGCTATAGGTTCTGGCTTGAAATGGGCGCCACGTTCCGCAAGATTGACAAGGACGGCGACGTGCGCGTTGTGGTGCTTGCCTCGGCACTGCCGAAACTGTTCACTGCGGGAATCGATGGTAGGTTTTCCTCAGATAATGGGGATGTATTTGGATGTGACCCTTGATTCAGTCGCTGCTCTCGCCGGCACGTACGACCCGAAGGCGCACCCTGTTGATCTGGGTCTGAAAACTCGCGAGACCATCTTCGTGCGTTACCATCTCAACTTTCACAATCTCTCTTACACCCCGTTTCACGTGTACAGCAATTCCAGGCAGCGATATCTGCCATTGAAGAATGCCGTCAGCCCGTCATCGGTGCAGCTCACGGCGCCTCGCTCGGGCTGGCGATCGACATCCTCTGCGCGTGCGACATCCGTTTCGCCGCCGCGGACGCCGTATTTTCCATCAAGGTATATCTTCGTCTCGTCTCCTATATCGGGTACTGAACTGCACGAACGTAAAGGAAGTCGACCTGGCTCTGGCGGCGGACATCGGGACCTTGGCGCGGTTCCCCAAGATCATCGGGAACGAAAGCATGACGCGCGAACTTGCCCTGTCCGCCCGCAACTTCAACGCGGACGAGGCGCTGCGTATAGGGTTCGTCAGCCACGTCATCCCCGGCAGCCGCAACGAGGTTGTCGTGAAGGCCGTCGAGCTCGCGAAGACGATCGCATCCAAGTCGCCCATCGCTGTCGTCGGCACGAAGCACTTGCTGCTGCACGCGCGTGATAACACGTACGCGTCCGGTGTGATCCTTCGCGCGAAATCATTGATTTTGTTGCAGTGTCCGCGATAATCTGTCTTATACTGCGACATGGAACCAGCTGATGCTTCAAACAACGGTGCGCTTCCTCGTCAAGTTAGTATGTATCGCCCACTGAAATGGAGATCTAGGACCTGCCTGCTGCCGCTGCGGCTTTTAAATCGAAACAGCCACCCAAGTACCGCTCCCTTCCCAAACTTTAAGCACCTCCCTCCTGTCATTTTGCGACATTGTAGAATTCTTCGATAACAACAAAGCAATCGAGAAACGTAGCTATTGCTATCAGCGAACATATTCTTGGAACCTCGCTCCTAGCGGTAGGAAGGGTAGCTGGCACAACATGAGTCCGTGTGACAGGATTCAAGAAAGACCGCATACCTCCATGTGTTGGGGTCGCAGTACTGAACCTCGCGGAAATACTTGCCGAGGTCATCCTTTTCCCCTTCTAGCACAACGTTCTCCAGAACCAGGCTGCAGTGAGGACGCCCGGCGTCGTCAGAGATGTGCAACGCCGCCCCGAAGAAGGCTATCACGTCTTCGCAGCGCCGCCATGCAGTGTCGAAGTCGCAACGCAGGATCAACGTGCTCAAAAGGGGGCACTGGACCGGCTTGCCAAGCTCGAGGTGCGGGCCTGCCAGCCGGCTGTTGTCCTCGAGGACAATGCGGAGGCTGACGAGATCGCTATACTGTAGCGGCATCAGAGAAAACTGAGTCCACAGGGTGTTGGAGATGGTAAGAGAGAGGATACGCGAGCCTGCTTCGAAGACATCGTAGAGAACCTCGTATGCTTCTTGAGGAAAGCTTAGGCTGCCCGGCAACACAGCACCTTGGGCCCAGGGGGATGTGAATATGCGCAGGCGGCCGTTGCTTCTGTCTGAGAGACAGATTTCGTTATGTTGCGTTGGAGTGTTCTGCCGGTGGATGACGACATCCAAGGGACCAGGTATATGAGCTATGCAGCTCCGCACCTGCATGCAATACGGCCGGTATACCTCGATGATTAACATATTCTCCAGGAATGGCATCCGCTCGAATATATTGTGCAGGAATGTCAAGGCGATCTGCAGATGCAAGCGCTCGATGCCTTTCCAGGCGCGGGGATCATGATACCTGGGAGCAGATAAAACAATCCCGCCAGCGAGAGTGAGTGCCTTGAGGGATGCGAACCCGCGCCACAAGTCTATGGCAACAGGATGCGGACGGTGAAGCGCCAGGCGGTGGCAGCCAAATCCGATATGTAGATGTATTACGCCGGAAAGAGCAGGAGGTACGGGTCCAGGAGGAAGCTCCAAATTTGTCAGGGCGATTACTCGAAGTTTCGGTGCCTGTGTAGCCAGTAAATCATATGGCAGCGTCGGTAGAGTAGATGGCGGATGCTCGTCAATCAGGTCAAGCCGAAGGACGCGTAAGAGAGGAGCAGGACGCCGCAGATGACGAACGACGTTGGGGAAGTCGGTAGAGTGAAACTGCAAGTCTAGTTCGACGATATGCGCTAAGCGTACTTCCACTGCAGGCATCACTACCGACGATAGCATCTCCCACTGGCAATCGATGCCAATCCGTACAGCCGACTGCCGCGACCGCGATTGGCTCAACCTGTGCAGAAAGAGGTGTACAGCAGGAGGCGCTGGCGAAACGAGTCCGATATCCGTCACGTATGCGTCGCTGTTAACTGCGACATCCCGCAAGAGAGAGCAGACTCGCATCGCGACTAGAATTTCATCGGGTGACATCCACTGGAAGATGCGTCTCCATAGTTCCACTGGAAGAGTACAGAGCATGGTAACGGCGTTCCGGGCCGGCGACCGACAACTTGAAGCGGAGTTGGTTCTCGCGCCGGTTCAACCTTGTCAGCCGTCCATATCGACCTCGTCTACGCGCCGGTCGTAACCCACTAGCATCAGCGGTGCCTTGCCGAGGATACTGTCTAATCTTTGCCATGACTTCGCTTCCCTTGGCGGACCGCATCCCAGTCGAACTATGGTTACGCATATTCAACGGCTTTACGCTATCGGAACTTCTCCCTGTCATGCTCGTCTGCTCTGTCTGGAGAAAAGTGGCCTTTGCATGCGATGCCTACTCTCTTACGGTGTCGCTTGACTCCACCAGCGAAGCAGCGGTCGACATCTTCCTATTGCGGTTGGAACGCAGTCGTTCGCGACTGACCGATGTCAAGGTTACAATCGAACAGCCGTGTGACATCGTACCGAAGCGAGTGCTTCCCGCTCTCGCCCTCAATCTAGACCATCTGCTGGTTCTGGGAATGAAGTGCCATGGTCTTTACAGCGAGCAGATCGTGGAACTCATGCAGAACGCTGCCCCACGACTTCGAGAACTCGTCGTCATGTTGACTGTGGACGCCTTTTGCCCCGCCTTTACGGCGCCCTATCTATCCAGTAACACTCTAAACCGCAATGCCCCTGACTTACGACTCGTCGGACTTCGCAATGTGTATCTTCCACCGTCCGGCGAGCCCCCGGCATTCGCCAACGTCACGACTCTAATTATTTTCTATTGGAACCTCGGGCGCATCACAGAACTCGAATCGCTATGACCTTGCTTTCCAGCACTCCGGGAAATGGTGGTCTCGGGCCCCGTGATCATTAGCCCAGCCGCTTGTGCTGATCATCAGCCATGGCGCAGCCTTCGGTATCTCGATGTCAATCTGGAGGTTGGCTGCGCGACAGAATTATTCTTGCGCGCGTCACTTCACGAGATCCCCGGCATCCGCGTCAGATCCCCGAATGGACTTCTGACGGATTGTTGCCTTCAGCATCTCGATGGCGAGTTAGAGGTTGCATGCGGATTCGACATGAGCGACAGCAAGGTCATTGGTCAATATGTCGACATCTCCTTCACGGCCGTTCATTCCGGTCGGTTCAGGATATTCACTCAGCTGCATGATGCCTGGCTCGTGGATAGTACGTTGGAAGGCCTCCGTTACGGCCGCACCGCGGAACGTATCACAGTTCTGTCGCTGCCGGATAATCTATGGCCGTTGGTCTCATCAGTCCTTCCACCTCTGGACCTGGCCAGTCTACGACTCCTACTCACTCAGAGTCAGCCTCTGAAGTACATGGCGACAGAGAACCGGTATCCCCTTTGTCCGAACGTTACGAAATTGACACTGTGGAGCTATAACGGCATCGTTGCTATCTCGTACAGCGAACTCAGCCATTTTGTCCGGTCACCTCTCCTGTTACACCTGGCGAATTCACCGCAGATAACCTTGGTCTTGGAGGGCGTAGACCTACATTCAAAGAGGAACGTTGATGCAGATGCTTCGCTGTTCAAAGAATTATGAGCACAGCCGTAGGTAATGATGGCCTTTTGAACGTGTTGCATGAAGCACAAGCAGCGCTGAGCGCCGTTCCTCTCACTATTGATTCTGGCTTGGGATGGGCGCCACGTTCCGCAAGATCGACCTGCGCGCGTGGCTGTGCTCGCCTACGTCGCAGTACTGCTAAAACTGTTCAATGTGGGGATTTCGGTGTTATATTCTCCTTAGTTACCGTCTTGGAAAGTAGCTTTTAATCCAGTTGCACGCGCCTTCTTCCCGTCATTCATGCACAACACCTGCAATCTATCACGTATTCGAAGTTGAGGACAATTTGACTGCTATGACGTCTTGGATGCTTTTTCTGGAGCTAAAAAAGGCCTGGGTATAATGGGATTGGGTAGGAACGACGAGAATATACTCTCATCGAGTTGTTTACAGTCAAAATTCTGTGTCATAGCTCAACGGGAATGCTTTGCGACAAGCTTTCGGCGCAGGCCGGTCACACTGTCTTTCCTTCAATCTTCCAGCACCTCAACCTCGGCTCGACTGAAACGCATGCCAGGTATTGCCAACCAAAAGCGCAGCGCGGCTGAGCAGAGCTATATGTGTACGTGCGCGGCAATGCCTTGAAGTATAGGTTGGCGGGCAGCATGTGCCACAGT
Organism: Auricularia sp. M12; assembly: GCA_037042885.1. Taxonomy (NCBI): domain Eukaryota; kingdom Fungi; phylum Basidiomycota; class Agaricomycetes; order Auriculariales; family Auriculariaceae; genus Auricularia; species Auricularia sp. M12. Next base: position 3,326,727 of record CM073216.1, read on the forward strand.
GGATGTAATCCGTGCGTAGTTCATGGCACTGTCGTTGCTGGAATGCTGAATGTGCTGCAAAAGAATCAAAGTCAGTAATGTACTTGGGGACTGGCTTGCGCACCCAACACGCTGTTGCGTCCGGGACGCCGCGCCGCCGGCCTGCGCGAAACTCGCGCGCGATCCAACGCATCCACCTGCGAAGGAGAGTATACCCGGGGAGCTCATGAAGACACCGCTCGTGCGCGCGCCTCTGGTCACAGTTTTACCCGGGTGCACTATCCCTCAAGACAAGCACCAAATCTTCCCAACGGTCCCGCATGCCTCGATCATCTCGCGCACATCCGAGCTCGTGGAGTCGAGGAGGCCAAGCAGTTCATGCAGCCTGAGCGTGCGGCGTGCGACATCTTGCAGCAGGCAGAAAAGGTTGTCGTCGGGATGGGGCGCCCACGCGTGAGGACCTTAGTGTGACTGGGGTACGCGCGTCGTCGCTCTTGCTGTGCCGTGCTGATAGCGGTCGTGCAGGATACCTACGCTCGCTTGGAACGCCCCAGGATGCCAACATTCTGGTCACGACGTCGTCACACGAGCTCGAGCCCGGTGCAGCATCAGCCGGGCGCGCCGCCGCGACGTACGTTTTCGCATGACGCTCTGATTCAGCGCTTCTGTATGAAAGACGATGGTCAGATTGTCCGCGACGAGGATAGTCCGACATGCTTCTCGGTATGTGTCGTAATTAACTCCTGTAACTGAATGCTCACGCTGTTCCAGATCGTGATATCGATTTCCGCGCGCAGACCTTGGGCATTACGAATGGAGCACGAGCACGAGACCGTTTCTTCCAAATAGTCGTCGCCTCGCTCAAGCTCGCTCTGTCGTCCCAGACGCTGCTCGTCAGCGCGACCTGCTCAGCACGACGCTCAATGAGCGCTGGCCGATGATGCAGCACCATCCGGACATACCTCTCCTGGACAGGAAGGCGTTGCACGTCTGGGAGGCGCGCATCAAGATGACGGCGATGAGTGCGCGCTGCCTGTTCGCGGGCGGCGTGCCGTGCAGTCCACCGTTCCAAGTCACGACTCGGGGCACCGCGTTCTTCTCGGCGGGACAGCGTGCTGCAGGCCGTCCCCGCCGCCAAGTTGGGAGAGACGATGCGGCTGAGTAGTGCGACTACGTCTCAGAGGTGCCGCGAACGTCGCGCTCGCCGGCACGCATGGGCGCGCGCGAGCGGGTCCAATCGCTATTTTTCGAGACGACAGTGCGTAGCATGCGGTCAAGAATGGGAGAAATACACTCGTGGCAAGTGCGTTTGGTCGCGTGAGTGGCACTGCGGCATGTGGAGGAGAAGTTAGATCGGTGGCAGTACTTGTGCGTTGGGCTGGCCGCTGCTTGGGCAGAAAGGTCGTTGATAGAGCTTCGAGTAGTTTGGCAATGAGAACAATTAGTCAGATTTAAGACGGTAGTCGGAGAGCGCGCCTCCCGTCTCGATTTGAACATTGAGCAGGAATCGGATGGTCCTCTCATTGCAGCCGCCGACGACATCAGCCGACGAGCGGAGTTGGCTGACGCGGTTTAACCTTGTCAACACGGCTCATCGTCCATATCGACCTCATCCACGCACCCCTCGTAACGTGCGCACTGTCGTACTGTCACCATGACTGCGCTGCCCATGGCAGACCGCATCCCATTCGAGCTGTGGTTGCGCATTTTCAACAACCTCACGCTGACCGAGCTATTGCCGATCATGTCGGTCTGCTCGGTCTGGAGACAGGTGGTCTTTGCGTGTAACCAATACTCCTCCTTGATATTGCTTGAATCCACCACCGACACAGCGATCAATTTCTTCCTGCTTCGGTTGGAACGCAGTCGCTTCCGACTGACCGAGGCTATACACTGGAGCGGGCGGGGCGGCTGATGATGGATCGGCGACCGACTGCGATGTCGCACTCCAGCTGGTCCCGTGCTGAACACGCTCACCAGCCGGTACCAGCTGAAGCGGCCGGTGATTTTCAGCTCGGGTGAATCACCCGGTGCTCAGCTGATGGTCAGCACGGCGACTTGCTGGGTGATGGGCAACTACATATTAGCCGTTTGCTGGCTGAAGTTCCTTCTGCTAGTTCATAGTGTGCATTAGCCAGCACAGGCTGTTCTGCTGTCACTGGAATACTATTCATCGACTTCAGGAATGATAACACGGGCTAGATCGTTGCTGCGGTCGATAAGGGCCCATTTCCCACGGTCCTCGACTCGTCCGATTGCGCACTCGATGCTTGCCAAGTCGATAACCTCAGCGGGCTTCAACGAGCCATCGTAGTACCGGACACCAGCGGAATTCGGGGCCGTCAAGCCTCCGCACTCGCGAACTTCAGCCAAGAGAAGAGTTTGCGCGGTGCCTTGACCGAATTGTGGCAGCGCGGGCAGCGGGCACACGAAGATGCGCGAGAGCTGCCCGAAGAAGACCTGCGTAACAAACTGCGGCTCCCTTCTGTGGGAGCGCGCATGTTTGTCGACCTGCAGCGTGTACTGAAAATGTACTGGGTGAGTGGTGGAAGCTGGCTGGGCAGATGCAACGCACCCGCATGAAGCTAGCATCGCGGTCATCGCGTCGTAGCATGACCAGGCCCCGCGCGTGGATAGTATCGCCTCCATCGAGGCGCCGCACCTTCCCCCATGCCCGCAGGCTCGCAGGGATGAATGGCGTGACCGCCTTCGCGTTGCAGTTAAAGCGGGCGGAAAGATAGCGAGCTATCTTTCCGCGTTCAAGCGGTTGAAGCTGCACCACTGTGCTGGGCTTCATAAGCGCCGATGACGGGTCTGGGAGCGCAGATTAGTACGTATGAATGCCTGGCCAACTGACGCACATTCAGGAGCGGTGAACTCGCCGCGGCGGACAAGTGACGGCCCATCGCTACCGCGCGGCTGAAACGAGACATCCAGGTTGTTTGCAAGCATGACCTGGTGTATTTTGGCCATGTCTGAGACGTAATGGTCGATGCTGGTATACGGGTACTTGCGCGAGCGGATGCCAGGACGCAGCGACGAGCAGAAACGCTCCATCACAAACGACCAGTAGCCGCTAATCGGGCCCATCGTGACGATAGAGTCGGCGATATGAAGCAAAGCGTGGATGGTCGACATGCATGTCGCTAGTCGCGACGGGTCATGCTGATAATAGAGTCTGTTCAGTCGTATGTTATATGTTAGCTGCACTGCGTATGGACTGCACCATGCACTGACCTTTCATAGCGCACCACCCAGTCAATAAAGCCCGTGCGGATGCGCTCAACATCTGCGCGGGTTATTTCGAGCTGTAGGCACAAACCTAAGAGCTGTATTAGCTGCATAAAGTGCGTGTAGTACCGCTCTTCGCGAAAGCGGTTCCGTAGCACTACGGGCGCGATGAACATGGCCCAAATGCACCACGTCTCGGCGATCATGTAGGTACGGTCCTTCGCGAGGTTGGGCACTCGAGCGCCGAACGCGCTGGGAATGGTAGCGCCTGAAGCAGCAGTGATTCGGCCGATGTCGTCCCAGACCTTCTCTGCAATGACATAGTCCTCCTTGCCCTCGTCAAGGCCTTTGAAGTTGCCTGTGTAGAGAAGCGTGAGGTTGGGTATGAGGTTGAGCCATATGAGGTGCATAAACTCGACGGGGAATGAGCGATCCAGCCGAATCGTTGGCAACGTCGCAAGGATCGGCAGACCCTTGATTCCTGACGCCTTGCCCAGTCGTTCCGCCTCTGCGGCAGTAGCTGCGGATTCAATGCTTTGAGCTGCTGCCAGCATTTCGACATGGGTACGCAGCGGGAGAGCAGCGGGGTCGTAGCGCGGGAGAGCAGGGTCACGGGCAGGATGGTTTGCGCGGTCCAGCGGACAGTAATGGACGGGAGCTCGAGACTCGGGCACACGAAGGCCACGGATAGTGCAGAATCGACAAGGGTATAGTGCATTGTGCCCTTTCATGCACATGAGCTTGGCGACGGCGGGCATGTCGCCGAACCCAAGAAGCAAGTAAGCGCGCAAAGTAAACAAACACCTCTTGCTCCCGTCGAACGCGACCACGCCCTTGGCCAGAGCAAGCATCTCCTGCACCAGTGGGTAAAGAAAGCTATTTAGGTCTCCAGGCTGCGTTGGACCGGGAATGACGCCGACACAGAGCAGATTTTCGCGGCGAAAACGGATTTCGGGGTCGAGGTTGTAATTGACGAGCAGGAGCGGCCAGCACGTGTGCTTTCTCTTCTTGAATGGTGCAAAGCCGTCCGTGGATACGCCCAAGGCGACGTCGCGTGGATCAGCGAAGTATAGGTACGCCTGCCGCTTGCCGTCGATGCGAACGCGCTGACCGAGCAAGGTTCGGTAATGCTCGCCATCAACATACTGTACCATTACGACCGTTTGTTCGTGTACAGACGTTGACAGTTGTTTGGTACACCTCCGCACAGATGTTCAGCAGCATGTGTTACACGTTACAAGAAATAATTTGTTCGGCACCTCGTGTTACATGTTACAGGATAATGATGTCATTTCATTTTCCAAGTCGTGGTGATCGCGGCTCTGGGAGCGTGGTGCAGGCTGATGGCGAGCTTCAGATTCAAAGCCATTCGTGGCGGACCATGACCACAAGCCTGCCGTGGTTCAGCCTGCCGCCGTCGGGATATAAGGGCCGCTGGGCGGCTGAGCATTGGATTCCTGACCCATTCCTGACCCACCATGAACATCATCGAGGAAGAAATGCTTCCAGAAGATCCGACGTCTCCCTCGGAGATCGCACGGCTTCTGCTTTGTATTCCCGATGAGTTCCGACAACTCATTCCACCACCGGCGCTCACCGTCTATGAGCTTGTGGAATTCACATCACTCCCCGTTGTACTAGCAGACCCGCCGAAGACCGCCCCGCATGACTTGCTCATGTCTGTGCAGCCATCGCCGTTGTCGCCCGCAGAACTGCTCAACCTGGATATCCCACCCTTTGCCTACCTCAACGACCTCGTCTCCATTCTCAGACAAGAGTCTCCGACTGCGATCCTGCATCCCTTTTTCCGGACGAAGCTTCCACCATGGGTGCCATCGTGGTGGCTCCTGGTGTTCAAGGCAGCTGTGGCACGTCAGAAGTGGGTTTGGAGCCAACGGTGGCTACGCCAGGTCCTTGGCCGCGGCCTGCCTACCGATACCATGCTGCTAGAGTCAGTCCAGAGGGCTCAAAGCGCGCTTCATACCATTGCATGGGATGAGACCTTTATCGTTGCCCCAACCATGCCTTTCCGACGGCCCATTTTGCTGCATGCTTCGGAACTCACAGCTGTTCTGGGCGACAACCAACTTGGCAATGACGTTCTCAACTCCATGCTGGCCATTCTCCGGCAACGTGTTGTGCTTCTTCCGCCTGAGAATAAAGTTGTCGAGGTTCTGGACACTTACATGTCCATCACTTTGTGCAACCTCGCGACGCCCTTGCACACGCAGTACCCCAACACTGGCAACTTTCGCATTCTGGACGCCATCGGACAGCGTTTTGTTCTCCGAGCCGTCACCGACGTCTTCTTGCCATACTTTCTACCACAGTGGAAGCACTGGGCCGCACTCCACCTTGAGCGACGGCCTGGAAATCTCGTCCATGTCTCATACGGCGATTCATCTGGATTTTCTCCTCCCCAGAGCGTACTCGACGCTGTAAAGGTCTGGATGTCAAAACTAGGCCTACAGATTGAAGGGAATATGCGACACCTACCGCATGGCCGTCAAGAAGATGGTTTTTCGTGTGGCATTGCTGCCGTGAACACTATCGAGGCCGCAGTTTTTGGTGTTCCGTTGTTCAAGCCTTCCCGTCGTGATACATTTCGCATCTGCAAATTTCTCGAGCTCGTTGCAATGCAGCGGAACCAGGTATGCCGTTGACGGTCGTCTTTCGCAATGAGTCAGTGATTTACGCCCGCGGGTTTCTAGACGTGCCTTTCACAACTGCCACTCGACTTACTCGCAACATCTGTGTTTACATCCGCACCCTCTGATACAGAGGCTGCTTCGAGCACCCATGCAGCCAGTCCGCAATCTCCTCACATGGGACTACCACAGCAAAGCACGCCGCTGCCGGAGGTAGCTGACCAGCCAGCATTGTCTAGGCCCACACCTGCACCAGAAGCCACTGCCTGTGCGCCTGACCATTCTTCGCGGCAGCCAGAAAAGCGCGAGCAAGCATCGGTGCCAAAGCTGGCGCAGTCGAAGCTTGGGTTCAAGGTGCTCACACGTGCTGAGCGCGAGGAGAAACGCCAGCGCGAGCAGGCTGCTGCATTGGCCCGACAAGATCACATTGAGCAGGAACGAAAGGACCGGGAGCTCGCCGAGCAGCGCGCGGCCTTGCAGAGGAAGGCAGCGGAGCGCGAGGCTGGCCGCGAGCGCACACGGCGATCGCGGAAAGCACAGCAAGTTCGTGAGATCGCGGCTGGGCTACGTAATCCAGACGGCACAAAGATAGTGAGTTACCTTCAATTCCCACAATCACAGAGATCTGACGTTGAATCAGAGGAAAAAGAGAGCAAAGCTACCGCCACCGACAGCATCGCTGGCCAACCTGCCGACGCCGGATGCGCCACCTGGTTCCCCATCGACACCCGCGGTGCTGCAGCCGGTTGGGCCATCTGAGAGCTCTCACGTCGAGCAGCAAGATCCGCCGCTCACAATACCAGTTCCAACGAGCAGCCTTGCCGAGCTCAGCCGACCATTTCGCGCTGCAAAGCTCGTTTACAAGGGCAGCGGCAAGCCGCAAGGCCGGAAAGCAACCCGTGTGAAGCGCTCTGCTCGCAACATGCACTGGAAGCATCCCTTAATATGGCGCAAGATTGAGGAGGCTGCTCGCCGTGCGGGCGTGCTCATGCAGCCGTGCGAGATCGTGCGCCAGGCTAAGCTCATTGATGCTGAGCTCTTCGAGAAACTGTCGACACAGTGCGTTGGTCGATGGATCGAACGGCCCCTCGGTGCAGCTCCCCACTGGAAGCACAAGGTGATCACTGCCGTCGAGCGTGGAAATCGTGCAGGTGGACAAACTACTCGCACTGGAATTTTGGTGAGCATGACCTTTCTGGCATTTGCAACAAAACTTACGTGTCGTATATAGGCAGCGTATCCAGATGCACTCAAGATGATTAAACAGCGCTTGCATGACTTGCGCGCGTCAGGGGTGCCACTCAGCCTCCATACCATCGCGGGAATTATTCAAGGAATGCTCATTCACCTCGCGCCAGACATCTTTGAGCGGCGCTCCAAGGGTGGCCATCTTTTCCGGTGTTCAACTTCGTATCTGCGCAAGCTCATGCGAGCATTTGGCTACTCACCTCGTGCGGCTACGCGGGCAGCTCAGAAGATCCCCGAGAATGCTGATGAGGCCGGATGGAAGCTCCGCATGCGCCTCATCTACTTGATGCACAACTACCGCATCCCGGGTAAGCTCGTTGCCAATTCCGACCAGACGCAGTCACTCTATGCCTACGGAACGTCGCATACCTGGGCGGAGAGGGGTGCAAAGCAAGTCAGTGTCGTTGGCCAAGAGGAGAAGCGCGCATTCACCATCAATGTCGGTGTCACCATGAGCGGCACGCTTCTCCCGTTCCAAGCTATTTTCAACGGTCAGACCGCCAAGTCGCTTCCACAGCAATCAGCACCGGGCTACGATCGCGCTATGAGCCTCGGCTTTCTTCTGCATCCATCGAAGAGCAAAACGTACTGGTCTACTCAGGAGACAATGCGCGAATATGTTGATCGGACGCTGGCGCCGTACTTTGAGCGCACAAGAATCGAGTTGGGCCTGTCTGAGCGTCAGCGCTTCATCTGGCTCATCGACGTCTGGGCTGTGCACAAGTCCAAGGAGTTCCGTACCTGGATGAAGACGACCCACCCCAGAATTAAGCTCTTGTACGTTCCGGGCGGCTGCACCTCCCTCTACCAGCCCTGCGACGTCGGCATCCAACGTGTCTTGAAGCATGCTCTGAAGCGCGCTGCCCATGCCGACGTCGTTGAGGAGACGGTGCGTGAGCTGGAGAGCGGCACAGCGCCTACGGCCGTACATCTCGACACTCGGGTGGGCACGCTGCGCGATCGCTCTATTTCGTGGATGCTCAAGTCCTACGATGCGTGCAATAACGCTGCATTTGTTCGAAAGGTCAGTGTCATATAGGCTAAAGCGAACACCACTGACGTATCCTTCAGGCATGGGCAAATTGCTTAGTTCGCGGCAAGGGCTTCTCAGAAGAGGAGCTCACCTCCGAAGACGCAATCGAAGAGCTCCAAGAGCTCAGAACCTCGCACCCAGATTTCTGGAAGGAGCTCAGTGGCGAGGAGGATGCCCAGCTCGACTCCGATGCAGCAGAACCGGATCCAGGTTCGATTGAAGATGAGCAGGAGGCCGGCGAGGACGACCTTGCCGTGCCGACTTCCGTGATCATGGCCGACGTTTTGCACGAGGCGCTGCCACCGGAATGGACCTCCCACAAAGATGGCCTGCTTATTCCTAACACCGACGTTGAGGGCGACGATATCAACGATATTTTGGCGGACCCACCTGCGCACACGAACATCGATGCTGGTCCTGATGCAGATAGCGATAGCGAAAGCAGCAACGACGACGAGATGGATGTAGACGAGGACTCAGAAGATGACTATGAGCCCACCGCCACTCAAGCCGCCATCCACGAGTCACGCCGTCAACTGCCTGCGCGGACGCGACGAGAGGCAGGCTGGTATCGCGGATTACTAGATATCTGAATGTCTTATTACTTATTTTGACCCACACCCTTGTATATTATTTGCTCACTTTAGCAATAACCCGAGGTGTAACGATTCGAGCAGGGTAAAACTGAGCGGTGCCGACATTGCTAACATCGCTGCGCTGGCCGAAACGTTGGCCATCCGACGATGCACAGCAGCCATTGGGCACTTGGGTGGGCGAGAGCAGACTGCTGTGCTGCCTGTCGACATTGGGCCGCAGCTCCTGGGTCATCGCGCAGCCCAGTTTGCAACGTCAAGGACGGTGGGCAACGTGGCGGTTCGGAGGCATTTCACGGCGCCGCGCAGCGGCCGCCAAAATTGTAACATTCGGTGTTCAAACCGGCATGTTACATGTTACAAATTAGTATTTGTTCTGTTCAGAGCCGGGTGTTACATGTTACACTGAACATATGGTCGTAATGGTACAGTAATCGCGCAACATGCCAGCTTCGTGCGTGCGGGTTGCCTCGTCGCGGTATGCTTGTCGAGATGCTGTCCCAGCATTGCGGTACAGGGCCTGTAGACGTGGGGTGACCGGCAGGTATGTGAACTGTTTAGCGGGTTTCTTCGTAGAGCCGATGTAACGTTCCGCCGAGCAGGTTGGGCAGCGCTCCAAGTGCGCATATTTTCCAACGAAAAGAACACAGATCTTGGGGCAGCAGTCGTAGCGCACGGGCTTAAAGCCCGACAGGAATGTCATTCGCGTGCGGTTGGCCTCGTTTGAACCAAGCTCGATGGCAGGGAAATAGCGTGGCATTTTATTGTAAGTGCTTCTGGACACGCCTTCCTGTGTCTTGAATGCGAAGGCACGAAGGATGTCCATGTCCTCGCTGCTCAGCCCCGTAGTTTCATCTGAAAACAGTTGGTCAGTCCTCGTTGACAAACTTCGTATGTGAGCTCACCGATCTCAGCGATCTCGCGCTCAAATTCCTCCCCAAGGCGGTCCCATGCAGATATGACATCTGCAACGTCGCCAAACAGATCGTCATCGTGGTCAGACTCGTCCTGACTGTCGAAGTCGGATTCGGAATTGGAGTCAGGGTCGCGCGCGCCGTCTTGCTCAGATTCTTCTTCATCGCTGACACTAGGCTGCCAGGCACGCCTCTGGGCTTCCGTAAACTGACGAATAGAAGGTGTGGCAGCTATGTCTTCGTCGGCAGTGTCTCCGGCAATGGCACTAGCGTTGGAAACGGCAGGGGCAGCCTCCACGACCTCGTCCATAATAGTGTCGCCATCTGCCTGCAGACCGTAGAGGTCCGTCTGAGTGGCGGGGCCGAAAGGTTGAGCTTCAGGCTCTGAATGCATATGACTGTCTGCTGCGGTGCTCGATGTTGGAGCCATCCCCAGCGCTGTGGACTGCGTGGTTTCTGCCCTGCTTGCCCTTGTTCTCGCGGTAGTACCCTGGCGACCTGCGCGGGTTGCAGTTTTCTGAGTGCTGGCTGGCGTGAACAACGCTGACGATGCGGTCTGCGCGATGTGGGCAGCCTGCGAGGCCTGCTTCTGGCCCCAATGGCGACGTTCTGTCGCGTCTGACACCATCTTCTGGCAGCCGCAGTCGCATCGGTGGAGGTCGTCCTTTGGCATTGTGGGTATGGACTTGAGGGCGTTGGTGGTGTAACCAGGCACTATTCGATCCCGCCTCACAGCCCATGCGCCGGCGGCTGACCAGCTGGCCCGAGCGTGGGATTATCGCATGATCACATGACCACTATCGGCTCGGGTTTTCCCTCTGTTTGCTCACAAATATGCTGACTATAAAGGCTGCCCACCCACGCCAGTTTGTTCCCAACACCCCAAGTGCCCGCCCAGCCGCAACTGCCAGCCAACCAAACCTCCTTTGCCCTCTACATTTTCCACATCGCTTTCTACTCCCTGGTGCGTCTGGCCGCTCAGCGCTCATTCTTGACGTGCCTGCTATTTTCTGACGCTGCTCTCGAAGAAAAATGTCGACCGCTCGCGCCCAGAACAAGACCGCCACTCCATCCGGCAAGCCTGCTGCTACAGCCGCTGCCAAGCACGCCAACGACAAGGTCGCAACCGGCCAAGCCAAGAAGCTCACGGCGAAGGAAAGCGCAGCGCGCACTGCGCTTGCGCTCAAAGAACTCGAAGGTATGTTATATTGTGATCCTGGTATCATTTCGTCGCTGATGCACCACTAGCCCAGGTTGCCGCATACGCTGCGGAGAACTCAGCGCTGAAGGCCGAGCGCGCCAAAGCCATTCAGAATGTCAACAAGGCGGTCCAGGACGAGCTCGACAACGACAGGGTTCGCATCGACCGCCCAAAGGGCACTGCTGGCGACGGGTTCTCCCTTCAAGAGGAGATGTGCCTCGCCGACAACGTGAAGTTGTACAGGCGCTGCCAGGTACGTGTTGCTCTGCCCGGCTGTGGTGGACAAAGTCTTACGATGATCCAGCGGACCGTCAGGCGCTGTGTTGACAAGGCAGGACTCGACGAACGTCTGGGCTTCCGCAACCAAGACGCCGAGAAGCTCGTCAAAGTCTACAAAGCGGTGCGTTTTTTCTACCATTTATTTGCCGCCCCGCATTCATATCCGGTGTTCGTAGGCCAAGGAGTTCCAGCCCTACCTCAAACGGTTTGTCAACGACTGGGCCACGGCCGAGTTTGTCAAGATGCTCCTCCGCAACCGCCGTGCTCTTTCGACCCGCCGTGAGCGGGAGGAGGAGCAGCAGCACGACGACATCGACCCGATGGATCTGGAAGAGCTCAACAATTTCTAGTAGCCACGCAGTGTATTCATCACGCGGATAATGTATGCTATGCCATTCGTAATCCTACTTGATATGTGCCTTGTACTTGCTGCTTGATCAACCTGTTGTGAGCTGAGAATTAAGCCCCTTAACTGCTGGCCTATCAGCGAGCCAGCGGCTGTGATGAAAGGACGAAACGAGCTCTATTTCAGCCGGAGTTTCGTTGTTTTGACCTACTGATATCGCTCAAAAAACGGGGGGTTTTCAGCCGGTATTTTGAGTCGGGAACGTGCTACATGACAGCCGGTACTGATGAACTTCAACTGGCGGCCGACTGAAGCTCAGCGGGAGGCCTGCTGACACACCGGCTGAAATTCAGCCGCGCCCGCTGCCACAGTGATAGTCGCTGTCGAACAGGCATGTGACGCCATACCGACGCGAATCCTTCCTGCACTCAAGAATCACCTTGATCACCTAGTGGGTCTTGCCATGAACTGCAATAGTCATTATGGCGAGCAGATCATGGAGCTTGTGCGGAACCCTGCCCCGCGACTGCAGGATTTAGCTATCATGCTGAATGTCGACAGCTCGTGCACTTCACCTACAGCCCTGCACCTACTGGCGACACTCTGCAACGCAGTCCATGTGACCTGCGGCACGTCGCCCTTCGCAACGTGCATCTTCCTTTGTCTGGAATGATACCAGCATTCGCTAACGTCGGCACTCTCATAGTGGCGTTCAGCAATGGACTGGCCACTGAGCTAGATCAGCTATGGCCTTGCTTTCCATCCCTCAGAGATATGGTGGTCTCGGGGCCTGTGATTCTGAGTCCGGGCGTCTATTCTCATCATCAGGCATGGCGCAGCCTCCGCCATCTAGATGTCAGGATGGAGGCAGAATGCGCCGCAGACTTCTTCTTACGTGCCCCGCTTCGCGACATTTCAACTATCCGCGTCAGCTACCCGGACGAATTGCTGATAGGGGTATGCCTTCGTCACCTGGATGGGAAGCTAGAGATGACCTGCTGGCATGACGGTGACGGTACGCACGAAAATAACGACGTTGATTCAATAGTCGCCATTGCCTTCACCGATAGTCAATCCGGCCGGACCAGAATATTCATACGGCCCTTCACGCAGTGGTTTGTTGACAAACCTGCCTCGGATTGTCTTCGGAGCTCGTACATCACGGAACGCATCGCGATTCTATCGTTACCGGATGGCCTATGTGTTCCCATCTTTCAGTTTCTACCCCCGCTGGACAACCTCACCAGTCTCCGAATTTTTTACCATCAGAACCTTACCCTGCCCCAAGACGTCCGCTATTCATTCTGCCCCAACTTGGCGAGATTGACACTACGGAGCGACATGGGCGCCACACTTTCGTCCAGCGAACTCCGCAAATTCATTCAGATGGCCCTCCTTCCTCTAAAGTCACAATATTCTCCTCAGATATACTTAGTATTGGATGGTGTAGACATGAGCACCGTGCATGATGACGATGTCTCGCTATTTAGAGAAATCTTGAAGTGTTAATAATTTCAATCGGATTCGCTCATCTAGATCTGTCACAGACAGGAAGTGGTGTGCCGCTCTCAATTCTAAGTGCAAGTCCTTCACTGATGATGTTAAAAAGGCGGGATAGAATCTTTCCGGAGCAAATTGCGTAGATTCAACGATGAGGTACAAGTGTTCCACCTTATACAAACAACTGTCTCCGCTTTCCACTGTCCAGCACTTTCCTAGAGTTTCGGGTGATAACATGTCAAGTCATTCGTCGATGGAACCTCTATGAGAATATTAGACAAACATACGAAACCAGAATTTTCTCACCGATGATAGTGTCAGATATTCCCAAGCTACGCAAGTGTATTGTTAAGGAGGTCGGAGACTCTCCCGATCCACATTTTCACGATGTTGAGATCACCATGGTAGGTCTTGTAGGTGTCAGGACGAGTAGTGTTTTTGAGGTTATTTTCGAGCACGCCCTGTTGCGTCAACAATTCACTGAGCATCCTTTCCAATTTGGGTCGACTGTGTTTACTCTAGTGAGAATAACGTAAGCCACCATTGCTTGACCTTCCTGAGTGCAGGAGCTTACATCCTCGAACATGAGTGTGTAGTTATGATTGCACACTCCTAGGCTCTCGGGTGGACCGTTGCTAGAGCCGGGTGTGGCAGGACCGGCCGTGGAATAGCTGTGACCCACATGCTGTTGCCGGAATGACGAAGCAGAACCTGCAGGCAGGGTGGGGAAGCTCGGGTTAGCAGCGCTCGCATTGCCTTGGATTGCATCTCTGACCATAATGCGTGGGAACCGGCGCACTTCCCATGAGCGGGGTGGTGGAACCTGCGTAGGATGGAACGCCGGCGCCTGGGTACCCTCCGTAATGGCCGGGCTGCATACCAGGTGGCAGGGTGCCAGTAAACTGAGCATTGGGGATGGTGGTGTCTGCATATGATGGAGGAGCCGCGCCTGGGCGCCCTCCGGGGTGCATGGGCTGCATCCCAGGCGGCACGTGTCCACCGAAGCGAGCCTGCGGTGGGGTTGACCCGACGGGAAGGGCATGTGAAGAAGCGAGAGCTACTCCTTGAATGGACCGTTGATTGTTGGTCAGATTACCCATCACATAATCAAGGGTAGCCGACGAGCGAAGAGGGGGTGCCGAACGATCGTAGAACAGCTCTCCAAGTTGGGGGTTTGAGCCCGCAGCTAGAGCATGGTTGGTAGCTTCTGCATGTATCAGGTACGTGTGAGGGTCAGCGTCCTGCGGGTAAACTTGAGGATTATTATTCCAGTTGTGCGCGCTGGCGTTCTTGTATGAGTCATTAAGTGCACATTTATTCCGGCCCATATAAAGTCGGCTCCGGCCGACACATAGCACAGGCGGCCACATCCGCACACACATAACAAATGAATGCTTTTCGGAAACTCGTCTCTCTCAGGCATCTATCTAAATGGGATGGTGTGTAGTAGAGCAGCTGTAAGATTTCAGGGCCTCACATGCACAATTGAGTGAGCCACAGGTAATTGATTCCTGTGTATTCTTGATTGCAAGTCCAGGCATGCCTCTAGAACTACCAGGCACTCATTAAATGTTATTCTCAACATGGTAATGGTCAATGGAGGCCTGAGACTGAGAAGGAATGCTGATCTCAGTCCCAAGACCTGAATTCTCAAATTCAGGTTATATTCTCCATCACATGATTTGAGATTGACTGTTCACTCAAGTTTTCAATGTTAGAGTGTTGAGCTTCATGCAAATTGTTAGCATTGTCTCCTCATCCATTGTCTCTCACCCTGCATTGTGCCTCCCAATGTATATATTCTCCCATCGGGTCCTCAATCACACCTTGCCTTCTGTCCCTTTCGGCCATGTCGCAGGCCGCTCCCCTCGTCACTGCTGACACAAATTACCCAGTATGAGGTATCTGGAGTGCGAGAGGAAGCTGCTCATGCGGAATGGCCGTTGAACGGACACCGGAGTCGGAGTTGGAACTCGTGTATCCGGCGTCGGATACGGCCGAGCTCAGCTGCAATGACACCCTGGCTCACACTCTATCACCCTCTTGTCAGCAATGCGGCTGCATGTAAGCACAAAGTGATAATCTCGCAGTGAGTGGGGAAAAAAGCTGGGCTCGGCCGCATCCGACGCCGGACGCGTTCCAACTCCGACTCCGGTGTCCGTTCAACGGCCGTTCCGCATGAGCAGCTTCCTCTCGCACTCCAGATACCTCATACTGGGTAATTTGCATGAAGCTCAACACTCTAACATTGAAAACTTGAGTGAACAGTCAATCTCAAATCATGTGATGGAGAATATAACCTGAATTTGAGAATTCAGGTCTTGGGACTGAGATCAGCATTCCTTCTCAGTCTCAGGCCTCCATTGACCATTACCATGTTGAGAATAACATTTAATGAGTGCCTGGTAGTCCTAGAGGCATGCCTGGACTTGCAATCAAGAATACACAGGAATCAATTACCTGTGGCTCACTCAATTGTGCATGTGAGGCCCTGAAATCTTACAGCTGCTCTACTACACACCATCCCATTTAGATAGATGCCTGAGAGAGACGAGTTTCCGAAATGCATTTATTTGTTATGTGTGTGCGGATGTGGCCGCCTGTGCTATGTGTCGGCCGGAGCCGACTTTATATGGGCCGGAATAAATGTGCACTTAATGACTCATACTTGCGGTTTGGATCGGCCATAGTAAGGAGGGCGAGTGCAAAGCTGAGGACGATGAGGACCTGTTGCAATGGTTCGTCACAGCTTAAGCAGGTCTCTTTATAGCGGCATCCAGTCTTGGGAGCCACATTGGCTTATCTGCGGTCTCGTACTGCGGCTGGAAGCTCCGTCGCGTTTGGGAAACGGGAACTCCTAGTCACAATGCTGGTATCTACACTATCAACAGAGAAGCGGTCTCAGCGACCCGGAAGAGTGGAATGAAACATTGAGAGTTCTCTGGGACAATGGACAAGGGTCTGTATAGCCCACTCTTGCATCCTCCGGCAGCGCAGCCACCCCACCGAGTTCTCAAAGTCATGCGGAGATTGGCTCTCAATTGGCTACCCCATCAAACTCAGACTCCGCGTCAAAGCATTGGATTGCTAAGTCGGCAGGTACGCCGTCCTAGAAGTCTATATTCCCGTTGTTATTTGATGTGCGATGTTGAGGAACATTCGCTACCCTGCCGCTCATTTTTGACAGTTTGTTTGGCTATGTTATACAGCAATCAAGGAAGCACGTCCGCAGGAATCGTGATCGATGAGGTACTGTTCTTTCAATCCATGAAAACAGGACAAATTCGAGCATGGCAAGATTGGGAAGACGAGGTTGCTAACAGGTACTCCCAGGAGCGATCTTTGCTTGACAGCCGGCCGCTGGTTCAACCGTGCTCGCTCATTAACAGCGGTTCCTATTCTGAGAAGTCTCCGGAAAACACGTGGAACTGCAACGCTTCTGTATTAATTTGCAGCACTGGCTTATTGAAATGTCGGTGCAAAGCCTGGTTCCTGCGCAGATGCAGAGTGCTTTGTTTCTCTTCATCGACGGTTATAGTGCCAAGGATATCAGCGGCCATCTGTGTTAGATGCATGGCGAGAGATCGCCCGAATGAGACTGCGTTGAGCCGTTGCTTTTACGAGACGTCTAGTCACAATGGCACTGCATTTCAGCCGACGAACATGAAGCTTGTAATGTTTGATCACGGGGAAACACGTGCAGAACAGCGTCGAGCCGCGAGCAGTGACACTGGAACTCATTGATCAGGTCCTGACAAAAGTGAGGCACGGGGTGAAGACCTGGTGAGCGTCAAAATTCCAAAAGAATCCCCGGCATGTAAATGCACAGAATCCGCAGTGTTGGCGAGCAGGGAAGTTGACGTTCTCAGGGGAGCCCGCGGCCGACTCGACATCAATGATCATGGGAACAGAGGGCCGTTTGCAGGCTTACGCGATCGGGACTGGGTAACTACTAGGTACTGCTAATGCGCTGACGGTATTGCAGAGTCCATAGTGCCTTTAGCCCTACGTTGTTTAGATCGATCGTCCGTGCGACGGCGTGGCTGCCAAGTTTGACCAATCCCGTTGTCGAAGGGCCTTGCGAGCAGAGAACGGATTGCAAGCAGACTTCGTGGGAGATCTGAGATTGCAGTTGACGCATGCTGTTTCTCAAAGCTCAACTTGCAATATGTCGACGGTCCGACACTTCATTTTGCCTTGCTGACGGGAAAGGCCCATCCGACTCAATCGCAAGGTGCCACGCGGTGACGACGCCTTTGCTAGTAGGCGCCCGGGAAACGAGCGGACTGCTGCTGAATCTCTGCGAGTTACCGGCATATCACTAACCATCAGTGCCAGTGCACGTTTACCAGGCTTCGGAAAGGGGCTAGTCCAATTGAGAATTTTGGCTGAATGTCTTGGAAGTCACAAGGGCACTGCGTTCCAGGCGACTGACTTAGTCTCGCGATGTTTGTGAGATCGACGTGCTCGCAATGTTTGCGGGTTGACGTGGGCCCCGTGCAAAGGCACGTCAAACCACTACGTAAATGCTCGGCAGAGATGTACACCGAGAACGTCCTTGCAGGTCAGACAGACGTCCCAAATCGTCGAGAAGCCATGTCGTTCGCGTGAAAAACCCCGTAGAGGGAAGGGTCAGCAATCACACTCAGGCCGGGCTGCTACTTGCATTGACACGAAGTGCCCCTGCGCGCCCCGACGAACAGTATAGTATGACTCTCCTGTTCACTGCGTCACCGAGACCCTCAGTGCCTTTCAGGTTCATCTTTGGCACTACCGAGCTTCCCGAGCCCATTGTGGTGGCTAAGGCGCTAAGACCACGGCAGCGTGCCCTATCAGGAACTTGAAGGTCGCTCGATCGGGCTGCGATACTCTCGAAAATGCAACGAGGATTGGTATCCGCAGGCTGATATTCATCCGGTGGCCAACGGGCGCCTCAATCATGGCGATTGACTCGTGCGGGCGCGAGAAGCACGATCCGGCGATAGCAAGCACGGCTGGTCATTGGATAACTTGAAACGCCCCCTGAGTCTGGCTGCAAGCTTCGACGACCGTGGAGTGAGACTTCGCATTCGCTTCGAAACCCGGGCCTCGTGAGATTGACAGAGAGATGATAGCCGTGTAACTTCCTGCATTAATTCGACGCGCCGACTCCAGGTGCGGTCCCTGGAGTGAGGCACCAATGGCAGATCAAACTCCGGGTTTCGTAGCCCACGAGGAATGTAAGATTCCCTTCGGGGAGGGCGAAATTTCAAAGCGAGCACAACGCCGTGGTCTGATTCGGCGCCGAAGTGCTAACGCCGTCACTTCAGTCACAGTACTTTTTCAGTCTTCTTTGATTTCACAATAATAAGCGTTTTGACCTTGCCATCGGCGTGAAGGAGGGGCAGATTTGGAACCAGTGGGCAATTTCGACGCGGCCAGGGCGTCCGGCTCGTCGGCGACGCGTTCCCAGCCGACGTGCAGGCGTCTGCCGAGCAGCTGCTTGAGCGTGTCGTTCGCGACGCTCGCGCCGCACGCGTAGTCGAGGTCGAGCGCGCTGTCAACCTTGACGCTGCGCGCGACGGGGCCGGCCGTGAGCAGCAAGGGTCCCTCGTCGGCAAAATCCGATATCACGAGGCCGGGGGGAGGGGGGTCCATTTGAGAGCTTATGAGAATTTTTTAAGGCAAGAATTTTGGTGAAAATCTGAGTGAATGCACTTGATCCTGGCTCAGAAATCCTGTTTTTAAGCACTAGACTCATTTACAGGCAGTCCTCAAGCCATTGCATCATTCATGAGCCATAAAAGCCGAGAAGCACCTGAGGTTGGGGTTTGTGTGAGCGGGTGGTGCTCCGGAAGCATTTAGGCTCAGGATGCAGATTGGTTCCGGCTACTGGTAGTGGTATTAGTAGTAGTGGTGATGGACCTCTACAGAGCACAAATTGAGCAGTAACATACCATTCTGACGATATTTCAATGAGAAATTTGCTTCCATATGGCTTTTGGCTTGGGATGACTAAGCACCGGAAGCAAATAGGGGGGGAGGGGGTCCATTTCAGGTCCTTATGAGAATTTTTGGCCCTGTGTTCCGAATTTTTTTTTCGAGGGACCCTTGGTGAGCAGCGCGCGGTCGTCCGTGGGCAGGTGCAGCAGCAGGAACGGCACGGCGAAGTGCAGCGCGCGCTGGATGCCCGCGCGCCGGAGGCCGTGCGCGCTGACGAGCACGGCGACCGCGCTGACGGGCCCGCCGGCGCCGTCGGTGGCAGCACGCTCGAGCGCGCGCACGGCGCCGGTGTCGACTCGCCGCGGGTCCATGCACCAGAAGTCCGCGAGCGCCTGGCAGTCCGCGCCGCTGCCGACGACGTGCAGCCACCAGAGGCCGTGCAGCCGCGTGCAGTGCGCCGACGGCTGCGCGTCCGACGGCTTGAGGAGCATGCTCAGCCGGTCGCGCAGCACAGCGCGCGCCCGGTCCAGCGGCGTCAGCTCGTCCGCAGGTCGCTGTGCCAGCCGGGCCACGCGGATTGCTGCTCCTTGGCCCGGATGCGCGCGCGTGTCCAGCCCGACAGCGCCGGGCGCGACGGCCGCGTGGTCCAGCTGTTTTCAGGTGGCGGGAGGAAGCAAAAGTCATGGCACGACGCGGCACAAACAACACAAACCGAGACAGAAAGCACCCATATGCATAAACGCTCTAGTTCGGTATGAGGAGCATCGTGGCACATCGGGCGCGGGAATCGCGTGCAAAAAGCAGCTTCGAGCTCGATATTGGATGGCCGCCAGAGAAACTAGGAACTCTCTTCGAAGCCAGTCGCAGTCAGTGCCATAGGCCCAGGTTCTGGTGGACAAGGAGAAGACGGCTTCTGAGCAGAAGGGAGCCAGCAGACCAGTGCCAAAACTTAGCATCCATAGCAATCTTCCTAGAGCGCGCACGCCTTGCGTAAAAGGTAAGTAGATGGGGCACAGTCAGTTATCGGAAGTTGCTGAGCATGAGTGGCGATGGTCAGGGAAACGTAAGCCGCTCCTTTGTAATTCTAATACGGCGAAGAAGCAGAGCCAACGAAGGGCGTATTGCTTGGCCCAAGTAGTACTTGGAAGAGCTCGGAGAAGAAACGCGACGCCGCGCCGAAGCTCCGACTCTGCGCTTCGCCTTTTGCTTCGACCCGCATTGAGTTTCAGACACAAGAACGGGTCTTCTGACTGCTGCACGGCCTGCTCATGTTAAAATGCTTAGACTAGGCTATCAGCGCTTTCGTGACCGTCAAAAAACCGTGCTACTCGTGCTGGTTTGTCAATTCATCCTCTCGCGGCGAGAGCTCGTTCTGAATTTGACACTGCAGCTTGGTGCTCGCTGCATGTAATACGGAGCAGATTACACTGCCCAGCACTCCGTCGAAGGTCTCGCAACGGCTCTCCTTTTTATAATCACTACTATACGTCTGGCCGATTACCTGCCAGGCAGTCGATGCTCTTCGACCGTACCACGCGTTGCCTACATCAGACACAATGCTTCACATCCATAAATAAGTAATGGCTGCGGCTTGCTCTCTGGACTGTGCTGCCTGGAATTCGTACGTGGTTCCAGCTATCGCCGTTACTGGGATCTTAATTTTTCGTGCAGCGAGCTCAACTGCAATCACAATAGGGCGGCTGATCAGAACGGACTCGAACTAGACGTTGACACTCGCCATATCTAAGAAGACGCGATGAGGGTACTCAATTTAATGGTCGCTTGAGAATCGGTGGGTACTATGTTCCATTTCCATCGCCTGACGGCTGACATTGCTTTAGGACCGTCTACGTGAACAATGATCATCTGAACTGGCGAGATACGCTCTACCAGATCCAGAATAGTATTGCAACGTGCCACGCGCTTCAGAGTACAGTAGGTGAGTTGCCATTTTTGCTCTATTCTGAACTCATTGTGATCGTCATTGTGGCAGAATACCCGCCGTTAGATAACATTGGGATTCACGGACAGTCAGCACGCTGCGCTGGCCCAGGCATATAGCAATGACTGAGCTGGAAGGTCGAGCACGACAGGTTACGCTCAGCTAAAACCCGAGCGTGCCGGAGAGCAAGACCCTGCCTGCTATGGCCGCCGCTGAGGAATGGGACGTTGTTTGGAAGCCCAGCAGACTTTCCGTGCGCCCACTTTGACGCGCCAGCACCCGAAGAGACCGCTTTACAACGCGGTTCATGAGCATCCCGCTCATACCGACTCTACCGGCCTGCTGACCGCGTTGCCGGCTCCGCTGCTCGTGTCCGGCTTCGCATGGACCGTCGCTGGAATCTCTGGCGCCGACGCCACGCCCATCGCTCATGGCCATCCCCTTACCCTTCCCTGCCACGCCCGACCGCCCGACAGCATAGCTATACCTCGGTCCTCCACGATGAGCCCGACCGGGAAGAAACGCGGAGCCGGGCGCTGCTAGCGCGCAAGACGGGCTAGAGCTCGGGTACTGCTACTGGTCTTTACTCGTACGTCACTCTTCCTTCTTTGCTCAACTTCGGCTCATTCTCCCCGCGCACGAAGCTTGGGAAATACGTCGCGCGTGCGAAGCCCTTCGCGGGTAAACGCGCGGCGCGCCAACCGGGAGCGCGCCCCGTCAACCAGGAGCTCAGCGCGACGGAGCTGTACGTGCGCGGGCGCACGCCAATTGCCGTCAAGGGCATGGTTGGCGACGGCGTATAGTGGAGTCAGTGCCTAGTTTCTACCCGCGTCCTCGCAAGACAACTCATCGTATAATGCGCTATAGGGAAGTTAAAGCGAAGCCGTGACCGTTCGGAGCTGCGCGCGACAGCAGTATGGGTATGGACACCAGCCGACGCCGAGCCGTATCGCGTGGAAGCATGCTCGATGCGGGGTCTCGATACAACAGGCGGTCTGCCGACTCTGGTCGCAGAATGGACGTGTCACTAGGATAGCCCGCGGAATCGGCGCGGGAATTGTCCCATTTTCAGTACTGTGGACCGGCTTTGCTTTAGAAGGTCATTGGAAGGCTGGGACTGTAAGGCGAGGATGATGGGTACGATAAGTAAGTTGTCCTTTTTCTCTATGAGTCTATCTGTGTTGCCTTCGATTTGACCATCAACCTTGCAGCGTCAGGGAAGACATCTGTCCTACCGCATGGAAGACAGGCAGGCCAGGAGCCGTCATGTCGCAGAGCAACCCGAAACGACCGCCGACGCGGTCACGTCCGTGCCCCTTGGGGACATCTGGAATACAACGTCGTCATCACCCACCTACCAGCATACGACGCGACCGCTGCTCAAGGAGTTCACCAATACGCGAGTTATACGCCCGCCGTCATTTGACTCTGCCAGGCTTCTGACCATGTTCTACCACACCGCTTACTTACGCCTGGCCTCACGGCCAACACCGCCAAAATCCTCGGCCCCGATACGCGCCATCCAGAAACTCCCTCGCGCCTTGTCCGGCCTCTCTACAGCTCTGACTCGGATTGCGACATATTGGAGGGTCGATGGACTCGCGACGCTGCTGGCGAGCGAGGCGACACGGCTCGGGCAAGACGCTCGCCTACATGTTGCTGCAGCACGTATTCAAGCACGCCAAGCCGCGAGTCGTTCTGCACGGGCACGAGCACCGAGAGTCCTTGGCGTTGCTGGTCATCGCGCCTACGCATAAGCTCGCGCGCCAGCTGGCCGTGGTCGCCACGAAGCTCGGCCGCAACATCAAGCTGCGCATGCTACGCGGCAGGAGGGAGAACGAGCCGTCGCCTGGCGACGCGGGCTCGCGTCTGTGCGACCTCGAGCTGTTGGGGCCCCAGGGTGACCGGGTGCGTTTTCCGTTGTCTGCAGCCGCTCGTGATGGTGCTGATGCTTATGCTGGGTGCAGCGCGCAGAGCTCACGGTCACGCGCGAGGGCGCGGCGGCGCTTGGGCTTGGTGGCAGACCATGCCCGACGGGCCTGTCGACGTGCTGCCCGCGACGCTTGAGCTTGTGCGCGGTAATGGCCGGGCGCGTCGCCGCGAGGTGCGTTCGTGCTTCACGGTTTGTTCCAGCACTTACTGACCGTGATTATTAGATCATTCGCGACGCAGCGCTCCCGCACGATGCCGGCCGCCCTGGGAAGTTGGTACCTCAACGATGGGACTCAACAAGGTCGGGTGTGTCTGGATCGACGAGGCCGATGCTGCTTGGTATGCTCCATGACTCTTCGTACTCCTGAAATGCTCATTTCGGCACCAGATCCCGCCTTCCATGAGAAGACCTTGGGCACACTGGACGACATAACGCGCGCGCGCAATTAATTAATTACTTTCATCAACGTCTCCCAAGTCCGCACTGCCGTTCCACCTGCTGCTCAACAAGCTACCATCCCCGGCCTGCTGAGCGCGACGATCGACGAGCGCTGGCCAGCGAAGCAGCGCCCTGGGTCAGCGGGCATGCCTGGACAAGACGACGCAGCATGACGGCGCTGGGCTCGCGCAGCAAGTTCGCGGGCGGCGCGCTGTACCGTTGTCCGAGCGCGTCAGCTTGGCGTACTGCATTCTTGGAGACCCGGTCAAGCGCAAGGTGCCCGTGCCGGCCACAAGGGCGGCAAGTGGCCGAGCGAGTCGATTATCAGCTCCAACGTCATCGCCGATGTCGCGCTCACGGGCACTCATGGGTGTACGCGCGGGTAAGATCGCTATTTTTAGACCGCAGGCCCGTAGTATGTCGTCAAGAATGGCAGAATACGCTTGTGAAGCTTGATGCTCGTTGTAGCTGCACTTGCTCACCTCGAGGACCCGCGCAACGTCGTATTTCCCGTCGGCCAGATGCATAACGCACGGAAATAGGAATAGTGGCAGTGAACTTAAGAAAGGATGCTTGCGAAAGAACGAAAATCGAGGGACAAGATGTGAATACAACATCGAGTGCGCTGGCGATGAAGATAACGAATTAGATTTACTTAAAGCTTATATGGCAGTCGGAACGCGCGACTCGCGTCTCGAACTCAAGACATTAAGCAGTACATAATCCTTGTCATTGCAGCGGCTGGTGACACCAGCCGACGAGCGGAGTTGGCTCACACGGTTCAACCTTGTCAACACGCCTCATCGCCCAGATCACCCTCATCTACGCACACGTCGTAACTGCGCACAGTCGGACTGTCACCATGACTGCGCTTTCCGTGGGGGACCGCATCCCATTCGAGCTGTGGTTGCGCATTTTCAACAACCTCACGCTGACCGAGCTACTGCCGATCATGTCGGTCTGCTCGGTCTGGAGACAGGTGGTCTTTGCGCGTAACGGATACTCCGCCTTGATATCGCTTGAATCCACCAGCGACGCAGCGATCAATTTTTTCCTGCTTCGGTTGGAACGAAGTCGCTTCCGACTGACCGAGGCTATTGTCGCTGTCGAACAGGCATGCGACGCCATACCCACGCGGGTTCTTCCCGCACTCAGCAATCACCTCAACCACCTAGTGGGCCTTGCCATGAAGTGCCATGGTCTTTATGGCGACCAGATTATGGAGCTTGTGCGGAACCCTGCTCCACGTCTGCGAGACCTTGTCATCATGCTTTATCTGGACGCCTCGTGTAGCAAATCTGCAGCGCCGTATCTCCCTGAAGATACTCTCCAACGCAATTCGGCCGACCTTCGACGAGTCGCACTTCGTAATGTGCATCTTCCCCCGTCCGGCGGGCTACCAGCATTCGCTTGTGTTGGTACGCTAACCATCGCCGCTGACGTTGGGCGCGTCACGGAACTGGATTCGATACTACCTTCCTTTCCGGTACTTGCAACTATGGTAGTATCTGGACCGGTAATCGTGGGCCCGGCTGCTCGTTTGGATCATCGGGCATGGCGCAGCCTTCTCTACCTAGATGTCTGGATTGAGGCAGGTTGGGCTACCGACCTCTTCTTGCGTGCACCACTCCACGATATCCCGACCATCCGCGTTAGATGCATGACCGAACTGCCCTTGGAGATCTGCCTGGGCCACCTGGATGGCGAGCTAGAGATGACCTGCTGGTATGACGATGACAATGAGTGCCCAAAGAAATACCTTGGACCTTTTGTCGCCTTTTCCTTCGCCCATCGTCGCTCTGGCCGGACACGGATTCTCTTTCAGCCCTTCATGCAGTGGTTTGCGGATCAAGCTGTGTCGCATTGTCTCCAGGCCCAGAACGTCCCGGAACGTATCACTGCTCTATCATTGCCTGATCAGTTATGCGCTTCCGTGTTTTCTCTTCTACCTGCTCTGGACAACTTGACCAGCCTTCAACTTTCATGCAATCAGAAGCTGTTCATGACCCATGGGATCCGCTCTTCATTCCCCAACTTGGCAACATTGACGTTGCGGGGCAACGGATACACCAAACTGTTATCTAGCGAACTACGGGAATTCGTTCAGACAACTCTCCTTCCCATACAATCACAAGCTGCTCCGCAGATACGCTTGGTTCTGGAGCAGATAGAGATGTATGTAGAACAAGCCGATGATCTCTCGCTTTTCAGGGAAATCTTGATATCGTAATAAATGATGTGTTCTCATCTTGTATGTTATATTTGTTCTGGAAAACCTAGCTCGTCTGCAACTTCTCTACGATTAGAACCTCATGGCTACCAAAGGAATACGCCTTAACAACCCCAAGCTGGTAATCCTGAGGCTACGGCGCGAGAGACTTCGATGCATTGATATGATTGTGTGGATCTGTTCAGTCAGCTGTGCTGCAGACGCAGACGCAATCTAATCCTTGGATTGACCTGATTCTGGAGTGCGTTGAACTTATCCGATGCCAGGCGACGACATCTCACTTTAAGAGGATTCAGAACGCAATGCGTACTAAGTGTGACCTTTCCTACTTGCGGCCTATTCTCCTGCCCTCCCTGAGGAGCACTGCAACTCTGATACTACTTGGGGCTATACCGCTGTATCCCTGGGATGCACAGTCTCATGCAAGGGGGGGCCGGAAGCAAAATGACGGCATGGGGTCGGTAACCTCTGCAAGCTGCAGAGGCTGAGGGTATCCATCCTATATCCGCGGAAATGCTTCCGTATTTGCGGATATACTTCCGCATGTTCCGGTTTCGATCATTGCCAGTGGAGCCAGCAAGTGTTGTTGACAAGTTAAAGCTTGGTTGCTGCACATTTGCTGCACACAGGGAGCTTCAAAACTTCATGAATTGTTGGATTACAGCTCTCAGTCAACCTCAGCATGCAGACATGTAGTCCACTGGGTCTACGATGCACCAGACCGGCCTCCGGCTCCGCCGGAGCCCAGGGTCAGCAACCTCTGCAGCGCAAGCTCGGAGGACCCATTCATAGTAACGTGATGTACCGGATTTTGCCGGCTGCCCCCCCTTGGTCTCATGCTGTCACATTGCTTCTGTCTTGATTAACGAAGAACTGCCATATATACATTCCAGCGAGAGTGAGAGGGTTTCTGCGATTACATCATCTATAGAGACAAGCACATCGGCGAGCAGACTAGCACTTCGGATGCACTCAGTGGACTGCGCAATGCGCTGCACTCACACTGGACCTCGTGCCAGGCGACATCAGACATATTGGCAGGCGCCCTTCCGTGCGTCTCTGCAACAACTCTGCAATCGGAAAGGATGTGAGACGAGCCTGAAGAGCATATCCGGACCAATATACCTTTTCGTTTTTGCTCGATTAATGGAGAGCGAGATTCCCATGTCGATTGAATGTTTGAGAGATTATTTCTGGGAGGGAGGCACTGCGCAACTGCCGACATTAGCCGAGCAGCGGAGTATGTTCACGGGTTCGTCTTGCTCATCGTCCGTATCGACCTCGTTCAGTATGCTGAGCAAGCTTCCTTTGTTTGCAGTTACTTGCGAAGTATACATTCGGAAATTTACGATGACTGCGCTTGCCTTGGTCGACCGTGTCCCGTTCAAACTGTGGTTGCACGCCTTCTGCGATTTTATGTTGCTCGAGCTTATGCCTGTCCTGCTGGCACTCTTTAGTCCTGTTCTTGTTGATTGGGACCATCTTTCGGCTCAAACGGCCGTGGGATGGTGCTAAACGAGCAAAAAGCACGGAACCGGACCGTTCGGATGTATACACTCCCCGCAGCCAGTCCTTTTCAACCCATTTTCCAATGTGGAAAATGAGTTTAATATCCTAAAAAGCGGAAAATAGATTGGAAATGGGTTGAAAATGCGTCTAACGGGTTTTTAACCCGTTTTCCAGCTTGGAAAATGGCTCGAAAAGGACTGGCCGCAGGGTGTGATATCCGGACGGCCAGAACATCGCACCTAGGGGCAAGCAACTTCAGACAAGCACTCAGCATGCATATTGGAGCTCATGTGAGTTGATTTGAGCGCTAAAATGGGCCTTTGGGACAGAAAAGTTGTTTCAGCTGAAGAGGCGAGCGTGACGTGACATCAATCTTTGCCAGTGATTCGTGTGCTCACCTCGCCCGCTCTTTCGGATAAATCTCGGAACACACATTTGCCTCCGACTTTTGTAGGGCGAGCGTGAGCACACAACCGCTGGGTAGGAGCTTGAGGTATCAGCGGCTATTCGCCGAATGTGACCCCTCTATATGGGAGGCGGAAGTGAGAGCAGACTTCAATCAACGGAACAATTATCTTCCGAGATCAAGTCTGCAAAGGAGACTACGGCCAGCTAGTCATTCGCTCTGATGAGTCAGGCCAACTTGTGATTTGTGCGCAGTGTGCCCTGGCCGCCGAACGGAACGGCCCACATCGCCTCCTATTCATCGTGTCCGCTTTTTGAGAACATATGGCTGCAGAGCGACGGCAGCATCCTCAAACCATCGAACAGAGAGCTCAACAAGCGATTGCAGGATTTCTTCATTTGTCTGCAATCAAGTAGCATATCGCAGGTCACATTGGTCGTGGAGGGCGTGGAAATTCGATTGAACCCTGACGAAGATGTCGGCACCTAAAAGACCTGCTGTGCCTTGCCTGTAGTTTTCGCTCCATCCAAGAGACCGTCCCAAAAATATGCCAACTTGTCGTTCATGTAGTATGGTTCTTCCTCGATATACCTTGGCGACCGGCCGTGTGTCACCGATTTCGATGTATGAAATGAGTTTTTTTTTCAGCAATAGCGTCAATAGATTATTCACCGCCAAGGGAGCTAATACCTAGAACGGTCGGGTGGGCGCATAACGCTCTGAAAATAGTTAGACGCTCATGTTCACGGACCGGATCCCGAGCCTGAGCGCTCAGGCTCGGGTTCCGTGAGCCCGGAATAAGAGCATCAACTCCTATCTCCTCTCTCAACAACGATGAAGTTGACCGAGCATTTGCCAGGGCTCATCACCAATCCCAGCTTCACTCAAGCAACACAGCACGCCTTTCTCGCTGCAGGCCGCGCAGACACGCTGTCTAAAGCTTGGCTCGGCCTATGGCTCTCGCAGGACCGCATCTACGCCGCACATGCATACCCACGCTTCATCGGCCAGCTCATCAACAAAATCCCATTTTCGAGCCAGCATGCAATTGAATCGGAGGCTGACAGAATGAACGCGCGCATATTGGAGATCCTGACGTTCTCCCTGCAAAACGTCGTGCGCGAAACGGCCTTCTTCAAGGACACTGCGACCCAGTTTGCTATTCCCATCGCATCTTGGGGCGAGAGGAAGGAAACACGTGACTATACGGCGGAAATGGCACGCGTTGCGGCACATGGTTCTCTTTTTGAGGGCTTGGTCTTTCTTTGGGCCATGGAGAAGGTACGTGACCGAGTTGCGCACTTCGCATCTGAAGCTGAGCACATTCAGGTTTATCTCGACGCCTGGACCTACGTCGCAGGAGGTCAGCTAGCTGGCGGGTCCGCCGTGTCCGTCCTCGCCGCTAACTGGACGTGCACCGAATTTCGGGAGTTCGTCGATCGTTTGGGGGAGCTTGTGGATGATATGCATCTGACCGGCACTCCAAGCATGCTTTCCGATGCACGTGATGTCTGGATGCGCGTCGTGGAACTCGAGGCCGGTTTTTGGCCCGCCGAGGACGAATCAAGTCGAGATCGGGGCAAGTAAAAATGTGAATTATGCATGCTGTATCATTGAAGTCTGTAAAAATTCTCTGCGTTTCTCACTTGACAGCCTCGTGCGCGGGGCCTAGCACTTTTACATTCCTGGATTTCCCGGTGGCCTCGGAAGCAGTCTAAAGTAACAGAGGCACAGCCACAAAAGCAAATCCCGGACGTCGCCTAAATCGGCCCACTCCGCAACTTGGCCTCACGCGCAAATGAAGTCGACCTTCAAAGAGACTCAGTCCTTCAGTCAGTTTACTTCTGAGTAAAATATTTTACTTGGACTGACCGTGTACGTTCCAGCCAAGCGCAAGGCCGAGTGCGAGCGCATTCGTGCGCAATTCCCGGATCGCATCCCTGTCCGCGTCGGCGTCGGCACACGTGCCCGCCACGTTTTCTTGTTTTTCCGCCACATTCGCTCATCATTGCGCTAGGTCATATGTGAGAAGGCAGAGAACTCGGACGTGCCGGAAATCGACAAGATTAAATACATCGTGCCCTACGCAAGTTGTTTTGTGGCTAAGCTCGGGAGAGGTGCTCACGTGACGAGGCGAACAGGACCTTACGGTCGGGCAGTTCGTTTATGTCATCCGCAAGCGGATCGTGCACGACGCGCACAAGTCGTTATTTATCTTCGTCGACGACGAGCTCCCGCCGGTCGGGGCTTTGATGAGTTCGTTGTACGCGCAATACAGGTACGTGCACTGGTTTTCCTCTGCTCGGGCACTCATGGAAGCATTAGGGACCAGGATGGCTATCTCTATGTCACCTATTCAGGAGAGAACACGTTCGGCTCGAGTTGAAGCCGAGAGGTCTGCGTTTTGTGGCGTTGTTCCGGGACTAGATCTATGCATGCCCTTCTGTTCATTGTCTACTCGATGTTGTTCTCTCTATTGTACGCCCACGGCTGTGCCACGTCTCTCTTTAGGCAAATTTAGACACTCGACTCTTTGGCACATTCGATTTGACCAGAACTTATGCAGTGCTCCAGATTGCCCGCGTTAGCAGGGGTAGGACCAAACGTCATACAATGACTGCCCAGGCTTATTCACAGACAGGAAGCGTGTATTCAACCCGCCGGACCTATGGGCCAGATCTTCGCATCTCAGCCATGGGCCGCTCTTCACCCAAACCCAAACACCATTACGATTCGCGTCCGAATTCTCGCCATTGTTGAACATTCGTAGGCATAGAGCACAAGAAATTGCAGTATATTACAGTGCCTATTTTCAACCGAACTCTACTTACTCTCTGTGAAATCTCATCATACGCGACATGATCATATACCCACCGCCTCCAGAGTCCAGCCCGTGAGCTCAATCCTCTGTTCATCGGCAATATTGATCGCCTCGTCCTTGCTCATTGTCTGGAGCGTCTTCTCGGACGGATGCAGGATTTTTCCCCGGACGATTCCTACATTATACACCCAACACGGCTTCCCGGTTAGATTGTCGAACTCGTAGACCGGATGCGCCGTCTCTCTGTGCTTCGTGACGTTCGTTGCAGAGGACCCGCACGGCGGGATGCTGGCATCCGTGGGACTCGTGAGCCGGCAGATTCCCCGGTATGTCCGCAGATGCGCGGCCCGTGCGTTCTCGCTGTTCGTGCAGCGTGGGTCGTCCGCTTGGACAATGCGCGTCGCCTTGTACGCCGCTCCGATGGCTGGAGCTTGCACCAGTTCCGCTGCGAGCAATACCTGCAGCTCGGACCGGAATTGCTGCAGCAGCGGGTCGATTCTGACTTTCAGATTATCCGCCCTGGGTTTCTTGGCCGATGTGTCCGATAATCGTAGAGTCGCCTTGGATTTCTGGGGGCGAGTCGGACGCGACGCAGACTTCTTCTTTCCCGCTCGGTCAGGGACTGAAGAATTAACGGGATGAGGGAAGTTGCTGGGCAGTTGTCCGGGGCCGACCGAAATGGGGGAAGCGAGATCGTGCGCCAGTTGCTCCTCCTTGGAGAGCCTGTCCAGAAAAAGAGATGGCGCGCGAAGTGGCTCTGGCACGTGCTTTGCGGTGCACGACTGCATCATCTCCGCGGCTATCGGGAAAGGAATAGAACCTGGAAGCACGGGAGGGGTAGGAGGAAATCCGTCCGTCTCCCTGATATCTTCGCTTGGCGCAACCAAAGGGCCAGGCGATACGGATGGATCGAGCTCGTACTCGCCGTCATCGTCACTCGTGAAGCCGTCCGCATAGCTAGTCGAACCTGGCTGGAAAGTCCGGGTACCGCTGGCATCGGCTCTAGCAAAGCCTCCGCCGCGGCAGGTTTCAACTGGTACCACTTGTGACAGAGGGTCATCAATCGGCTCTGGCCGGAAAGTCTGAAGAGCGCTACCATCGGCTCCAGCAGCGCCTTCGCAGGTTTTGTCGACAACTTGTGTCAGAGGGTCATAAGCCATGGGTCCTTGATCGAGAGACGCAAGCTGGAGATTGCCGACGGCCGGTGCCCAATCGTTGTCGTATGCCGCGAACAGCTCGGGCGTAAAGGACCCAGACACTGCCAGCTCCGCTGCATACGTGTTTCTAAAGTACCCAAAACAGGCCCATTGCGATGATGCCGGAGGGTAGCTAATAGTCAAGCCCGACGGGCTTGGCTGGTTGAAAGCGCAATCCACGGACGGTGGCAGCCAAGGCCAATCGCAGTCATCGGGGTCTCTAGAGGGGAGGGTGTTGGTCATGTTGTGATGTTGACGGTGTTGGGAATGGGAGAGAACAAGCGGAACCCTCGGCGATAAGTGGCAGTTTATATACCGGCGCAGGCGAGGCAGTGCAGTTAGCCACAAGAAGTCGACGCGAGCTATTGTTCTTGACGCTGCACGTGTACGAGAAGCCATTCCCCGAAGTCGCAATCGAGTCATATCATCTGTACGTGGTGGACCAATAAGTCATGAGGCCTGATTTCGGCCTGTTGCCGTGCGAAGAGAACGGTCAAAGTAGAATCACGTACTACGGACTCAGAAGTACGGCTACCATATACCGTGACCCGCCTAAACATTCAGCGAGACGAATGGGTGAGGCGCTACGGCCGTTGGAGTCCCGTGGACCGTAAATTATGTAAAACGCCGCTGACGCCCGTATTTTTGCGGGCGCAGAGAGAGGACGGTATCGAGGTTCTACGAGATCGTTATGGTACTAATACGGAACGTAGCTGTAATGACTGGTGAAATGTGTGCCGGCGCCTTTGCGCAATCCTCTTTTGAGACTGGAGCAAGATTGGGATTTGAAAAAGAAGTATCGTGAGGGCGCACAACGTGGAATCTTGCAGTTTTCTTGCGTTTCCACAGAGCGCAATGTAAGGACGAAGACAACGCATAAATGATGAATTTAGGGTGACAGAGGCAGCAGGGACAGCGCGAGTTGGCGGAGAACGAAATCGTTCTTGCTCTTCGTCCCGAATGTCAGCGTCGCCGTCACCAGCCCCGCCATCAGCGCCAGACCCCGCGCCTGCCGCGCCATCTGGCTCGCCAACGGACTTTCTCAAGGCTGTCGTCGGCAAGCGCGTAGTCGTTCGGCTCGTCAGTGGCGTCGATTATAAAGGTTCGTTGGCTTCAAGCCATGTATTCGTGACTGACTGGGCTTTCATAGGCGTATTGTCGTGCCTGGATGGCTACATGAACATTGCTCTCGAGCAGACCGTCGAACACGTCAATGGCAACGTTACCAACAAGTATGGCGACGCTTTCATACGAGGCAACAATGGTACGTTCAATTATATGGACACCCCCAGCGATTGCCTTGCTTCAAACGCTGCCCTTTATCTACCGCGTCTTTTCAGATGTTTCGAGTTTATTTTGCTGATCTTTTTCTTCTCGTAGTCCTCTACATCTCTGCCGATGAGCCACTCTAGTAATTTCGGTACGTAGTCTCTTTTAGCTCATGGACCTTGGGCGCCAGGCCCATTAGAGAACCTTTGTGATTACTGACACAGCATTTTTTAGTGCTGTATAAAAAGTGGGACGTCGGGCACCTATGTATCTCATACCAATTTATCTGCTTTCGCGCCTCGAAGTCAACTTGCCAGACCGCAGAAAGGCAGAACGTTGGCCTCGTCTTGCTCGATGGCAACCAGGACTCAGACTGTTACCGTTCGCAATATCTCAGCTTCGGTGTATCGCCATCCCAGACTTTGCATTCATCTTCGACCGACTACCCGCACACTCGCGGACGCAAACTGGGCTTCTGACAATTTCGGGCACATCTCTGGCTCTATCGAGGAAGTACATTGGGACACATCTCCCCAACGCTCATAGGGGAGCCTGATTGATATCCTCGTGATCAACGCTGGTTGGCGCCGTGGTGTTCTGGGTCGCGAGCCAGCTGTTGAGGATACCTTCGTAGGAAGGCAACCACTTGGCGTAGAACTGCTGGGCGACGGAGGCGCCGCCTGGAGCGTCGCGCCAGTCGCGCATGAGCTCGCAGCCTACCGAGAAGAGCGACATGATGGCACTCCGGCGGAGAGCATGCGCTGGTTCGCTAGGTCCGCTGTAGGCGGGTCGAATGTGCCGCTGGCCTCAGCGACGACGAAAACCTATCCAGGACGTAAGTCGCTGGCATATGTGACAGCGCCATGATGATACTCACGTCGTAGCCGGCCTCGCGAAGAGCTGAGTGCGGTATGGTTCAGCGCAATCTGGACGGCACTCCGAGCAACCGACTTACACAACGCGAGGAACGTGACGCAGACGTCCGTCGTAATGCCGGCGATGATGAGCTGCTTCTTGCCGAGCTTGTTGACGGCGTCGCGGAACTCTTCGTTGTCCCACGCGTTGACCTCGCCGTTGCGCTTGACGTACGGCGCGTCGGGGTGGTCTGCAAGGATCTCCTTGGGGAACGGGCCGTTGGGCCCCGTCTCGGCGGACGTCGTGAGCACGGTGGGCAGCTCGAAGTACTTGGCGAGCGCGGAGAAGCCGAGGATGTTGTTGCGGTATACGCGCGGCTCGATGTCTCGCACCAGCTGAAAGAGCCCGGTCTGGATGTCGACGATGAGCACGGCGGCGTCCGTGCGGTTGATGCGGTCGTATCTGAACGCCGTCGCTGTCAGTGGAAATAAAAGCGGTGAGCACGATTGTGCAGAGTCTGTCGCGCACGCATTACTGACCAGATACAGCTGCAGCTGCGACGACGAAGGCTTTGACGATGCCGAACATGATAGAGTGTGAGAGCGACTGCGAGTTCGACACCCTCTGACGCCGACTTCCTGAGCTATCTTTTATACGCAACCGCAGACGCCCTTCCCTGCCAGTTGTGAGCGCCCAACCTGCGAATCCATGGTCTCCTTCAGGATGCTGACAGCATCCGAACCGGGCTAACCTGGGCATGATTGGCTGCAAGCTCGGTAGCATTTAGTAACGTGGCAGGTTCGCGGGGACAGGACACCGCGCGGCCTGTTTTGGGCAATGGCATGCACGCTCATGTATTCCCGATATGTGCGACTTTTCCGGCAGCGCCGAACCAAGACCCGGATATCCCACGGATGCTCATTGGCGTTTGTAAGCATCACCGCATCGAAGCTGTGCCGTGGGAACTGAGAACCACAATGAGAACGGTAATCTCTCCATGCAGTAATGTAAATCGCGAAACGCTTTGAGATTCGTGGTCATCATCCTTTGCTTACATACATATATGATGACAGACATATCTCCAAATTCCATAAGTCATTTCTGAGGGATCAAGTGTCACAACGGTCTTTCACACCGAGCCGTTTCAAGGCTTACGAGAGCAGCCTCGACTGCTGCCCCCGATTTGCGAGGAGATTTCTGAGGTCGAGTCGGAGGTTTACATCGCAGCCGGTTCATGTCGGAGTCGTCCCAATGCGCGCTGGTGGATGGGACTGCTGATGATATGGGCCAGTACTGGAGAGAAAAGATAGCCGAAATGCCCGGCGTCCAAGCCCCGAGCATTGCATGATCCACAATGCAGAATGCCCAGGCCGATATCTTACTGTAAGAGATGCATGACAACGCTTCGCATTCCTTAAACCGTGTTCGGCACTGTTGAGCATGCCCGATTCGTCCTAAGGATTCACGCGGGCGCGCCGAGATGAGGTTGCGGCGAGCACCGTGACCTTCACGCAGATGCTAAATGAACAACGTACAATCAAGTACGACATGCTCAATGTGCTGACAGAGTATATGGCGCGCCGGGTCCCGAAGGGAGTCTACCATGCTCGATGTCTCATGCGGTTGGAGCGGAAAAGCGTTCGACGACGCCTTCTGCATCCGCAACAGGCTTTGTAAACCCGGGAAGACCTAGGCCATACCTCTGGAATATGAAAAGAGTGTAAAATGCTGTTGCTGAGATCTAGTTATGCACATAAATCGCCATTCTAACCTGTTCTGAAGGTAATTAATCGTCTTGTCACAATAAATTTCACGATTCTGACGACGACGACGCCTTCGACTGTGTCTTCGGTTGGAGAGCGATGTCGTTTGTAGACTCTGCGCCGGGTACGACCCGGTCCTTATTGAACACGAGAAAGCCGGGGTGGAAGACGTTCAGCGTAAACATCGCCACGGTGATGGGCATGCCGTCGAGGGCATCTGTGAAGCACGGTTAAGGCGCGGTATCCATGCGGTTGGAGACAAAGAAAGACGGACTGAAAAGGGGCTCCTCGGCGATAATGGCACCTCCCCATCCGCCTTGCAGCTCGATGGTACGGTAGATGGTTCTGCATCAGAGAGATTATCTCGAGGCTCGAAGACCGACTACAGGAAACGTGACAAACCGTATAACGAGGAACACCGTGCTAATGGACAGGCCGAGAATCATGAGGTGGAGACGTTTGTCCAACTGGGCCGGTCGAGGGAATTTGCCTTCCCGCAGTGGCTTGTTGAGAGTGTAGCGGAGGAAGAACTCGGCCGCGAGAGAGACGTAGACGATGATAGCAACTGAGAATCACCGCAGAGTCAGCGCGCGGGAGGTGAGGTGGACGTGGCGGTGAAGGGCACCGACCGAACTGCACGAGGATGCCGATTAACATGACGCGTGCTCCCGCATTGGCACCATCGAGCGTTGTGGCTGCGGATGCTTGCGCTCCGCCGATGGCCTGCACGATGAGCGCGGAAGTGTCTGCCGCGAGGAAGAGTATGGAGTCTGGGAGTCCGTTACTAAACAGTGGGGCGGGAGAAGAGAAGGCAGCGAGGCGAGCGTACACATCATAGGGCTCAAACGGCTGAACTGAGGCCCAATGAGGTTGATGATGCGGCCCAGGATGACGAAGCTAGCTGCGACGAGGAAGGTCGGAGACATGCTATGTGACGACCGTTAGAACGCTCCTGACGCTGCCAAGAATTGCTGCGAACATTGTTGTGGAAATTCTGAGACCTCGTCAGCCGCCTCCGATGGTCGACTAGCAGGCCGACTTACTGGATCAAGAACGGCGTCAATGCCAGCGGGGTGAGACTCGACCATAGTCGTCCCGACCAGCCAATTATTTCACCGAGACCACAGCACACGGCCGTTGCCAACAGCCACCACAGGCGGTAACGCAGCGCCTGGCCTACATGTATGACTGGGTAGAGAGCGATAACGGCGTCAATATGAACGAAGTCACAAATGTGAGACGATGTGGCTCACGGGTAGAAAGGCCAAAAAGAGAGACATATAGAGCGCAGATCCACTCGGTCGGGATGTATCGGTACGGAGACGCGCCAGGTGGTACAGGTGCTGCAGTAAGACTGTCAAGACGAGTGTGTGCTCTAGAAAGCGGACCGTACCCATCGTTAGGAGCGACGAAAGTTGGGCGTTAGCCGGCGCGAGTTTGACCTGCTTTGCCTTATATATTTCCGGCCAGCGATTGCGGAGCGGGTGCTATTCGGCGACTTTAGCGCCTGGCAAGCGGGCGCGCTATCGCAAGCGAAAATCCCTGTATACACCATGCCATGCCCTGAGAGACTGAGCACGGTAGCAATGACCGCGAGAAATGCAATCCCTGACTTGCCTTCCTGTCGTTGAAAATATTAGCACGAGCCCTGAGCGCTCCAAACTTTAGATGATTGCCCGGGACCAGAAGGTAGTACCAAACCCCCTATTTCTGTAGCTAGAATTCAGAAGAGACTCCATCTGGCGACCAGGCACGCTCGTGCACTGGCGCTACTTGCACTCTTCCAGACTCATCCGATAGCCTTTCCAGTGCTAATTTCGGCGGATTCTCGCGTACATAGTGATTCCGAAGCGCAGCATGCGCAGGATCAAACAGCTCGATCCATATTCTGTGCCGGCATTAATATCAGCGACAGGGACTTGGCAGATCTTATCACGCTACCTTCTACCGTCCCGAGGTAAAACGCATACTTAGGCCTGAGGACGGTGAAGTTGAAAGACGTCTCGTCGACAGGAACTTGGGATTACAGTAATCACCATTGAGCCCCCAGTGAAAACTTGGCATTGGCCATCCGAGCTGGCACGAGCCGCAAAAACAGATCTCGTCACGGCTCGCAAGTTCTCCTCTGAACTAATAAGCAATCTGAATTGATCAAAGAGTCCGCGCGAGACGGCGCGAGTCCGGATTTTGCACACAAGTTCACACGAGCCTCTAGAAGGCCACAAACACGCCAAATACTTTCCTGCCGCTATTCACGAGCACCCTATTCGCCGTTGGTGTACTGGTATAACTTTTCTTCTTTCTTCCATTTTGCGACAGAACAGGATTGGTGAAATTTTTCTATTTGCAATACCATAGCAACTACTTAGGGTGTGCAGGCCGACACCTCCTGAGTTCAA
Source organism: Auricularia sp. M12 (assembly GCA_037042885.1). Taxonomy (NCBI): domain Eukaryota; kingdom Fungi; phylum Basidiomycota; class Agaricomycetes; order Auriculariales; family Auriculariaceae; genus Auricularia; species Auricularia sp. M12. The sequence continues at coordinate 3,364,382 of CM073216.1, forward strand.
AGTGTGTGGATGTGTTGCGCGCGAGATCTTATTCACGAATCCATGAACACCACTACGCAGCGGTCTCGACGTGGGCGCGCGAAGCTACGCCCTACTGAAGCACACATGAAAGGTCTTAGCCTCAAGGTCTCAGGTTAGCATTGTTACATACAGTAAACCAGTAGCCACGGTCTTCACATCATGGTTCTCATCCCCTCAGATCTCTCTATTGCGCCAGCTAATGTTAGCCCGGTACGCTGTTGTAATATCGACAGGTTTACACCGGGCCAGTGAGTCGCGATCGTAGAACCCTGCATCCACCGCACTGATCATTGGCGAGAAGGCTGGTCCTCTTATTGGGGAAGATTTGGGTACCTTGAATGTTCGAATCTCAGATCCCAGCATTAAGTAGTAGACAGTGGATCTGTACGGTCTCCTTGAAGGTCGCAATCGGTGATAACTGGCCATGGGCGCAGACAACACAGGGAAACAGCTGGAAAGCTCTATATCGCATCTATTTACGAGCAAAACATGATGTAATTTATGGTGGCAAAGACAACGAGGACTGAGAATCCAACTATCATCGTACAGGGTGTTTTTAAGAGTGTTTCCGCCTTAGCATGATACTCGAGGCGGAATACGGTGACTATGCCGCAGAAGGCTGTGAGCGCAGGCTGGAAGAACCACTGCACGATGATGACTATCGCCCAGAGCGCCTGAGAGAGTCTTTGCTCTGCGTACGAGGGCCCTTCGGGAGAGAGGACGTCGAGGAGATCGTCGACATAGGGTGTATCGAATAGCGCTTCGCATGCTGGGGTGTTTAGGACTTCGGCCTGCGTATGCTCCCGGTCGTCGTCGGCTGACTGGCGGTGTGTCTCATGCTGGAGGATGTGGTGGATGGAGGGCACTTCCATAAGAAAGTTGAATCCCAGGCCCACGAGGGGCCGCGCGGCGCTCTTGTTGGGTTTGAACGATGCCTGGCGGGCGAGCGTGCGCAGGGCATCAAGCGCGACGGGGCTTTGTGCCGGACCGCGATCCATGGCGATTGCGATGGGAGAAGCGCAGGGAGTAGTCATTGCGGACATTGGGTGCAGTGTAGTTTCGATGAGAGTGGTTGGATATGCGAGATGAGTACCGGACTCGCTGAGCTAGTTGCTGGAATGTTGGATGCTTGGAAAGATGAGATTCATCGCTGGGGATGGTCAGTGTCTTATACTAGGCGTCGATTTTGAAACGGACGAGTATTGCAGGAACGACTGGCGCGGATGCTGCGGCGCGAGCGTCGATCAGCCAGGTCTGCAATTGTTCGGACCATTCTGAAACGACTGGTAGTCTGTGCGGTCTCAGTCAAAATCCATGAGACACTTGCCGAGTTACTTTGTATACTGTCCGCGGAGCAGAGTGTAGTCAGCAAATATCAGCGGTGCACCTGGCCATAGCCGAATCAGCCAGCAAAGAACGCATCCGTATCATCATCAGACAGGCGCCATTCATTCGTCTTGGACGAAGCGATAAGTAAGAAAAAGCCAACACAGTCGGAATTTTTATTGCTCAACAAGATAACAGTACATCAGTCATGATACAGAACAAAAACCGTAGAAACGACGCGCTTTCTTTCATGTCGGCCTGGTACATACGTACAGCCTCGCCCCACACCGCAGCACACCGCTCAGAGCGTATCGCTGATGTTGACCTGGACGGCCTTGACGTTCGTGTAGTTGGCCAGCGCGTACTTGCCGAGCTCGCGCCCGATGCCGCTCTGCTTGAAGCCGCCGAACGGCACCTGCGGGTGCAGCTTGTTGTAGTGGTTGACCCAGACGGTGCCGGCGTGCAGCCGCTGCGCGACGCTGAGCGCGCGCGAGACGTTCTGCGAGAAAACGGCGGCGGCGAGGCCGTAGATCGAGTCGTTCGCCTGCTTGACGATGTCTGCGTTGGGAGAAGGTGTGTCAGCGTTCGGCGTTGAGGTTACCAGGGCGCTTGGGAAAGAAGAGAAGAGAGGAATGAACGAAGCACAGGATGGCGAACGAATCGTGGTGAACAAGACGGGTTACGTAGTCGCGGTGGCGCAGGCACTACACCCGCAACGCGGTGCAGGACAGGCCGAATGATGGCACATAGGTGCACATTTTGGATGGAAGAGAGGCCAGTGAATGGAGAAGAGTGAACGTGGCGGGATGAGCAACAGATCGCGGACGAATGAATACTGAGCACAGAATCGCGCCACACGACAGGCGCTGACGGCGGCCGTGTGGCGAATGAGGAACGGATGGACAAGGAGCAAGCAGGAGTGGGCAACGGAAATGAAGCAGAAAGACGCGCACCATCTTCATCAATGAACTTGGCGAGCACGACGACCGGGCCGAAGATCTCGTCGCGGACGATCTCCATGTCGGGCTTGACGTTGGTGAAGACGGTCGGCTCGATGAAGTAGCCCTCGTTGCCGTGGCGCTTGCCGCCGAGCTCGACGGTCGCGCCGGCCTTCTTGCCGGACTCGATGTAGCCCATGATGCGGTCGAACTGCTGCTGCGAGACTTGCGGGCCCTGGAAGGTCTCCTTGTCGAACGGGTCGCCGACCTTGAGCGTCTTGACGTGCGCCTTGAACTTTTCGACGAAGGTGTCGTAGATGGATGCCTGGACGTAGACGCGCGAGCCGGCGCAGCAGCACTGGCCGTGGTTGAAGAAGAGGCCGAACGCCGCCCAGCGAATCGCCTGGTCGATGTCGGCGTCCTCAAAGATGATGTTGGGCGACTTGCCACCGAGCTCGAGCGTCACCTGAGCATGCCATTAGTAAGTAAAATCGACGAGCTGATCCACAGTGACATGCCTTCTTCAGGTTCGAGTTGGCAGCGGCCTTCATGACGGCGCGGCCGACGATCGTCGAGCCCGTGAACGCGACCTTCTCGATGTGCATGTGCTCCGAGATGGCGGCGCCGACAACGCTGCCGTAGCCGTTAACGACGTTGACGACGCCGGGCGGGAAGCCCGCCTCGTCGAACAGTTGGCAGAGGTACAGCACGGACAGCGGCGTGAACTCGGATGGCTTCAGGACGATCGTGTTGCCCGTGGCGAGCGCGGGCGCAAGCTTCCAGGCAGCCATCATGAAGGGGAAGTTCCAGGGAATAATCTGGCCGACGACGCCAATGGGCTCGTGCTGGGTGTACGAGAACTTGCTCGAGTTCGTCTCGATGACCTTGCCGTGCAACTTGTCCGCCCAGCCGCCGTAGTAGCGGAAGCACGCCGCGCTCTCGACGATGTCGAACGAGCGCGCGATCGCGAACGCCTTGCCGTTGTCGAGCGCCTCGATGGCCGCGAGGTGGTCGGCGTGCTCCTCGATGAGCTCCGCGAGCCGTATGAGCAGCTTGCCGCGCTCGAAGCCGGGTACCTTGAGTCCCCAGGACTCGTTGAACGCCTTGTGCGCGGCGGTGACGGCGCGGTCGACGTCTGCGCGCGTGCCCTCGGCGATCTGCCCGATCAGCTTGCCGTTAGTCGGGTTGAGTACGCTGTCAATCGGCGTTCGTGTCAGCTTCCAGCGGAAACCAAGACAAGCCGGGCACGACGCACTCGATGAGCTTGCCCTCGGAGCCGTCGGACCACTTGCCGTCGATGTACAGGCCGGCGGGGAAGGTCACCTTGCCGCTGTACGACGGGTGGTCGAACGTGTAGCTGAACGTCGGAGGCATGGTCTCAGAGGGCAGGTGCAGGTGCGGCAAGACAAAGGCTGAGGGAATGCGGGGCCCCGGATCCTCCACGCCATGCTTTATGAGGGCCCACTGCGGGGTCAGTTGTCTCCCCTGTCGCGGCGGGCCGGAAAGAGCGAAGGCGTGCGGCGACAGCCGATTTGGCCGCGTGACCGGCTGTGTGGGGACCCGTCCGTTGAGCGCAGAGGCTTAGTCAAGGCACCCGATATCGCCCGTGTCTCGCGGGTCGACTCGGGCGATGTGGCCGTGGCTGGCCAGACCCAATGGACGCGTATTTTAGGGGCACTTCCCCGCATTGGTGATCATTCTTGCGTGTCATGGGATGCGGGATAGCGTCCAAGAATCCCGTTGCTGTGCTGACATCTGAATTTCGAGTCTTTGTGTGGGGTAATGGAAGCCCGTTGGAAGCTGTCAGCGGCCGCGAAGCAAGCACAGTTGACACGAATGTCTCGCCATTGGCCAAGCATGCCAATGGAACATCGCCTGCTAGTAATTCATCAGCCATGGATGCGCAGGCGAAGTGTGGATGCGGGACCTGACGGTGTAGAAGAGGAGGCGGCACCTGTCACGGTGTAAGACCCTGAGTTCCACCTTCTCCGGGTGAATGATGATCACAGCGGGAAAGAACAATCTGGAACACTGCCGCAATCGCCACAGACCAGACGAGGAATGCGCTCCGCGGCACTATGGAGAGACTGCTGCTAGTTGATGAGTCGGTATCCCGAAGGAACGTGGGCCCTTTGACCAGTGTCAAACGTTTCCATGAATCAACGAGAAACAGTTGCCCTGAATACAATTGACCGCGCCGTCGCGTGAGGGGGGAGAATTCCTGCGCCGCGCTTAGAGATACCGTCGCCCCGAGTCCGAGGCAGGATGCCAAGCATACGACGGCGATGACACAGAAAACGAGGCACCAGAAGCTACGCAGACCCAACCGTAAGGTCTAAAAACGAGATCACTGCCGTCTCGAGGAAAAGCGGCGCTCAAACAGCGACGTACCGGCGAAGACAGCGTCGCTCAGCCAGGCAGAAAGAGAGGCATCGTCTGCAGGGGCGTGAATAGGTAGGTGGCAAAGTCAGGCGCGGATCTTCCGTTGCAGACGCCTTTTTAACAGGTCGGCTAGGCGCAGGTTCTCACCCACCTCCGACGTCTAATGGGAGAATGGCTGCAGTTGTCAGAAGCAGAACGGGCACAGACGAATTGATATTTTAGAAGAAGCATAAGCGTCTGGCCAAGAAGAGCGCACCCGAGTGAAAAGCCACAGTCAGTGAATGGGTGCGATCGATGCGAGGTCGAGGCATGATGACGAAGATCCAGACCGTACATATGAATAGCGGTGGGAGCAGTGCAGGACATCAAGTGTTAACGTTTAGGCAGCAGCGCTGGATCCCTGTTCCCTGAGAAGATCTTGCACCAGGCGGACTGCGTCACTGTACGAACGTTTTGAATGGGACTGCGTCAATGTACGAACGTTCTAAATGGTGAACAAGTGGTCTAAAGCCCACAGCGTCATCAAAATGAGATAGAGTTCTAGCGAGCGTACGGAGAGATGACGCAGACGGCGACCAACGAAGGCCGCGGGCAGCAATTATGCAAGTAAGGCCGGCATGGGAGCTTGTGATTGTCGGCAGACAGTGCAAGGTGCGATCCTGAGCAGGGTTGCAGAGCGCAGTGGCCACGAGGGGATCGGCGTCGAAATATATGGCACTTCCAGGCACGTAATGGGATAGTGACGGCGAGCACAAGGTCTGTTGCCCGCTGCCCAGTGCCCGAGGCTAGAAGGAGCAGACAAACGCATGCAGAAGGGCTCGCCGAGCGGAGACCTGGGTAAACTCTGCAGAAGCTGAACCCTAAGACCCTAGGACATATGCACTGGCAGGACCGGCGGCGCAGCGCAGGCACAGTGCAAGAGTTCCAGGGAGGCCAAGCGGGCAGCGCGCAGACCCAGAAGCAAATGATGCGTTGTATAATCGAGTGGAGCGCATATCACGTTGTCATCAGTCGGCGCGGCCGCGAGCCGTAAAATCGAGGGATTCAGGAAGCCAGGAGGCGAACGCGTTTCAATCCCCGCCGACCCCCGGTTCGTCTCCTATTTGCACCTTATCCGCACATGTCGGCCCCCTCCGCACGCGATTCCCGTCCGCTCACGCGTCATGGGGAGCGGGCTGGAGCGGACATTGTGCGGCCAGGATCTGGCTCGCCACCGCGCGCCCATGCACGGCTATTGTACTGCCAACACGTATTGGATCTCAGATCTCACCTCAACTGCACCCCGAATATAGCAATTGGCGTGCGACCGTACGCTTAATCCCGCGCGTGCGGCACACGTGTCTCCTAACGCCGCCATGGCGTGTATTTAAGAAAGGAGGGCCGGGATCGGGCACGCCCTTCGAGTTCTTGACCTGCTAACCGCAATTCCGCTGCTGCCGCATAGGAGGGGCCCGCCGACGTACAAAACGCTGGACGAGCACGACTCTTGACGACCATTTTACGCCCCAAGTTTTACGCTCCTTTCTTGAGTCCGGCACTCGACGCTCACTCGCCCCTTCCTTCCTTCGCCGGCCGCCCTTCAAGCTTTTCAAGACTCGACTTACGACACGTCTCAAGTCCCAAGACTCAACATACGACTCGACATGCCCGCTTACGCCAACGCCCCTATGTTTGCCATGGTGCGCCACAGTCTGCCGCGTTGCGGAAGGGTCGCTTTGCGCTTTGCTCATCGTGGCCAACAGCCCGCCTATGCTTCGACCCACGCCCGCTCCGGCTCCACCTCGTCCGACAACCTCACCTCGCCCTCGCCCTTCGACCCGACCTCCACTTGGCCCGAATGGATGCTCGACGACCTCGACGGCGCGAGCCTGAAGCCGCTGCGCGGCACCGCCTCGTACCAGTCCCTGACCGCCGCAGCGTGCGCCGTCACCGCCCCTGCCCCTGCCTCCCGCCCAACCGCCGCACCGCGCCGCAGACAGCAGCAGCAGCAGCAGTGCAAGCTCGCGAAGCTCGTGCTCCCGCGCCTCTCGCGTCCGTCGACGTCGGACAGCGAGTACAGCGATGCGCCGCACACACCCCTCTCCCCGTGGGACGACGAGCCCGTGCACTTCGTGGGCCGAGACGGCGACTTCGCACTCGCGTCCCGCCGGAGGGATATTTATTACCCTGCGCCGCCAGTCGGTCTGGGCTTCCGTGAGGCTACGCCCGCACCCTTCTCGCCCTCGCCAGTCGAGGTCGTCCCACAGCTCGCTTCTCCACCCAACCCGCACTCTCACTCGCCGCTCGATGTTCCTGTCCCCGTGGAACTCGTCTCTGCCGCGCCCCGCCGCTCGCACCGTCTGCGCCGGGTCGGCTCAAAAATTGCGCTGAAGCTGCTCGCGATGGTCCTCAACAAGCTGATCCTCACGCTCTTTTTCAAGCTCATGATGCGCACCGGCGCGCCCGCGCAGTGCATCCCCGCGCTGTACGTCCTGCTGCGCGTCGTCTCCGCCGCGCGGAAGATGCCCCGGGAGGAGCTCGTGGCCGGCGCTGCCGTGGTGCTTGCGGGCTTGGTGTGTGCGTGTGCTGGGGCGCTGGTCGTCTTGTCCGCTAACCACGGTGCGAGTGGTGTGCGTGTTCCAGTTGGTGTGAGCGGTGCGGGTGTGAGTGACGCAGGGGTCCTGAGGTGGTGACTACATGGCAATACCGACTCATGCTTGCGCTTTCTGCATGTATGTATTGCTATATATGTGTTGTCGTATACGAAAAAAATAAAAACGTAATTCGCGATAAGAGAGTTGCCGACTGGGACTGCCATACCTACATATGCAGCGCGTTCAAGTTTCCGCTTCTGCACGGCGACAATACCAATCCGCATCGCAGGGCTTAAATATTGGCGGTTTGAATTTGGTAATCCCGCCTCTTATTGGCCGATTCTGCCGATATCACTGCCCGTGTGCCAGGCGTGCGAAGTCGTCTACACGTCTGAAGCTGCAGAACCACAGACTGGGGCCTACAGAAATGCATAAATCAATTCTCACTGTTATCCATTACTTGTCTCAGTCCCCGGCCATGGCGTCGCAGCCTGCAAACCCTCTGCGCATTGCGATCATGTAAGATTCCCCAATTTTGTGGCAGAGTCTTGTCTTGCTGAGAAGGCATTTGTACTTACCTAGTGGTGGAGGTATCGGAGGATTATTCCTGGCGAGTACGCTGGCAAAGTTCGACACTAGTGGCCTGCATGTCAATGGTACTGATCGAGTGTGTCCGGACTCCGCAGAAATTCATAGCCTATGCCATCCAGAATTACACCGTGGCCAACGTAGCTGCGTTCATCCGCGAAGCGAGCGATTCAGAGGAGGGCGCGGCATTCCCGGAGGACAGGTGCGTCCGCGACGTCGACCCCGACCAAATCCGCAAGGCAAGTCAAAAACGCGCGCGCTCTCAGGCTGCGGGGGGGTCTCACTGAGATTGATTGCACTGCCAGGAGTTTGAAGGATGGGAGAGCAGCGTTGTTGCTCTGACGAATGTACATAAGTCATTCTGCCAAGCACGCGATGTGTACATGTGATGCTGTGGCAATTTGGACAGGGAATGACCAACTTGAAGCTGTCGCGCTGGGCCATACACGTCACGCGCACGAGGCGTGCACCGTCTGTGGGACGCGGGAGAGCGGGAGTGGAGAGTGGTGCGGTGAGAGGGAGGAGCGGTCGCCGGTGGGAGGCAGCGAGACGGAGCAGGGAGCGGGGAGGTGCGTACCGCCCACGACGACGACGACGACGACGATGTCGAACTCGGCGGGATCCCGCGACCTATTGAACGAGGAGAGGGAGAGGGAGAGAGAGATGGAGAGGGAGAGAGAGATGGTGAGGAAGAGGGAGAGGGAGAGGGAGAGGGAGAGGGAGAGGGAGAGGAAAGAGTCAAAACCGGGTGATCCTCCCGCGCAGCCGTGACTTTCCATATACGCTGCCGGCGGGATGCCATATAGCGGATTGTCGCGCGGGCGACGTCCAATCCCACTTGAATGAATGCTCCTCTGGGTGGCAGGAAATTCGTTGCTGACAGTGCTCATGAGAGAAGGACGATAAGCTGGCCTGTGACCAGCGCTGCAAGTTGCAAAATAGTGGGCCGCACGGTCTTGGAACTGGCTCACACTCACCGTAGATGAATCTGCTTCGAGTCTGCCAGCCTGAGTGTCGGTGTCGGTTTCAGCTTCAGATACAAAGAAGAATGACAAATACAGAGTGTGCTCGCCAGCCGCAGTCCCATACCACTGGCAGACCTCCCGTTAACACCGGGTTCGCGAACGACGCGCTCGCCTAACTCGAAGTCGAGGTCCTCATGGGCAAGTCTCAGCTGCAGGCTTCGCGGCCCCTACCCACATAGGTGTGTTTGCACAACCAAGTCCGAGTCACGATCAGAATGCACGAGCAGGTTGAAGATGCATGAAATGCACGAGCCCGTTGAAGATTCATGATCAAATGTTTCCCTGAGTTACGACGTGCGACGAGAATGCCGACAGTGACACGACGGCCCTGAATGATATCATATGCAGCTGCCCGTACTCTGCGTGGCCGGGGCGGTTGATACTCCCTGGCTTTCATTTGGATAGCAGCAGAGCAGACTCGGGGCAGAGACAGAAACCACCCGTAGTCGCACGCCGCGTCGCAGTGCATTAGCGCCTGCTTCATGCTGAGTACTCTCCTTTTCATCGTCTGTTGGAAGATAGACAGGACCTTTGGCCGCATACAGCCGCAAGGAGACCACTGGCACAAAGCCGACACGCCGAGAACGGAACGAGTGACAAGTGCAGAGGTGATCTCATACGAACTGTCGACAACCAGGAATCGTACTGCAAGTAATAGGCATGACACCGTCACGGTGTCGGGTTGAGCGGTCAGAATTTCACAGCACCGTATTAGGCAGCCTGCAACCAGATTGACTGGCACCGGCAGGCGAGTGTACGGGGAATCGACGAGCCCCGTCAGTGAGCAGCATCGCGTTAAAGAGGTGCAAGTTGCAACCAGGGCGGATGGGTCGGTTATTGAATAATTCTTCGGTGAAGCTGCCCCCCGAGTATGCTAGTCTGTGGTCCACACTGGGTGTCCATTTTCATGGGAGCTGTCCACTGGCAAGCAGGTGTCGGCCGCGTTGGGAAGTATCATTATGGCGATGGGCGGCTAGGAGCAGCGTGCTTCCCGAAATTACTAGAGTCAGCCCAGGGAGTCTTTGTCGGGACAGCATGTTGTATGCAGACACTGGACAGGCACGCCCAGTGTGAGAGGGAGAGACGATGTGAAAGTGGCAGAAAGAATTCGAAAGAGGGCGTGTCGGCCGGAGCGTGCCGACGTCGGCGTCTGTGAGGTGTGCAGTCAGCATCATTCAGCATGTCCTCGTCGCCGTCGACGCCTTCCACTTCCACGCCCTTAACGTTGTCTTCCACGCCATCACCGTCTTCCGCGTCGTCGCCGACGGCATTCGGGCCGGGCGAGGGCGGCGTGACGACGACGACGGCGTCGACGCCCTCGCGGCCGCTCTTCTCCGACGGCAGTGGGCACACACGCGCGCCGGGGCCGCCGCCGCCGGGCTCGGGCTACGCGGCGTCGCTATACCTCTTCGTCTTCCTCGCCACGCTGCTGCTGCTGCTCGCGCTGTCCGTCGGCATCCTGGTCCGCTCCTTCGTCCTCCGCCGCCGCTTCCGCCGCCGCGTCGAGGAGGCCCTCGCAGCCGGCTTCCTCGTCCCCGGCGCTGCGAATGGCGGAGCTGGCGGTGCGCGATGGCGCAATATGACTCGGCCGACGCTGCATGAGGTCGCCTTGGCGCTTGGCGACGAGAAGGCCGGCGCACGGTGGGCCGCGCTCCAGGTCCGCCCGCTTCCGTTTCCAATTCACGTCGCTCGTCGCTCACCCGAGCTCGCAGCCGCTAAACGCCACGCTCATCCCCGCCGCCCCGTCGGCATCCGCGGCCGAAAAGACGGCCACGCCGGCGGCGGCGGGCGACGCGCCCGGGCCGGCGTCGTCGCCCGCGCTCGCGCGGCTCTTCGGCGACTCGCGCTTCCCGCACTCGCTCGCCGCGCTGCGCAGACGACAAGAGCACGAGCAGGAGCAGGAACACGCCGACGCCGCCGCCGACGACAACGACGCGCCGCCGCTGCCCGCCGAGCCGCAGCTCCAGCTCGCCGTGCTGCTCGCCATGCCCGCGCGGCGCGGCGAGCCGGCCGAGCTCACGCTGGGCGTCGCGCGCGAGCGCGTGCCCGACGGCTGGCCGCCGCTTCGAGAGGACAAGACATGATGCGTGACTGCCTTGCATACTGTATGTTGTTGCTGTTCGGCCCTCGCGCTTTTGCTTTCGTTCTTGGCTCTGGCTCTTGTACGCACGTCACTAATCCATCCACGCAATGCACTGTGTCTCGACGTACTACGGGCGGCTTACTGGTTCCCTGCACTCCATGCTCGCATGCAATGTGCCCCGGAGATCTTATGCGCGCTGTCGCGCCGGCTTCCTCTCCACAGCCGGCTAGCGCTCCTCTGTCGCTTTTTCTTCGAGCTCGCAACTTTGCGCCTGCACCTGTGCTCATCATGACCTAGTGGTTCTTCGCTCAATACTGATGCACATCGAACTATCTGGCCCTGGCGTGCATACATTTTCGTCCTACCCAGTGAGCTCGATCTGCCAGTGGTCATTCTGACTGTTCACTGGTTTGCGCGCCTAGTATGCATAATGCATAATGCAACCGGCTACAAGAGACCCTGTCTCTAGTTCAAGTTACATAAGTGCTGGCGGCATGCTTCAGTCGGACATGGCGCACGGCGCACACAGACTTATTCCGCAGAAACGCGGGGCCGTATTCGTGTCTGTCCGCAGCAGCAGCAGCAAGGATGCAGACGTCGTTGACGTCGAGCGCTGTCCATCAACGGGACATTTCCTCCGGAGTGCGACCCTTCAAGTTCAGCGCTCAGCGGAGCTACTGCAAGTTACTTCTTGTGTGTATTTTGGGGGCTCTATCGCCACAGTGTATCTGGCATACTCTTCAGAATGCTAACCTTTTTCCATATAATAGGGCTAAGACTAAGAGAACGATCTTCCTACGAGAGTTGGCAACTTGACAGGAATGGCGTTCTCGCACGGAGACGCAGGTCGAATTGATCACATGACCCGCTGCTGCTCAGCTTATCGGCCTGTGGCCTTCTCTCACTGTCAGCACGGGCGCGACGGTCTAAAGGAGCCATCCATTCAATTGGACGTCGGGTCCTGTTTTGTCACGGTGCGGGCGCGACTCGGACAACCCGCCCGGCGCACGTATATCTACTGCTGCTCGGGAGGATCCTCCGACTCCTTCTCCCCTTCGTCCAATATGTCGCAAGAGCCAGAGTCAGAGTTCGACATCGTCGTCGTGGGCGGTTAGTATGCCCCCTTTCTGTGCTAGCTCTGCGTCTGCTCCTCCGAGTCGCTGACCCCTCTCCCCCTCGCATTCTCCCCACGCCCTCTAACACTCGGCCTCCCAACATCGCCTCTCACTCGCTTCCGCTCGCCCCACACAGCCGGCGCAGCGGGCAGCGTGCTCACCGCGCGCCTCGCGGCGGCCGCCCCCACGCTCCGCATCCTCGTCCTCGAGCACGGCCCGCACACGCTCTCCGACGCCGACGTCACGACGCCCGCAGCCTACACGCGCAACCTGCTCCCGCGCATGCCGCGCACGCGCTACTTCGCCAGCGAGCCGAGCGCCGCGCTCGGCGGGCGCGCGACGGTCGTCCAGGCCGGCGGGTGTGTCGGCGGGGGGACCGCGATCAACTGTGAGTCTCGCGAGTCGCCAACCGTGACGGACGGCGCGTGGGGAATTGATTGACTGCTGGTAGTTATGATGTACACGCGCCCCGCGGCGAGCGACTATGACGACTGGGAGCGGAGGCACGCGAATCCCGGCTGGGGCTTCGCGTCGCTCCTCCCGCTGTTCAAGAAGGCATGTCGTTCACCCCTTTCCCCGCCTTCCCTTCTCATCTCACCTCGCCTCACGTTATCTCAGCTGGAAACATACGAAATCGACACCGAAGAGGGCAAGAAGAGCGAGACGCACGGGTACAGCGGGCCCATGCGCGTCTCGCGCGGGGGTGCGTCACGGTCCCGTTTTCGCCGCCGCGGCTCTGAGACTGACGGGAAAAATCTGCAGGCCAGACGTCCGAGATGAGCAGGCAGTGGCTCGCCAGCGCGCTCGCGTGGGACACGGCGCGCGGCGGCGGTGCAGCCGCGGAGGATATCAACGACTTCAGGACTGCCGATGCGTATGGCGTGCGTCTTCCCCTCTCCTCCCTCTCCCTCACCTTCATCCGCCCCTGCTCTCCCACGCTGACGTGTTCCTTTGGCGTGTAGCAATGGCAGAAGTGCGTGCATTTGCGGTGTGGCGCCGGGCAGCCATGGTGTGCTGATTCGCGGACTTGAACTATGACTGGAAGGTGGATCAGCAGCGACGGCGTGCGGCAGGACGCCGGACACGCCTTCCTGTACCCCGCGGTGCGGGCGCCGGGGAGCAATGTCACGCTGCGCGTGCTGTGCCCCGTTAATCGGGTCGTCTTCGAGTGCGTCGAGGTCTCATCCCCTCCACACACCTTCCATGAAATGAGCTGACCTGCGCACCGACACCGACAGAGGCAACCGCGCGGTCGGCGTGGAGTACCTCGACAGCGCCGCGCCGAACGCGCCGACCGTGCGGACCGCCAGAGCGCGCAGGATGGTCGTCCTCGCCGCCGGACCATTCGGTCTGTGCCTCCCCCCATTCCAGGCTGCACTCTGAACTTATGTGACATGGGCCCGTCTGCACGATATACAGGCAGCCCGATGATCCTTGAGCGCAGCGGGATCGGCTCGCCCGAGATCCTCGGCGCGGCCGGCATCAAGAGCCGTGTGGTGCTCAATGGCGTTGGGGAGAATTACCAAGGTGCGCGTTTCGCTAGTGTGAAGAGGGCGCTGTGATGCGATGACTGCTGTACTCTGTGATCTGCGGCAGACCATAACATCATGGCTGCGATGTACAACGTCGAGAACAGCGCGATGCACGGGCGCGATGCGTACTTGCGCGGGGATCCCAAGGTACTCTACCGTGACACTCCGGCGCTGAGGCGTCTCCTGCGAAGATTAAGTCTGATGTCTGTGCCCATAGGTGATGGAGGCTGCTTTGGAGGAGTACAAGGATGGCAAGGGGATCCTCAGTACCAAGTGCGTTGCGTCGCCGTTGTCCCTAGTGGATCAGACACCTACTGATCTACTAAACGGCGCAGTGGCCTCGACGTCGGCGCGAAGCTGCGCCCTACACCGGAAGGCATCAAGCAGCTTGGCGAGGCGTTCGGAAAGGAGTGGCATTACTTTAAGAATGCGCCCGACAAGGCCGCTATCGAGCTGACTGCCATTTCAGGGTACGTTGCATGTTATCAGTCAACCTTGTTGGATATTGATCGGATTTTCCCTCACGCGCAGGAGCCTGGTACCAGGCGTTCCGGACGGTGACTATCTCACCAGCGCGGCATTTACAGTGAGTGCTCACTGTTGCCACGATCGCGCCCTCATTGACATCGCGTCTAGATGTACCCCGCAGCCCGTGGCTCGGTCCACGTACGCTCCGCTGACCCAGCCGACCCTCCGCGTTTCGTCCCCGGCTACCTGGAGAAGTGCGTCCGAGTCAGCCGCAAAGCACAACCGCGACACCGACTGATGCATCCTCGCTACCACCTAGCCAAGCGGACGTCGCGCTCCTTATGTGGCAATACAAAGTGTCGCGCGAGATCGTGCGCCGCATGCCGTGCTACCGCGGCGAGCTCGTCCCCGCGCATCCTGCGTTCGCGCCCGGCAGCGCCGCGGCGTGTTCGGGGAGCGCGATGCCTGTGCCCGTTGATGAGCCGGATATTGTGTACAGTGTGGCGGACGACGCGGCGCTGGAGATGTGGGTGCGGCAGACAGGTTCGTAGCCACCACCGCTTTGGAGCTTCGGATGGTGCTGACTACCGACTTGGCAGTGGCTACGACGTGGCACTCTGTAAGTAATGTGGAGCACAAGAGCGACTGAATTTGGGCTAATTTTGGGGGTAGATGGGCACTTGCGCGATGAAACCCCGCGAGCAGGCCGGCGTCGTCGATCCGCGGCTCAATGTGTACGACGTTGAGGGTCTCAAAGTTGCGGGTAAGCAGGCCTCAAAAATGTAGCATGAGGATTCAACTGTCTCTCACACGCTCCCTCGTCAGATCTCTCCATTGCGCCGGCGAACGTGAGCGCCGTAAGTCGTCGTCTCACTTATCAGCACACACCGCAAGCATGAAGCTGATGTACTCAGAATACCGCGTCAACCGCTCTGGTGATTGGCGAGAAAGCGGCCATACTCATTGGGGAAGATTTGGGAATCAGGAATGTCTGAGCTTGCGGCTTGCCACACAAATCCCGAGCTCGGGCGATTTGTGGCATGGGATTCGATCTCAGATCCTAAAAGCTTCATGTATGTGCTACGTACGCAATTTAGAGAGCGCCCAACTATGTTGGCTCCGCGTTGGCTCTAGGGAGTCCATGCAACACCGTGACCTAGATGCGACGAAGCTTAAAACTCCGCATTGCACTGCCACAGTCCCTTCTCGTCCTTCCGATCACCTTCCTCCAACGGGGCGGGGCCATGCACTGATTATGGACGCTCTGTCTCTAAAGTCGTGGGCATGCGGGATACTTATCGGGCAGGGTCGGTGCTCGACTTTGGCGCCAGGCTTCACACTGCCTTGGTTTTCGCCTGGCGACGGGCTGGTGTTGATGTCCTCGTATATCTATCCTTTAAAATCCTTTGATGTACGCCATCTATCCTCAGACATCCCGTAGTACGAAGAGGACATGCTGACTAAAATATACTGTGTATTCATTCTTTCGCTACACCCAAACGGTAACGCTGCTACAGTACTACAGCAAGATGAGGATTAGGCAGCCTCGGAGGAATAGTAAAGTACAGTCGCGGCGCGGCGCGGAGAACTCAGTGTCCCAACCGCTTCTAAATTCTTTTCTAGTAGTCCGATTTCATTTCAGTCATCGAGCAGACTATGCACGCTCAGTGCCAAGCGACACGGCCGAGTGCTTGAATGGAGACCATGCCTGTGGTCGCTCGACAATAGTCGGTGCGGGCGAGGATTCGGTGGGAGATTCCTGACCGAGCTCCGTGCGGTCAGCGTTGAACACCAGACGACCGGGGTGGAAGATGTTCAGCGTGAACATGGCGACGGTGATCGGCATCCCGTCCAGCACGTCTAGCCATGCAAATCAGTCAAAGGATCATAGCGATAAATGGGTGTAGACGCACTGAAGAGCACCTCGGTGCCAATAATCTTTCCCGTCCAACCGTCCTGGAGCTCGATTGTACGGTAAACGGTGCGGACGACGAGGAACACGGTGCTGATACCCAACCCGAGCACCATCAAGCGCAACTTGTTGTCCAGTCTCACCGGGCGTGCATGCTCACCCGCGCGGAGCGGCTTATTGAGCTTGTAACGGATGATGAACTCCGCGGCGAGCGTCACGTAGACGATGATAGCCACTATGACGCGTGTGAGAGAAATGACAAAAAGATGCGTAAGAAACGAGAACGAACCAAACTGAACGATGATGCCACCCAGCATGACCTTTGCTCCCTTGTTGGCACCCTCAAGCGTGTCCGCCGCTGAGGCTTGTGCGCCGCCGATAGCTTGCACGACGAGCGCGGCTGTGTCGGCGAGAAGAAAGACGATCGAATCTGTAATCATTGGTCTCCGCTCTCAGCACGACAGCCACTAGGGTACTCACACATCTTCGGGCTGAGACGGCTGAACTGCGGCCCGACGAGACGAATGACGCGTCCGAGGATGATGAAATTGGACGCAACCAAGAAGGTCGGCGCAGTGCTTTATTGGCCAGACGAGTTAGCCAGCACAAAGAGCACGCCAGCATCCGCACTCACATTGTCGATGTGATTCTGAGACAAGGATGAGAGTTTTAAATAAGGGGCAGGCAAGAACGCACTGTATGAGGAACGGGGTTTGGGCAGCCGCGTCCATGCTGGACCAAAGTCTTGCTGACCAGCCGAGCGTCTCGCCCACACCGCAAATGACGGCCGTGGCGAGCAGCCACCAGAGTCTGTATTTCACGGTCTGAGCGACGTGGATTACTGCGCAACAGCGATGAGCTTGGCATATGTGAATGTGAGTGAGCGTACTTGTGGACAACCCGAACAATGCTACAAAGATGGCGCAGACATATTCGGTCGGGATGTAGTGATAAGGTGAGACTTGCTCTGGAAGCGGAGCTGTATATCCGATACAGTCAGCGAAGGGTCGATGTATGCTTGCTGGATGGACACACCCATGATGATTGGGAGAAGAAAGTTTCTGGTGGTAGGGTACGAGAAAAGGAGACGTGGGATGCGTGTTGGGGGCAAGGATTGCTGCAAACGCGCAGAGTTCCCTTATATACGCTGTGGCTATCCTGTGCGTTGGATCTTCCATCGCGCTGCGGCGCTATACTGGCACAGTCGAGCGCGTAGTTACTCCATGGCCCGTTGTCTGCACCTAGGAGCCGTCCACGGCCCCGATCAGGACAGTGTTTGCATCGTACCGATTCCTACACGGCCGCAGACTGATGTGAGGCTGAACTTGGTCGGATGATTTTTCGCACAGCATGCAAGGCCATCTTAAGTTGAACCGAAGCTGAGCTCACGCTCCGCTTGAGTGCATCAAATCCGGCCCGGCTGCGGCGAGAACCTAGGCTGTGCCGCCTGAGTCGCCACCGACGCGCAACTTGCGTTCATCCCGCCGAAGCAGCGCGCAGGCTCCGTCGTCCAGCCCGCATTACAGCTGTCCCCAACAATGTCAAGTCCAGTTCGCAGCCGCGTGCCAGTTGATTTGGCCGTGTTTGCGCCCCGGCCCACACTTTTTCCCCAAGTCCTCGCGCTCGTGTCGCCGCCGTCGCCGTCGCAAATTGCGGCCTCTGGCTGCCGCTGCCGCCGCCGCCCACCAACTCGCCGAGCTGCCACCAACGCCGCCTCCGCTTTCACAGCTACAGCCTCGTGCCCGCGCAGCCGCCAATCGCTGCAACAGGGCACTTCTGTCTTGGCTGCGGGTGTCATGGCACATCCCACGACATGGTGCGCTCTTTTCCCCGCCTGACCACGATGCCCAGCTTCTGAACGAAACCTTCGCAGCTCACAGACCCGAGCTTATGGACCTGCAGGTGATGGGCTGGTCGGCCTCGCACTGGGTCGTCAACGCCATGCTCGGTGCGTCGTTTATCAGAGCCGGACTCTCCTGAATTTTGGTTTACTTGCTAATAATACTGATCTGCTCACTATATCTTCCAACCATAGCTTTCACTGGGATTCTTGGACTTGAGTCTGGCTCTGGTACTTGCACTGGCTCTGGATCTGGCTCTGGCTCTGGTGTGGTCTCTGGTCTCTGGTCTCTGGTCTCTGGTCTCTGGTCTCTGGTCTGGTTTCTGGCCTTTGGTCTTTGGTCCTGTCTCTGGGTCCCTGGTCTCTGGTCTTGTGGTTGCTAAGGCCTCTGTGGGGAGCATTTGGCAAGTACCACTTTCATTTCCTGATATTATATAGATACTTTTTTTGTAACCTTGAAATATATTTTATTTCACCTTATTAACATTCTGTGTCCACTTCTCTGCAAGGAAAAGAGGAGATTTAAAGAGCATCAACAAGGAGATCGCGGCTGATGCGCTGCGCGGTCCGGCCGGCGGTGGCGGTGCACGCTCAAGCTGAGCTTGAGCTGGCGCTGAAGCCAGGTTGGAAAACGGCCAAGTCGGTTCCGCTGCCGCAGCACATAAATCACTCACGCTTGAGCGCAAACCTAGGCTCCGCACAGAATCCCCGCATCCGGCAATCTGGCATCATTTCTCAAGCTGAGCTTGTGCTCGGTCCGCGGCGGTGTAGGGTTGGCTTGCGATTCTCAGCGGCGTTAGTCAAAAAAGAGCCCGCGGTCGCGGGCTGGCGTATAGAGTAAGGAAGCGTCCTGGGTAATCAGTGATCGCGAAAATGTGCCTGGAATATAGGATATGCACGCGATTCCGCCACGGGTGAATTCCGCAGCGCGATCACTCAGGGCTGTGCTGCACCGTCTCTCTTATCCCGGACATTAAGTAACTTCGGGAACTCTTCAGCCACAGGAGCCAGAGATGGGCCATGGCTGCTGCTCTCCGTGGACTGGGGACCGTCTTATCTTGGATTTTACTAATATACATTGTTTGGTAGAACGGAACATATACCGCAGCCGGGGAGGAGATCTCTCTAATTCCATGGACCTACAGCTCGCCAAGCCGGACCTCAACCTTCATATCTCCGAGAGCCAGAAGGTATCTTCTGACACCATCCGCAACGGATTTCCAGTGCTCACGGGTGTCCGGTGAGCGCAGCTGGGAGGAATTCAAACGAATCGAAATGTTGATGGTGTCCAGAAGTGGGCAAAACAAGTACAAGGCTTGGACGTGTGGTAGGTGCTCTCCGATTTCAGCGCCAGATCCGGGCTGCCAATCGAGCGAGAGGACGCGAAGCGACGGTAAAGCTGAGGAACCGGAAGATATGAACGCTTCCAATCCGCCCAGGGGCAGTTTAATCCAGCGCAGTTCGCGGAAACACCAGCCATGATCGGCAAGGATACGGCCTGTCTTGACAGGAGCGCTAGCACCGTCTCCGTGCGCGAGCACGAGTGTCACCTTGCCGGACTGCAACGTGGTGAAGTTTTTGAAAGTCTCCGCGAGGACGAATTCCTTTGCGCCGCGCAACACAGGGCTGAGGTCTGAACATGCGCGCAGATCCATCGAAAGGCATACAATAGTCTTTTCCGCGTCTGCGACCCACGCCGTGAAGAGGGGGAGCAGATTGCAGTAGCGGTCACGCGTGTGGAGGCTCAACTCGGTGAGAGTGCGTGGCGCGGAACATCGGGGAAGATTGTCGATTGAGATGCATGAAATTTCCATGAGGTTCAGAGATTCCAGGCGGGGGAGCAAGGTGAAAAGCACAGAAAGTGTTGCTCGATACTCCGGTCCGAATGGTATGGTGGCAGTGAAGCGAGTGACAGTTGAAAGTGCCGGGCAACGCTGGGGAAGGGAAAATTCATTTAGGTGCAGCGAGCGAAGTCTGCCCGCCTTTCCCCCCAGGAAGTTCGGGTCCAATTCAGTCACGTTACTGCGGTAAACACAGCTCACGTCCTCCAAGAGCGGCGCGGGCTTCATGAAGCACGACGAAGTAAGACGGCCCATCCACGAAACTGATCGCATGCGATGCATGTGCCGCTCGACTAACCGTTCGATAGCGCGGTCTTGAATGAACGGAAATGCCCCGCAGCATTTGATGTCAACAGGAAGATCACCGGAGCGTGAAAGAGCCATGTCCAGAAGACTTGCTGCTTTGGAGCTGGAAGTGTATATGGAGATACTCGACCAGAGTGCAGGAAACGCCAGAGCAGCTGCACGCCACGCCCTCGACACGTGCGATGCTCTGACTCGGTCCTCGAACGGTAGGAACGAAATGCACGACGTCAGGACCTCAGGAGGAAGGCGGCACGTGACGTTATCCGCATTCCAGTCGCAGAGTAGGTCGCACAGTATGTGCAACGCGCTGCCTATGATCTGATGGAAAACCGCGTTGACCTCGACAGCACTAGAAAGCGCGAACATGAAGCCCTGCATCGTCCAGTAATGCATGTAGACTTACTCTTTCGTATGGCCAACCAACGTCCTGAACCTCCTTTGGAGCACGGGTGCAAGGTCATCGTGGTCGGGAGTCAAGAGCATCATTGCTGTTTTTTGTTTACACGCCTCGTGCACGGCCATCCGTCGGGCGCGCCTCCGTGCACCGCCACTATGACCTTCGCGGTATGATGCGAAGTGCCACAGGAACAATGAAACGCGACCAAAATGCAATACGAAATTATGAGTTATCTCATGCTGGATGCTGCGATAATTTGACGAGGTGCGAGCAATCCCCTGACCTCTCAATCGCGTCATTATCTTCCGTGCCGAGTTTGCTACCTCGCCTTCTTCTCGGCACATTCAGGGTCAATACTGCCTCATTCGCGGCAAGGACGCCTCCATTGAACGTAGAAAATAACCAATGCATAGTCATTGAGCCGGGATAACGGTGCACATAATGCTAATGGCGCATCATATGCATCGTAGACGGCCCGCAGAAGTAGTAACGGCGGCACAGCCAAGGAGAAGAATAGAAACTACCCAGTCGGACGATTATGGGCAATCAGATCGACATCTGCGAATCAAAGGCGGGACAAGCATGCGGCGCAAACAGGCTGTCGCAGTCAGCTGAACAGCTCCCTGTCCTTGCGAATGTCACGTACTGCAACAGCTTCAGCCCCAAGAATCGCAGCAAAGCAAGCGATGTCGGCAATTGGATCTATGGAGATAACGGCGAATGAGCTGGCGGATCCCCTAAAAATGAGAAACCACGTACTGGCGCCAAGCTCAGCCGCCGCCGCCGCGCACGCTGCAAATTCCCCGGCGTAGGATGCGACGCATTCTGCAATGGTATGAAACGTTGAGAATGCGGCGGTAGTTATACTTTTAAGGAAACTCACGGAAAGCATTGCACTTGGCAGAAATGGTGACAATCATCTCGCCAGGAGGCTTGCCTCCGGCGGGAATGGTCGTCGCCGCAGTCGCAGTGGAGACGAGCAGAAGAGCGGAAAGTGCGAAGAGCTTCATGGTTTCCTGAGGTTGTTTCTGGCCTGAGGAAGGTCGCCAGAGCCGCCTTTTATGCGTTGCAAAATCATGGACAGGCACGAACAGCGGTTCCAACAAGATCTATCCAGTTTGTCTGCCAGATAGAACTGATGAGGCTTTCTCGCTGGTTGCTTTGCAACTTGAATAGTGCGACGGACCAGGCTCTCACGAGCTCCACTATTCGAGTGGCCACAGTGCGCAGGTGATGTTCCTGCAACACCACCGTGGCAGTTGGATTGATTGTCAGACGGTCAATGGTGGACGGAATGCCGCCTTTGGCAACCCGGGTCAGTCATTCGCGCGTCGTGGCCAGACAGAATTCATCATGAGCTATTCTTATAACATTCTCTGCAGCCTTGGTTATCCGTCCGTGAAAGCACTCAGACTTGAGGTAACAGTGACGGCGGAAGGGGGTTGGCAGTGTGAATGAAGAGTGCCATGGCAGTCGTGATTCGCCCGCTTTCTGAGCTCTAGACGAGAGGGTGGCTAGACCTGGCGCTTGAGGGAGCAAAAACAACGAGCGCATATTCTTGCCGGATGGCCTGAATCTGTCATTGAAGCGATGCTCCTGCACGCAAAATTCATCGGAGAGCTTGGCCAGATGCATGATGTGTCCATACTGTACTTCAGCGCCGTCGTATCCTCGAGCTGGGCTGTTCCCACGAAGGACTAGGCTGCACGGCTACTTCAGGGCCGTTCGCGTAGCTTCACAGCATCTTGGATACCCTATCGTGCCAAAACATTGTTCCGCCATGCGAAAGACGCGCAATGTTGTGCCAGAGTGCGCGAGGAGCGATGCAGTCAGTCCTAGTCGGCCGCAGAAATAGTCCTCGCTGGGTAGTGAGCAGGGCTGCATCACGCTGCATAATAATAAATCCGAGGCTCATGGTGAGAGTTCAGATTCAGGGTTTCGCAGAGATATGTCATATCGAGAGCAGTTGAGCTGCGAGCGAGTTTAATGCCAATGGAGGTTATCATTATGCGTATTCGGACACATTGTTCTTCCTCGACGTCGGGCAAAGCGGAGCGCTAAGGTACATGGACGTCATGAGAGCGCGAAGCGGTGTTGTTTGTGCGGCAGGGAGGTAAGGTCTGCTTCTTGGTCGGTTTGGGGAAGCTCGAGGACGGTGAGGGCGTACTGAGCACCTTGCTGCCATTTTCATGAATGTAGACGCAGAAATGGGATTGAGATTAAAGCCGCTATCGTTGTGGTCGTCGTCGTCGTCGCTGCTGCGCCCCTCGTCCAGCCACCGGATGCAGTGCAACAGAACACGGGCAGCGTCTTTGATCGCATGAGAGAGGCTTGCTGGATAGTAGGTGCAGGTGCGTCCGTCGGCGTCTCGTCAAGGACGGGGCGGAAAACGTGCGTAGCCGGTTTGGCGGGCGTCCTCGCCAGAGAGCGAGAAGGCGGATTATAGAAGATAACGGACTGCAACTGAGCGCGGGCAAAGCAACGGGTACAGGTGGGCCTGGCCAGGGGAGACGCAGTTGTCGAGCAGCAGGTAGGCACACGACCAGACTCGCGTCAGGGCCCTTTGGCTTCTGGGGAGATAAAGGGTTGCGGAGGTGTGACGGGGGGCGATCGCGCGCAATGTGCCGCGGTGCACGAGCTCTCTGTAGTGCCTGCAACGCTCCGCTACCGACTGATCAGTGCGCGCCCTCGGACGCATAGGGAACGCCCGTTAGGATCAGGAAAGAACGAGGAAACACGGTAAATGAGCCAATAATTCACCCCTTGACAGAAACGGTGCATATTCGCTACATGAGCGTGGTCCGGAGATTAGAGAACTCGTGAAACGACCGGGGCGTGCTAAGCGCTGGCGCCTCAAGCTAGTCCGGAACAAATAGTGTCAACGAGCAGCACATAAGACACAGTAAATGCAGAAGCGCTCTGGTCATAGATTTCTTGAGTCAGTGTTGTGTTGCTCGTGCCTCGGGGCTCGACGCTGCCACTGCATTCTCGGACCAACCACGTATGAAGATGCGCATAGAACGAATTGGATGAAGGCGCCAGAAGTGCAGGATATTGTGCCACGCGCGTATTCCGTAATATCCTGTTGTCAACTGGGTGGAGGAGAGCAAGACGAAAGAGAGTGCAAACAAATGCAAAGCTTGAAGATTTTCGCCCTTCGCCGTCGCCGTTCTACACACAATCGACAAGCTCGCGACCTTCGCACGCCTTTGGCATACATGTGGCCCTATGTGCAACGTGGTTAATCTATCATAGATGGAGTTGCGGAGCGTATTCTGCGTAGGGGGCGCCGCGGCGAGGCTGAGCTTTGACTTTCTTTTCTGCACCTGGCTTGGGCACCGCCTCGGCGCCTTAGACTACACGACCGCTCTCTAACTGCTCTAGAAAATGGCGCGGCTGATAATCTCTTCCGAGCAACGTCTCCCGAGGCTCGTGCGCATTTCCTTTTCATCGCAGCCATACCTGAACGAACCCTGGGACTCACAAGTCTCACATGGGCTTTTAACTTGGCAACAGCTTCAATTGCGTGGTGTGCTTACTCAGCCAGGGTTCTAGGGCTCATGCTGTTGCGTTGTCTTAACCGCTGCTCTTTATCTTCGAACATAAAGTCTGCGAAGGAGACGACGCTGCTCTGGACCTCCTATTTTGTCTTTGCACCTTGGGTACGCACGGCATCCAGCGAACGGTGCGGCATTCATCTGCCGACTGCGTCCTGGACGTCTATCGGCAGGGGCCTTGCGCAGTACATACCTGCCTCTCGTGTGCAGTGTCGACATGCACGTCCTGGTCTACTCCGACTCGGTGCCTTTTGTTGCAACGATAAGTCGATCGTTTTGAACGAGGCGTTCGAGATATCTAGGGTCCCAGGCTTGCTTGCGTACAGCTTCAACGCTGACTCGCGCGCGACCAGGTGGTCGCTCATCCAACAGCTCATCCGTGTGGCGTGCGAACCAGACTCAACCATCACAGTGTTTATTGAAGAACCTTCGAACGGAGTCTCTTTTCCTCGGTATATGGATCACGACATTCGAGGCGAGGGCATTAGCAGAAGATTGGCGCGGGATCAAGTTCTTCAGGCGTATAATATCCTCTGGGCATTGTGAACCGAGACCTAATTTCACGCTGCGCACAGTTCTACGACGGTCATCATTGGCAGCGTGGTGGACTCGAGACATAAAACAGGACAAGGCACCACTTACTTCGCAGGCGGCGACTTGAGGGGTGTTTTATTGACGGGTACGCGGAGCTTTGCGGGACCAGCGCCATTCATCCTTTACGCGGAATGCTGTTGACTGCCGGCCCGCGTGTTTCCAAAGAGAGAAGGGGTTGGGCGGCTTGGTGCGCACAGCTGCGTTTCTTTCCTTAGGACTCGCAGCTCTATTCACCCAGAACGCTGCACGCGTAAATAATTCACACACATAGCAACCAAGTCCCAGATAAACACATGTCCGATTTCCAACATTTGCCATCCCGTCCCTCCTATACTCTGAGGAATAGCCCGGAAAGCGCTAGAACTGGTGAGATTTCGTAGCGCTTCAAGGACTCATTACTACTCCGCATGTTCGTTGTCAGCGAATACAATGACATGACTTGGGACTGTCATAATGGGGTCGATTGTCGACAGGGTGATGGGCAGCTGGGCCGCGGCGCGGAGGTTGGTGATAACGCGGCAAGCAAACGATGTGTACAAAATGCGTTCAGTGCTACGTTTGGCGACTCAGCGAGCAGGCATAGAAAGCTAGGATAGATCACTTACCCGTAGAGCAGGATGCGGTAATGAACCTGTGACGGGACACCGCGCCGTGAGCTGGTGTAATCAATGTGTAAGCTTGACGCACGGGAACGGTGAGAGTAACCACGAGGTTGGCAAGTGCGAAGACTGCGATGGTCTTAGCTGAGGTGTCACGGTTGGGGCTGACGTACTGAGCATTAAAGTGAAGTATGTGAAGGCTGCGGGGAAGAATGAATACAGCTGTGGCCCGGGGTGGAGGGAGAAACCGTACCATCGCGATAGAGAGAAGGCGCTAGCTTCTGAGATACGCAAACGAGTGCGGATAAACATGAAACGAGGGAGCATGGAGAGCTATCCCGCTTATACTTGATCAAAGTCAAGCATATCAGGGCTGCATGCATCAGAAATTGTACGTAGCCCGGGAAGATGCTTACCGATGTCATTTCCGCAGAATAAAATCCATCCCATGTATATAAGATCATAAGGAGCCAGAATCGCGCAGCCTCTGAGGTGAGGGGAGTACGTGCTACTTGCAATGACTGAAATAAGTCAGCATGTTGAAGGTCTTCTTTGGATGCCAGAGAAGCCGCGTACATTTGGTGCCTGCGGCCCATTTCACGCTCACATACACTGATAGTACGACGGATACTGCACCGGCCACCGCGAACGGATAGATTATGCGGCGACAACCGTTCCATATGGCCCATGTCCTCAGGACAATGATGCCTGAGGTGCGGGAGTGAGGGGCGAGATATCGATGATAGTTGGATAACCTGACTTTGTCCCAGGAGCATTCCGACGACGATTGAAACTGTAGGAGCGTCAAGGTCCGTGATATCGGCTGTGATGAAGCACTGTGCATACTGACAGCACGCGTATCCGGATACAATTCGGCACTGTTGTTCACTGATGTCCGCAAAGAAGACTTGGGGGAAGTATGAGTGACATGGAACAGGGCTAGAAGCTGCACTTACAGATCATCTCCAAGAAGATCTCAGGAATCGCTGTGTACCTGGCTGCCGTGTACAGAAAGACGGCCGGCCCTCGGGGAGATGGCCACACGAGCTCCACCTCGTCACCAATGGTGATGAAAAATTCGTATACCTATTCCACGGCGATTTTGAGCAAAATCGTCGCAGCTTTTCTCAGTGACGTACGAAGAGCGCAGTATTGCACGCTGCAACTAAATTAGCGCCGGGAGGTACGATGTGCGCGCACGCACTAAATATAATCTATAGTGAATCAGCTAGGAACTAGGAGAACCAGCCCTTTTGAACGGACCTTATAAAGGTGCGCACTTTCCAAGGCTGCTCTGACGGGCTCAAAAGCTTCCATGAGAGGGAGAAGCTGGGAGGCTCCATGCATGAGCTGTGAGAATTCATATGTACGCAAACTTGAGCGTACCGGCGACAGGAAAGCAGCGGAGCGCGTATCATAACTCGTGTTGCGGAGAGCCACCCGCGTCTGACAGCCTCTGATACATCCTAAATCAGTCCTCTGAATGCACCGAGTTGTACGGCTGCGAAAGGCTAACCATTTCCATTGCCATAATCCAAATTCCGGAAAGGTTGGATTATCCATGTCGACAGCAACCTCGCAATGCTTACATCCCAGTCAAAGCTATAAGCACTCTGACGTTGATAGCGAGGTCTTTGAAGCGGTCATTACATGCCGGCGAGTCCCTCCCTCCGGGATCGACGTTGATACGCTGATTTGAGGGGAGGTAGCACAAACCCCGGACTTGGAACTATTCGCCCGAGATGCCCACTGTTGCTTCTTCCGATGTAACGAAGACGTCGATATCAAGCGCAATTGCACCATAAAATGAGTACGCGACTCACAGGAGGTAAAGTATGGCGGTACCCAAGTACCAGCGCTACGGTCCCGCCCCGCCGTGCAGACCCGAGTACCGTTGAATTTCGCAACCAAGAAACAGATGAGCCGAGGATCGCGCGCGAGAGATCGTATGTCCGGGAAAGGAGGGCACACCTGTGCGTGTAAAGGTCGTCAGGCGCAGGGAGGCTGGTTCTGTGCCGTAAGCCGGCGTGAAGGTGCGTCGAAGGTCTGAAAACCACGCAGATGTCGAGAGCGTGACATCCTGAAAGAGTCAAATCGAAGGTAAATTTACGAAAACCCACCCCAGACGAGGCCAGAGACATTTAATGACCGATGGAGACGTGTCTATGGAAGCTATCATGGGGAGAGGGCAGCAGTTCGACGTCTAATGCGTTTCTCGGTGATAGTAGGTGGAGAAAATGCAAAACCGTGAGGACGAACGGCGTAACAACAACAACAACAACAACATCAACATCAACCACCACAATCCGAATAAGCGCCCGTCACCAATCGCTCATTCTCGCTCATCCAAGGCCTAGCAAGCCAAGTATACTCTATAAAACTCGTCTCTGAGCTCGTATTACCTTGTTTGCGCTCGAAGGAAAAATTTTCGCCGAGCCGTCATGGCACTACAACTCAATGCTGCCGACTTCGATGCTTTCTCGCCCGTCGCGTCCCGCCAGGCCACGAACGATACGCGGCCTGTCATTGCGGACCCGCCCTCGAAGGAGACCCACGCTGTACCCAAAGGTTGCGAGCTTCTTGTGCGCAACGTGTCACCGGTCGGATCCGCCACGGCGAAGACAATCGTCCAACAGGCCGTTGACGCCATCTATGCGGAAGCTGTTGAGAAGAAGGGCAAGGGTTTCTTGTTCCCACTCACTGCTAACTTCGCGGGCAAGTCGGATAATGGCCAAGACCTCTATCATTCGGCCGTCCTGCGCCTGCACGAGGCCGCTGCCACACTCTTCCCAGGCCGCCCCACGCCCAAGCTTCTCGAGGCGTGGATACCGATCCTGAAACAGGCTCAGCCGACGTGGGAGGTCATACCCGCACCACTCTCCTTTGGGCGCGACAAGAAGTCCTGGCTGTCCGTACACGACGCGCAGAACGCCGACACACTGCTCAAGGAGATCCGTGCTGCCCTAGCAGAGATGAACATCCCGCTTGTTTCGTCATACCGCGCCCGAGTCAGCGACGTCCTTTATTTCGTGTTCACTTCTCCAGCCGCCGTCGAAGAGGTCCTCAAGAAGCCGCTCGTTGTCAAATCGTCCAAACAGCCCGTCCGTTTCCAACGTTCGTTCCAAATCGACCCACTCCACATCTTTGAAATCGCGGTCAGCGGATACAGCCAGTACGATCAGTCAATAGTGACCCATCTTCGCTCCGTCTTTGAGCATGGGTTCCGCGCCAAGGACCACGCGAAGGACGTCCCAGTCATCATCGATGCACGTGTTTCCGGGGACTACTTCCTTGTCACTCTACGAGACTGGGAGACCACTGCTCGCGCTCTGGATAACCGCGAGGTGTGGCAGCAGCTCGTCGCTGACAGGTACCCGCTACTGGGTCGCCCAAGGCTCTTGTTCGACGTCAACGATTCGCCGCGCGAGCGCGCATGGGATCCAAAGATGACCACGCTCGCAA
The DNA here is from genome assembly GCA_037042885.1 of Auricularia sp. M12. Lineage (NCBI taxonomy): Eukaryota > Fungi > Basidiomycota > Agaricomycetes > Auriculariales > Auriculariaceae > Auricularia > Auricularia sp. M12. Next base: position 3,392,941 of record CM073216.1, read on the forward strand.
ATGGCTCCCAGGCATACGCCGACGACCGCTTTAATGAGGTCTTCCGTTCCATCGAGGCTGTTCGCGTGGACAATGCTCGTCAGTACCAGGAGCTGTCCATGCAGACGGCAACTATTGCCTCGAGTCTCGCGCAAGTCACGACGGTGACCAAGGAGCTATGCTTGGCCGTAACGGCCGCTGACTCAGTCGCAACAGCGCGCGACCTTGTCAACACGATTAACGCCGACTTATCGCAGATTCGCATCGATCTGTTGGTCGCAAATGACGAGGAGAGGCCTGCTCTGAGACAGGCTCTGAAGGACCGCGCGCAGGACCTCAAGGCTGCGCGCGCAGAGCTTGATGCCGCCCGAGCTGCTCAACAGGCAATTAAACCCACCCTTCATCTTCCTGCTCCGCCCTCTATTCCCTCTACTCCCCAGAACAAGCGCACCCTTCCTCCAGCTACTCCGACGTCTGCGCCGCGTCGTAACGCCAGCCGCACCTCGCAGATTGCGCAGCCTGTCCCTCCACCGAACTTCGCGCTGACGCAGACAACTGATGTCACCATGGCGGACAGTGTGCGTCCGTCCGCTGCCTTTGTTCGAGAATACCCAACGGCTCACTATTGCGCAGCCGCTTCGATAAACGAAGACAAAGGGTCAGAATCGAGCAGGGCAGGACAGGACTCGTACGACTTGTCTTCTGGGAATGTACATCGCGTAGCAGACCACTCTCGCACGCCGCTATCTTTCCTTTATTTCCCAAAACGTCCACCGCGTAATTCGTCTCCATGTCTCATTTTCCGTGTCGTTTTTGCCATCTTAATGTCCCTTTCATTTGCTTCCTATGTCTCTGCATCCGTTCAATTTCCCCTCCACACTCATTCACCCGCATCCCCACTCGTCATATATTCTGTGAACGCGAACGGCGCTATCGGCGCTTACAAGATGGACGCGTTGCGGAGCGCGATACTTGCCCGACAGCCGCACGTATTTGTTATCTGCGAGACCAAAACGGCGAAACGTGTCGCAAATTCCCTCCCACACTCAGAGTATTTCATTTACGAGGAGGCCGGCGTACCGTCGGACAACTTTCACACTTTCAAGTGGGGAGTAGTCGTTGGAATTCGGCGGGACATACAACATGACCCGCCTTTGCCAACGCCGCCACCTTTGCGCGGCCGAGCAATCGGGATAGATCTGACACTCCGAGCGGTGCCCAACGCAGGCTTCCGCCATCGCTTCATAGGCGTATACGCCCCATACGAGCCGTGGTCAGAACACCCTGGTCACGTTTCTCGGGGTGCTTTGACCGATGCGTTCTGGACAGCCATAGAACGTTGGTGCAACGAAGCACCAGATGGCTCGTGGTCCATGGCAGGTGACTGCAATGCTACACTGTCATCATCAGAATCGGTCAGCCATCGCAACCAGGGTGACAACCGTTTCCGCCACTTCTTACGGAGGACTGGCGGACGAGACCTATGGTTGCAGGTTGAGGATCGTACCCCCGCCCAAGACTGGACATGTTATTCCAGCACAAGAGACGAGGGTGCGAGCATCATCGACAGAGCAATCGTTGTCAGCAGTAAGCTCCCGAAGCGGCAGGCAGTTGGTCTGCGACGGCGGCTGATACGCGGGAAGCAGAGAGCACAAGAGTCCGGTTGTCTATACGGCGGCTACGACGTAGACAAACGGATGAGGAAAAGAAGCGGGACCAGCCGATACAAGTAGCCGTGCTCCGGGTCCATAATCACATGTACCCGGGGCCGGAGACAAACATTCTAACACTCCCCCAGGAGCCGAGCACGGGTACGAATGAGTGGAGAGGTCGAGACAGGTGGCGAGGATAGGAAACGAGAGGAGGGAATGAGTAGCAAGAACATAGATAAGAGAAACGGGTATTCAGCTCCCCCAGGAGCGTCCATGGCACACCTAGTATGCGTGTGTCTCACTCGCATGGACCTCCTCGATTGTAAGGTCGTCCTCGCTACCGAACGTGAGCGCAAATCCAGCCTTTCCAGGCGTGGGGGCGTCGTCGTAGTAGTAGTCGCCCTCGAGGATGAGCCGACAGTCCGCAGCAACATGCCCAGACTTGCCGCAGCGGAAACACTCGGTCTCCTTCTGTCCACGAGCAGAAGAGGACGATGGGCGAGTGGCAGGGCGGCGACGACCAGAAGAAGAGGGCGCACCACCTCGACGGGAAAAGTGCGAAGCCATTGCTCTGGCCTCGTCGCGCTCGCGCTCAGGAGCATCCTCGGAGGGAACCTCGGACATCCCCTGCTGGCGCATGTGCTCGTTGATAAGGCGACGCTTAACATAGGCGAGCGTCAGCTGGTTGTCGGCCATGTTGTCGAGCGAAATGACGAAGGTGCTGTACGACTCTGGCAAGCCATTGACAAGAACCAGCATGATGTCCTCGTCCGGAACGGTCGACCCGAGAGCAACGAGACGGTCCGCGTAGACCTCGACGTGCGATATCCAGGATGTCATGGTCATGCTGCCCGACATGCGCAAGTTGAAGAAGATGCGACGCATCTGGAAGCGGGTGCCAAATCCACGTGGGCGGAAGTTCTCCTCGAGCCGTTTCCAAAGCTTCTGAGGAGTATCACTCTCGCGGACAAGGTTGAACTGCGAGTAGTCGATCGTGCGAACAAGGAGTGAGAGACACTTCTCCTGGGCGCGGTGGAACTCCTCGGGCGAGCCAAAGTCAGAGGCCGAGGTACTGCCAGTGAGGTGCAGATGATACTGTTCACCGAGCAAGATAGCCCAGACGGCCTTGCGCCACTGCTCGTAGTTGCCATCCTTGAGCTTCTCGATGGTGACGACGGTGGCGGATGACATGGCGGAGAAATCGGGAAATTATCGGTGGGAATGTAGGGTGGGTGTAGTAACAGAATGCGAGCGTCGGATCCACTGACCAGCGACGAAAACAGAGAGCCGATGTCCGATCCACTGACCAGGGACAAGTCGGTTTGACAGCAGCCGATCCTCCGACCAGGGCAGTACTGTCCTGTGGCAGCAGATCCCCTGACCAGTGCACAATCCACAGCAACACGAAGCAGACGGCGGCGGATCCCCTGACCAGCGCTAGCACCGTTGCAACGTCGGGTTTTGTTGAGCCGTGACCGACGGCGATCCGTTTGTGTCAGCAGTAAGCTCCCGAAGCGGCAGGCAGTTGGTCTGCGACGGCGGCTGATACGCGGGAAGCAGAGAGCACAAGAGTCCGGTTGTCTATACGGCGGCTACGACGTAGACAAACGGATGAGGAAAAGAAGCGGGACCAGCCGATACAAGTAGCCGTGCTCCGGGTCCATAATCACATGTACCCGGGGCCGGAGACAAACATTCTAACAATCGTCTCGAGGGTGGGCGTAGCAGATGCACACGTGGAGGCAGCTCGCCACTACCGCGACAAGATTCCATCGACCAACCACCGTCCAATTATCGCCACCATTATCCCCGTTCCCCCTGTTTTGCTTCACGCTCATTCCGACTTATCTCCCATTCAACCTGTCCCAGCTCCGCCGCGCTTGCGTTATCCGGGCAAGAAGGAGAAGCAGAGGTTCAACACCTTTGCTGACGAGGTTGATGCAGCGCTACCGGACACACCCACCCTAGCGTCGCTCACCGACTATGCCCAGATTGTTGACGATGACCATTGGACAGCGGCCTATCATGACATGACACGCATCATGCTCAAGGCGGGCACAGACTCATTTGGAGTATGCGATAAACCGCGGCAGCGGACACGGCCTTCTGAGAAGCCTCGGGAGGCCATACATCGCTACTACGAGATCAAGCTCATTGGAGGTGCGTTAAGACTCTTGAACGACAGTACTGCAATCGTAAAACCAGGTGCACGCGAATACCTGCGGTCGTTTGCGGCGACAGTGCCTCCATCGCCGGTACCGATCAATGTGCGAGAGCTGTTGACCAAGAAGCGCCGTGAACTCAGTAAAGAAGCTTTCGCCATCGCTGAAGCTCACGCGCGCAAGCGTGCTGAAGATGCTGACCGGCGAAAGATTATTTCGGTTCTCCACGGTGTGTCGTCCAAACGAGCTTTCAACATGACTGTCTTTGAGGGCCTCCCAACAGTTGTACTGGACCCGAGCGACACCAATAGACTCATCTCGGACGCCGACGCTGTGAAGGAGGCTCATCGACAATATTTCAGTCAGCTTTATAGGTGCTCTGACCCACCCAACGTCCCAAAGCCCTGGATGACGACACCATCAGTCCTTGAGGTTCGGCAACGGGTTGAACAAGACCCGTTCATTTGGCCAAGACTCGCCACAGTGCAGTCATTCCGGGCTATGCTTCAACGCGGCAATGCACGTCCAAGCCCTGGACCGGACGGGTGGGAGAAATGGTGCGTTAAAGCTTTGTCGGATACTGCACTCACGCGAGTGGTAGCGCTACACAACTACATGGTTTTTCACAGCCGAGTTCCCGACTCTGTGAAGGACACGCGCATCACCGCCCTCCACAAGCGCGGCCTCATGGCTGACCTGCGTAACAAACGCGGAATCGGCATATCTAACTTTCTACATAATAGCCCTGCCGCCTTTCTCAATTTTTACCTTGCCCCATATGCAGCGCGCTTGGGTATCATTCCCCAGACCCAGGTAGCAGCACAGCAGGGCGTTCAAACACGCGACTTGACGAGCTTCCTGGCGGGCATCCAATGCTGGGCTTTCCGACACAAGGCCACCGTCTACGCGCTACAGAGGGACCAGATGAAAGGCTTTGATTATCTTGCTCCGGAAGGCTTCTACGACGCGGTTCGTGCGTACGGTCTACCAGAGAGCATTATCCAGCTGGACCAGTCTTCCCAAGCGCAGAATAGGTGTTTCATCCGCACCGCGTACGGCTTTACTGACCCTATTGTAATAGACGGAGTCACGAAGCAGGGTGCATCCATGTCCCCAACCAAATCCACCTTCACCACGAGCCTCGGCCACCGATATATAAACGATTTGTGTATCGGGCGCCCAGGCGTCCTGGAAGTACGTACGAAAGCTGGGAAATCAGGTGAAAATCATACTCCAGCGGACAGACTTGCTCTCACAATAACAATGGTAGAAGCAACAGACGATTCGTTCATCTTTGCCCTGACATTGGAGATGCTATACTTCATCTGCCTCACCCTTGAACGGTTCCAATATGTTTATGGCTGGCTGATGCAGTGGGCGAAATCCCGGGCATATATAATAGGTGTAGTACCTGACGATCCTCCTTCCACGCTCCGTCTCGGTTCAGTCACCACAGACCCAGGCGCGGACCCTATGACGGTGTCAGAGCGAGACGTGACTGTCGTTACCGACGGTCTATATTTCATGAACACCAAGATCAATGACTCCTCTGCTCGCGCGGAGCTTGTGCGCTCAATCATCGACAATTTCTCGCTACCATCATTTGCAGTGCGACCACCGCTGACTGTCATACGCAGAGCTTTCGAACAACAAGTAATGTCGAAGATACGCGCCTTACTGGCAATGCAACCAGTATCAACGGCGGAGGCGGCAGCTCTGGATGCGAAGGTGATGTCTCGTGTTCACCATATGATGAGCTTCCGATATTGCCCCAACAGTGCTATCTTGACGCTTCCAGTGGGATTACATGGACTTGGCTGGTCGAGCATCGCGAGGTTAAACGCGTCCATGGCGGTTGAGGGTCTTGCACGAGATCTGAACCATCATGTGCCGGCATACCGCACTATGGCTAACATTACACTGGCTGACTGGACATGCGAGCGCAACGACTGTGTCTACCCCTTCGACACAGTCGGGCTCAAAAAGGCCATACATTCAAACTCTAGGCAAAGCTTGCCCATCGCGTGGATCGTCGCGCATGACACAATGCGTTCGATGCGTCCGGCTCTGTGTCTTCGGAGGACAGACATGTCGTACGTGCTCGAGGGGAGCATGTCGCTAACACATGCAGTAAAAGCGGCGAAAGCGGCCATGCCCAACAGACCGTCGGTCAGCGCTACCGTAACGGCCGTCCTGCGGCGGCGCAACATCAATACTCTCGCGGACTGTGGTTCATGGTTTCAGGGCGAAGGGCAAATTCAGTTTGCCCCACGAGCTCAGTACCCACGCGCGAAGAAGGGACGGACTGATCCCGGTCCCGCGCGGTGGCACGAGGCTTCAGATGCCCTTAGGGGCCTGCCTCTATCTGCGCTCTACGACGGACCGCCCGATCTGCTCGTACAACGTGACACACGCCGTGCGCAAGCCGAAGAGTACATCCGGGCTATGGCACGGCTCGAATCCATGCCAGCAGCGGCCATCGAGCATGCTCAGACTGCAACGATATGGGCGACTGACGGTTCAATGGTGCCTGCAGCGGCAGCTAGACATCAAAGCCGATCAGTCGTTGCAGCTGTAACCGGGCCTCAAACTTTGGTGCTCAAGGTGATGTCCAGGGCAGCAAGCATTTTGCACGGAGAAGTGATGGCCCTAGTTGCAGCATCGGTTTTGTCGAGCAACCCGCAACATCAAATTCTCTCGGACCACCAGAACTCAGTACGACTGCTAGGTGACCCTCTCTTCTTATTGGGAGACGATCAGAAGATTCGAAAGGCAAACGGGCGCTCATACTACCGTTGGCTGCAACGTGCCAGCACCGACGGCAGACTGCCGAAGGTCATATACACGAAAGGGCACGCAGACTCCGAACAAGTTGAGTCCCGTTTTAACAGTTTAGCGGACCACTACGCAACGAAGTCGCAGGAAAACGGGCTCACGATCCCAGACGCACCGATTCCGACCTTTACGATGGACGAATACACCTTCTATACGGAGGATGATGGATGGATCGAATCAAACATTCGCGCGCATGTGACGCACTTTCTGTCGCTCCAAACGGCGACCGAGTTGGGAGGCAAGTACAGAATGGCGACCCGATTATACGACCAGCACGACCCGCCCGATTACCCGTACCTCAAGGCGTATCGCGCGTACTCGGCAGTCGTCCAACTTTATGCCCGTTCCGGTCAGCTACCGACCGCAGCTACAATTATCGCACGAGGCGACTGGGCAGCAGGCCTTATATCGGAGTCGTGCAGAATGGAGTGCGGGTGTTCGTTGGAAAACGAGTACCATATCTTCGTTGAGTGCCCCTTCTTTATGGATATGCGGACCGAAGCTGGCAAGACACACAGGCAACGAATAGCGCGCATCCAAGAACTGGAAAACTTGGATACCAGAATCCGTCAGAAGCTCTTAGACTCAGCTGAGTGTTTCTATTCTTCGGACAATGGTTTATGGCCACTGAAGATGTCACAGTATTGGTATGGACATGTACCGGTCCTCAATCATCTCATACCGGAAGATGCATTCGATACGGCTCTTTCACGACGTCGTATACTTCACAAGATCTTTACGGAGTGGCACTACGCTTCGATAAAACTGGTGGGAAGGATATGGGGAGAGTTTACAAGGAGAACGGCCCAGGATTTCGAGAACAAGATGGCAGCTCAACGTCGGGGGTAGCAGCGCACGCAGCCAATAATGCACAGCTGCGCGTCGCCGGAGAAGAGGCCATCGGTTTCTGATCCACCCTGTCTGACTGTGGGTTTCGAAAAGTACCTTTATGTTCATGTAATTAAGACCCATCGAGGCGTAGCCTGAAGGTCCATATGGACTGAAGGTGGGTAATGAAATGTAAACAATGTAAACAAGCCGTTGAGCGGAGTTTCATTCCAGTTTGTTCCGAATTTCCTTCAGGTAAAACCTATCCAAGTTCTCTGTCTATATCCTGCAATATTAGGCTTTGTGACACTATTATACAAGTGTATATTTTATACTCAAAAAATCTTATGCTGTATATTCGCAAATCGGATCTCATGTCCATCCTGTTCTGATGTGGCAGTGCTCGGGTGCCGGCACCTTTTCAAACTTTGTTTCGTCCTTCAACCTCGCAAGGTTGTTAGCGAACACTCAGCCAACGTAGCACTGCTCGACGCTTGACTGAAGGGCGCTAGAGAGCTGTCCGCTCCCAATACTATCGCCATCGAAGCTTCGATGTAGCAGTTGCCGATACGCCATTCTACTCAGCACGCCTTGATTCAGCAGACTCAAACCTCGGACGCCCCAGAGACGCGATTGCGCTTAGCAGTCGGTAGTGCGGAAGATTTGCTGCCATCTTTTCTTGGAGAGCCTTCGCGAAGTGTCGCCGAGAAACATGCGACAGCAACGGTGGGCTCGACAGCGGCGGTGTGGGCAACTTTGCTATTTTGCGCCGAAGAAGGATCATTGTGCGGCATACCATGGCTCGGACTACTGTGGTCGTTTGACTCTGCCGCGCTTTTTATAACGTATCTCTGAACGACCATTGGTGCGACAAACCCTATCGAGCCGGTATGTCTGTCGCTCGCCTGGCTATCGACGCTAATACAATGCAGTGTTGCCTATGCGCGCGCCACAAAGCTGTCTCGGCCACCAGAGGAAGAAGCTCGGCATCGCTCATTTGCACGTGATGCGCCGAAGCGTCATCCCCGCCAGCTGTGACAAGTCGCCGAAGAACGCGCGCACCGTATATTTCACGGCCTCCAGACTTCCCGAAATCTGCGTCTACGTATCCTGCGCGACCCCACCATGAAAGCCGCTTTCGCCGCACTCGTCCCCTTCGTCGCCCTTGCGCGCGCAGGAACTGTACTCTGGAACGGTTTTTTCAACTCGTCTTTTACTTCTGCAACATTCGACCAATGTACGCTTAGATTCACTTCGTATTTCGCGTATTTTTGACTGTCCTTTCAGGGAGCTGGTCGAACCAGATTGAGCCATGGCAATGGTACATTCACGGCTCGGCTGCGACGTCCAAGTACCTCGACGTGCAGACGAGCTACAAGAACCCAGCCGACACAAGCGAAGCAAAGGGTGTCAAGACAACCATTGACGGGACGGCATTCTGGAACGGACAGACCATGGAGCGTACGGAAATTATTCCCCAGACGAAGGCCAACCTTGGTTCTGGTCACCTGTGCGTCTTGGCAGTCACTTATAGCTTTACTTGAGCCTCATCATTGTGCTTTACTGGCAGGTTCTACCACTTCTCGCTGAAGACATCCTCGACAAACGCGCCGAACCCCAACTTCGAGCATCAGATCGCCTTCTTCGAGTCGCACTTCACCGAGCTCAAGTACGGTACACTCTCAGGCGCGTCGGGTGCAGACAACAACCTGCGCTGGATGATCGGTGGTGTGACCAAATGGTCAACGCAGCTCACGCCGGACACATGGTACAACTTCGCGTACGACATCGACTTTGGCAGCAACTTGATCGGGCTGTGGCAGAGCACTGGCTCTGCGCCGCTCACGCAGGTCGTCGCGCCGCAGTCGGGTTCTCCGTCGACGAACTCGGCCGACTTCCACATCGGTGTCCTCCGCCTGCCCAACGGCGGCACTAACGCCGCGCCGGAGGACTACTTCTGGAGCGGCATCTTCGTCGAGAGTGGCAGTATCACAACCAGCATCGCAGGTCCCCAAGCTGGGTCTTCCCCGTCCGGCACTCCGGGCTCATCCGCGCCCGTTACGTCGACAGCGTCCGCGCCAACCACGACTGCTAGCCAGCCAACAACGACCACGACTGCCAGTGGCCCCACGCAGACTCATTTCGGCCAGTGCGGCGGCCAAGGATACACGTGAGTCTCGAGCAACGCTTCAGTGCGACGATAGCTGATGCGTTCACAGCGGACCGACCGTTTGCGAGTCTCCGTTTACTTGCAAGGTCGTATCCGGTATCTACTACTCTCAGGTAAGCTCAAAGGTTGTCGAATGAGCACCAGGCTGATTGTTTGCCAGTGCTTGTGAGGACTGAGCGAAGCATATGCAAGCGAGTTGGCTGTATTATATCTAATCTTGCACGCTCGAAATCGAAATGCTGGCATTCGCGCGGTGTGTCACGATCCAATGATATATCGCATTTGAACGCCGTGCTCAACGTCAGGTTGACGTTGTCTGAGATCCTTACCCTTCGGTTTTGTAACCCTTCGTGCCTAAACGTCGCATGAGAAAAGATATCTGAGATATTCCCGTGGCACTCACTAGGCACTTGAGGGAACAATAGGTAGGGCGAATTCATTTGAGGCGGTGAAAGCCTGCGAACTCTTTCACACTGTCACAACGGCGATTCTCCGACGAAACAAGCAAAGAACAGCCATCGGCCCGATTGAATCCGGCAGCACGCTCCTTCCCACCACCATCGCAGAGCGAGGGTGCCACATACGCTGAAAATGGTCCTGGTCCAAACATCGCATAGATGGCCTGACCGCTGTGACAGGGCGAATAAAGGGCGAAGCTGGTCCCGTGCTACAAAAGCGAGCCCGCCGACTGCTGACCATGACAGACCCGAGCAGGTTACGGCGGCCTCTGAGCCGTCCTGTGCGCCTCATTCGTCATTTAATGACCGCGTCAGGGTCCAGCGACGCGTACTCCGCGAGCGGAGTCATCATTGTCCTCAGTCCACCAGCGTGGCGCTGCCGCCCACCTTTGAACTGTCGGGAATTGAGCCACCACCCGGTCTACTCTCCTCCTCTTCTTCTTTCTCCCACTCCGCCAACCTCTTTGACACAGAGACGGGAACTCTTCAAAATCCCCTGACACCGAGCACATCCTGCTCGCTCGCATCTGCTTCTGACACTGGCCTGGTCGAGCAGGCCCAGGTTGGAAAATTGGCAGCATGGCCCGGTCCGCGAACGATCGACCAGATCCTTTTACATTCGATCCTCTGCAAACTCCTCGCCCGCGACTTGCAGATTTGCCTTCTATAGAGGACGAGGAGCCTGCAGAATCCGGGCTCGAACCTGAACCAGAACAATGCCAACCTGCACAGCAACGTGTCAAGCGGGCACTACCAAAAATTCCTCCCGACGTTGCTGCACAAGACCAGACTGTTGAGGTATGCGATTTACTCACGTCCCGCGTTCTCCTCCTCATAATGCCACGCAGGTCCCAGCCACCGCTCGCCTGTGCATCAAAGTTCCATACAAGGATTCTCACGCTGATTTCTGGGATGCGTCGCCGACGTAAGCGCTTCTATAAGGAGGAATACGAATCACTCAACGCCTCCTTTAGCTCTTACGGGTGTTTGGATTGCTCAATAATGCTGGACAATATGGGTCCCAAGTTCCTCGACGAATGGCAGGTGACAGATGTCAGCGTCCGCTTCCTTACAGTTCCATGCCCAGTCCCTAGAAGCTATGGCTACTCTCAGCGTGAGCAGGGCCCGGAGCCATACGAGGACTTCACGTCGATTATCGGCGAACGACGCTCCGCGCCTCCAACCAGCATTCTGCTTCAGATTACCATTCCGCCGCGCGCTTCCGACGGTCATGTCTGCACGGCAGCCATCCGGTTTCCTGTGTCTGTCTTTGCGCGTGCGAAGGATAGGACCTTTATGATCTGTGGGAGCGTTGTTTGCAAGGCGAAGGAGATACGCACGAAGGAAAAGGACTGGGTCAAGGAAGATGGACGCTGGGTGCGCCTATTCAAAACGGGGGATGTCAAGCCTGGCACTACGGTCACGCTGCAGTGCGAGAGCATTCTTTTTACGATCTCATCGCTACGCCGAGGCGTAGACATGGCTGCTTGACGATAATGACCCACTCAATGTAAATAGAACACGCATCATTCATGTAACATCTCATAAAAGCAACGACTTGTCAAAGACTCTTCATGATCAATGATCGATGTGAGATATTGTTATGTAACGACGGCCTTCGTATTTTGCGCGGTCATTGCGGGCAGCGGGACCTTCTTTTTGCCAGATTTCGTTTCAACAAGTGTGCTGTCTGTTTTATTTCTGGTACTATGTTATATCTGTCAGAAACCACAAGCACAAAAATTGGTGACACGACTGAGCACGTGGCGCCGAGCCTTCGGGCACCGGCACGGCCCGAAACGTTCTTTCGACCCGCGTTGGTCGTCACCCGGTCACTCGCGAGCCTCGCGATGCTCGGCCTCCTGCCCTTGCCTTTGCTATGGACCTTGATACGTGCAGCGGAGTATAAGGTGCGCTTTCCTCCCTTCAGGCTAGACTTCTGAGTCCTGACATTGTGCACTTGCTAGATTTTGGTCGGCGGAGGCTCGGGCCACGAGTTCACGCCCCAGTTCTTGCAAGCAGTAGAGGTCAATGATTTTGTAACATTCAACTTCACGACGTATGCTCAACCCTTGGCTTACTACCCCTACATTCTGACGATGCACCCAGAGATGGCCACGCAGTCGCTCAGACGAACCTCAGCGCGCCATGTACATTTCTCCCGAACGGATTCAGTAGTCCGACGTCCAAAGCAGGATCTCTCTTCACAATTCAAATAACCAATATATCTCAGCGTATGTCAGCACCTCCATCCATTTCTGTCCTGACGGTCGTTATTTCTGCAGCGATATTCTTTGCGTGCTCGTCGTCAACGCATTGCCAGAGTGGTGCAGTCGGCGGGCTCAATGCAAATGAGTTCTCAAATACTCTCGTTCTTTCCGCAACGAGCGCACCCCTCGGCGGCTTTGTGCGTCAATTTCATCCCTATCCGCTTTTCTCACACTTTACCACTCTCCCAGGCCAACGTACCTTCCAATGGATCTCCGTTGGGAAGCGGGGTCGCTGCTCGCGTAGGAACGTCTCCCTCTGCGGCGGGAAGCAATGGACATCTGTCTGCCGGCGCCGTCGTTGGCATTATTGCGGTCAGCTTCCTGCTCCTTGTCGGTGCGGGACTCGTCGTGCGGCATTGGATTGTCGTCACGCGCGTGCGGCGTGCACACAAGCGTACAGAATGGAAGAGGAGACTCGAGAAGCGGATTTCGCAGGTGGCCGCGAATGCTGCAAATCCGTCGCAGGAAAACACGACTGCGAGCAGCGCTCCCGCCGCTTCCAGGGACGTGGAAGACCTTCCGCGCATGTGAATGTCACTGCTGTGTATTCTGAGGAGCACATATCTATTGTTGTAAGACCACCCATTGATGTCTCTTTGCTGTTTGACACTGACCAGGACTTCTTCATCGCGTAATGCACCGCTGCATCGCACGCCGGAGAATTGCGTTCGCATGCTGCAGTGTAGGTTCTTGTGAACAAGCTCTGCCGGATTTTCTCTGCAGATTCTCCCAGCCCGGAGATTCCCCTGCGGAAGCCGTGCTGTTGTCCGACACAGCTGTACTGGCAGTACAATCCCGTTGTTGACTGCCTGACGACAGCGGTTTTCTGCGCCGCGGCAATCCCTCTCGTCCTCCTCTGTGCATGTGGTTATGTTCATGGCAATGGGTGGCGACTTCCTGCAGTTTGGTCAGTGCGAAAACGTGCTGCAGCACAGCATTCGGTAGCAGTCGTGCTTCGTTATAGCAGTGACTCGTGCTTGTATCCCGCTCCTTGCCCTCGCTCCCCTAGCACCATGAAGACGCAACGGCGCGACGCCACCCTTGTCTCCTTTGACGCTGCCCTGCCCCGGAGGCCGTTCATAGCACAACCTCCTAGGTGTGTCTATATTCCCCGCTCGGAGGCACGGCGCTAACTACGAATGTGGCACCGGCAGCAATGACACTCAGCAACTCGCCAACGAGCTCCTAGAGCATATATTCTCGTACTGCACACCCGTGGAGCTCACCGTCGTGTCCAGCGTCTGCCGCCGCTGGCGCGACGTCGCCTACGACTGTCCCCGTCTCTGGACTGACGTCGAGCCCGAGAACATGTCCTGGTCGGCAGACTTCCTCAAGACCGTCCTGAGGCGGTCAAAGAACTTGCCTATCTCCGTTATCATGTCCCTTCCGCAGCCTTCCCCCGACCTCGGCTTTTCTCTCGTCTACCTCTCCATTATGGCACCCAAACTGCATCGCATGGAGCGACTCGAGATGCGGCTCGCATCACAAGAGGACGCGAATGAGCTGCTGTACGTGCTACAAGGGCGTGCTCCAATGCTTCGTGTCCTTCGTTTGTTGTCATTGAACGGCCAAGCGACGGGCGGAGAGCTAATGCTTCCTCGCAACCTCCTCGCCGAGGACCCTGGGGTGCTTGAGGAACTAACACTTGCGTGGAACTTCAGCAGCTCGACGCCCATACCGCCTGCGTTTGGGAACGTTACCCGCTTGCAGTGGTTTGCCGACAGGCTCACAAGTGCGACGTTGGCCGCCATCTTCCATACCTGCCGGAAATTGGTCTTCCTCGAGGTCAAGGCGCAAGATTACCTGTCCGAGTTGGACGATGGCCCGAGTTCTCTTCTGCAGCATAACCTGAAAGAGTTGCTAATTTATCATCCGCTCAAGCATGCTCTGCTTCTCGACCTGGGCCACGAGAGCATCCCCGTCATAGGCCTCTCCTCTGATCGCGACGTCCTCAACGCTGAACTAGAAACCCTTGATCGGACCGATGCCAAGAGCTTGCTATGGCCCGTTCTTTCCGAGCACCGGTTCGACGCGTTAAGCATGGCCTGGAATCGCGAGGGCAACCTGCCGAGACTGTTTCTGCGATTCAGCGCGACAACGAGTAACTTGCGCCGCTATTCCTTCATCAACTGTATCTGCGCGATGGATGTACTCTGCGGCACAGAAACGCTAGACTTCAGCTCTCTGACGTCGGCGACGATTGAAGACGGATGCTGGCCTGAAGTCACGTTGTTTGCGCCTGCTTTGCGATCCTTGACCATCAGGCTGACGCATCGCCCGTCCGACCTCACGCTGCTGAAGACGCCGTCCTGCATGGGCGATTGGACGATCTTCGGCGACCACAGCGGCGCACTATCTGCACGCTTACGCCTGCCTCAATTTCCACGCCTCCAGACTCTCGTCATTGAGAATGCGTGCCCCCAGTCATCGATGATCGCTGTTCCCGCTCGGCGTCTTCTTACTTTCCTCGACCCGCAGCATGCCGCAAGACGCATAGATAGGCTGCAATTGGGCCATGGAATTTCACTTCAAGGCTCAAACTACGAGATCAGTGGTCTGAAGAATTGGTTCGTCGCGATCGTGCCGCAAGTCCAAGTCAATGTCCTCCAGCCGTGAGTGCATGGGCGCGATGCGTTCGCCTGTATTTGTAGCCTCGACCATCCCAGAGGAGGCTTTGATATTGTAGCAGTACGCCATATGTGCATTTTTAGGACTTTTTCGCGCATTGTGTAGTTAGCGGAATGTAATACAATATGCTGTTCAACCCATTCTTGCGGGGCGAGATGATTCCCGATATATATCGATCTGGTGACAATCTGTGGATGCAACATGGAGACAGATGAAACAGGATGCTCTGGCCCCAGAGGCTGCGGCACCAGACTGTACAGTGTCAAATAGCGGGTAGGCATGGAAAGAGGGGGAGATGCCAGTGATGAGAACGCCGCCGCAAATCCTTGATATCGATGCTGGCCACTGAGAAGTCCCGGTGCGCAGAACCGAATAGTCTGCGATGCCGAGCGCAGCGCTGCAATTGGCTGCCCAGTTCTCGAGAACAAGTGGGAGGGATGAACGCTCATCCCTCCCACTTGTTCTGAGCACGGGACATCTGACGTCTCACCGGGACTCGGGCTGCGCCACAGCCCACATGCCCATGCGTTCTTGTCTCCGGACCCACGCACGGAAGGCGAGCCCGGACAGATGCCGGAGATAGCACTAAGCACGGTCCATCGCGAAGCACAGCGTGGGTGTCAGTTCGTTCCATATTCGGGCTGTTCCTCTTGCACTGGCAGCCAGAGGTGTCCGGTGTCCCGACCCTGAGCATGGAGCCTATTTGACGCAGCGGGCGCCTGACGGGTAAGGTGTCATGTGAGCCGGCGAAAGCGCTTCATGAGCGGCCTGTGGCGATCGCAACACCTGAACAGTCTAACCTTTGCTGTTAAGGACTATTGAGAACGTGAAACCTCGACCGTCGACTGACAAAGTTGCGCTAGGCTCCGGAAGATTATGTCAATATTTGCGTAAACTTCTGCTCATAACAGCCAATCCCTTTTAGTTACATGTTCAACATGCGGAGAATATTGCCGCATGTGGCTGAAGATAGGGATGTGGGTGATGCTCGATATTTTGCCGTCCAACACAAGCGGGTCGCGGAAGCAACCACGGCCGGGTCCACGAGTCCCTTGCTCCGATCATTGCGACAACAACATCCGTGATTACAGGCCGCAGAACGGGGTTAAACAAGGACGCATGCAACAACCGGCATCGCTGCAGCACTGCAACCACGGTCGGCGGACATAATTCAGCAGTGGGAGAAGCTCCGCCACAGAAAACAAGGGAGGGCCCGCCCGCTGTTCCCCGTCCGGTGTGAAAAAGTGCGTGGAGCGGAATCACGGCCGGTGTAGTGACAGCTGCCTACCAAGTCCTTAATGCCGCACATCAGCACGCTCTCTCAACTACCAGTGGAGATCTCAGCGTCAGCTGGCACTTGGCGCTGGCAGGACGTAGCGCCCGGAGTAGATCGCACGCCTTCTCACGCCGCAAACGCCGCTTGCGCTCGAAGCATCGTTCTGCAGGTTCCATGACAGCACCGCACGGCCGTATGAGAGCTAATCGTCCTGAATCCGGCGCATATGGCGATGTTGTGCCGGTACAGCTCACTCAGCAGCCGCCCCAGCGCTGTTACGGAAGAGCGCGTCATGCTGCAATTGCACGCGCCGATCATCAGGAGAGACCTCCCCGCAGTGTTTGCACAAACCCATTACCCAATATGGCCTGGAAATCGCGGGACCGACGGGCGCAGTACTCCGGAAGCCGTGCCAGCTTGTATCATAAACAGGATCGACGCGCCAGGCGTTGTCAAAGCGTCAGCTCCGTCCGTCCGTCGCGCGCTCAGAAGCAAATCGCGGTTCTGAGAGGAGACAGCAGCGTCGCAGCCGACGAGCCGTGTGGCAAAATCGCGTGCAATCCGGGCGAGATCTCTAGATCTCACGGAGCCATGTGCGCATCCCCCTGCATCGAAGAAGAATGGAATCAGGAATAGGAACATGCCAGTGGAAGAACTGGCGCGGCGCACGCACTGGCATAGCCCGTCCGCTCCCCATCCGGGCTGGAAATCTCGCTGGCAGTTCCGTGTTGCGGGTGTGGCAAACATTGCACGGCCGCGGCGTTTTGCGTGCTAGACTCCCGGATCGCGGGCTCCTTCGGAGGCCCGAACGCGTGCGGGGTCCTCGTTGGCTTGCCGAGAGCTCAGACGCGCATAATAATGCGTGTATGATTCATGCACGACCTGTAATGCGATGGGCTAAAGGGCCAGAGCATTGAATACCCACTTTTCAACGCTGTGATCGCCACGCTGAGTGTATAGTCAGGAGCTTCAGTAGACGATGGGAGAATGGCGTAACCCTAGCAATTCATGTGGTCGAGAACACTGCTCAGCGGGTCGCGACTCAGAGGTCCGAATCGAAGCATGAAACAAGCGATGGTCCCACACGACGGTCGATCGGCCTGCGCATGGAGAAAACGGCCACACAGCTCAGTATAGCACGGGTGGTTAGCTGCGTGAAATCTTCGGCCGAAGCGGTTAGCAATTATGGAGCGAGAGGGTGGAGATAATTTGCAACAATTCCCGGGCCCGCAGCCTGAGCTCTTCTCTCGGACCATCTAAGCAGCCGAGCATCTTACAGGGACTACCAGGCTGATCCTCAATCCTGGATGCCTAGGATTAAATTATTTTTATTGGAGTCAAAACGCACATTCGAGATCTCACGAGCGTTAGCGGTTGACATGCCCGTGTCGCCGACTGACAACCAAATATTATCTTCCCCGGGCCCGAAGCCCAGAGAGACGCTGCGTTGTCAGTCATGGCAACACATTAATAGAGTAGCAATCAGCGCAAGGCCCGTTCAGTGGTATGCGGGTAGTAGATCTGCTTCCAACTTCCAACGGTGCTGCCTCACTCGGAGCCGCGCGACCTCGGATCGGCGAGGCACACAGTGACACAGGCTGCAGTGCCAGCTCTGAATGCTCCCTCGCCCTGATGCGTGTTGGAAATCTCGGGGCCGCGCACGTTTGGTTATGGGGATCGCCCTGTGTCGTGCTACTGTATGGTTCTGGAATCCGGGCAGTGCGCCGCGGGAACAGTCGCCAGACCTCACTCGCACGCTGTGCACCGTGCATAAAGGAAGCGTGACTTCTAGGGAGATTGCATTGGTGAGGACCAATGGTTAGCATGGTGTCCCCGGATTGATAGCCCAAGAGTCGAAGTCTAGGTTCACCGTCTCTCAGGCTATCACCGCGAGCTCGGCGCGCAGAGATATTGGCAGCGCTCGCACAAAGAAGTACGCAATGCTTGTACATCGAACATTGACAGAGCCAGCCGTGTCAATGCCACTACGAAGAACCTAGGATCCCGTGCCACCAGGGAGCGGCGAACCCGTGTGCGTCGTGCTTCGAATCCGCAAACGCCAACTGTGTGTCCGCGCTGGGAAAGACGCAATGCGTGATTTGGAGCGAAGAGCACGTCCGGTGTCAGCGCCCGGCTGGGACAGTTTGTGCATTGTGCACACATCGAACGCAGCACCACGCGGCTCGCAGTCGAGGCTCGGGCGCCCGTCACGGTGCTCCTTCAGAAACTTCGCGCATCCCCAGGGGTGCGACCCAAGCTTTCTTTGCATCGTGGCAGTGAAATACTGTATCCAGTGCGCACGCAGTCTTCTGCCTCAGGATAGTCGTAGTCGTTGGGGGATGCGACGTGAAGCCCACAAGCAAGCAATGCAGCAGCGCGATCAGGTTCCGTTAGACTTGAGGCAGCGTGTCGAGGCATCGACTCGGAGGACATCAGCAGCAGCCCTGGACGAAGATGTGCGATCTGTGATCAAGCTTAAGCTTTGAGACCGGCACCATCGCATTTGCAGATTCGTGTGAGTCAACTGAGAGAAAGATGCAAAGCTTCAAGGGGGCCCTGGCATCCGGTTCAGAGTTGAGCTGATAGTGCTGAAACGCGGATCCAGGAGGCCCTATGCTCTACCCCGGTTCAGGCTTGGAGCACAGCTGCGTCCCTGGTGTTCTGAAGACACCGTAGCGAAGGAGACGGCCATGATCAAGACAGCGTTTCAGTGAGGACGGCGACGTGTGCATTGCTGAAAATCCTTGAAGTATCAGCGCCGCAGAGCATAGGTACGCGGACTTCTGACAACAAGCATGCATCCTGATTCGCGCGAGGAGCACCACCGCAGCACGAAGGACATGTTATAGTCACCAGCACGGGCGAGCGTGTGCATCTCATGATGAAAAGAGCCGAGCACGGGCAACCGCATCATCTAGTAGGAGCACAGACAGCTACGCGACCAAGAGCACGGACGATTCAGGCGAGCAGGACGACTCGGAGCACCCAGCACAAACCGGACGGATATGAGAGCACAAATAGGGGAATGGCCGGTGGCAGGAGCAGGGGGCGCGAGCAACGCATCATCCACCCGCCATATCGATAAACGCGCGGCGCAAAAGCTCGCGTTTGCGTGTAGCAGGCCGTGGACTTACTGCAGGCTGTCACGGGCCGCGGCGTCACGCGTGTACATAGATCTAGACAGCCACGAGCCCAGTTCTTTACACGCATGAACACGTTACGAGTAAGGAGGAGCTGCAGTACTGCCAGGTACATGCAATGCTTCAATCTGGCAATGAACGGAACAGACTTGCGCGCCGCAGACGTGACGAGCCAAGCATGCCCGCGCCGACGTCAAAAGCCTGCCAGAGGAAAAATCGCATTGACAAGCATAGAGCAAGTGAGGACGACGCGCCATACTTACAGTATGCGCATGGCTCACGGTCGTGCTCGGGTGCGCGCGTCGCGAGTGGCCACAGAGAATCCGAAAGAAAAAAGTCTGACCGGAAGCAGAGCTGCAAGCCTGAACACGCTTTCGATCCCCGCTTGTCCATCGCTGCCACGCCCGGCTCCTCGCTGGAACCAACGCCTCATGCAAGCAACTAGACCGTCTCCGCTCTGAGCGCAGCATAGCTCTTCCATCACACCGAGCTCAGCCCAGCTTCAACAAACCAGCGTCTTACTCCGAGTCCTCAACAAAACAGCGTCTTACTCCCAGTCCTCGAGTATCTCATCCAGGCCACAGTATACACAACATAGACTTATTCATTCATTCCAAGCATACGCAATAGATCAGCATCAGCATCAGCAACTCGGGGGGGGGGGGGGGGGGGTAGGTAGGAAGAGTACATAGGGTGCGGGAGCATACGACGAAAGCGAGAAGCAAGAGAGAGGAGCGAGGCACAGCGTCGGATATATACAGGTCGACGGCTCAACGAGCAGAGTCAAGCGTCGAAAGGAGTTCGACGAGTCACGCGCGTCTCGACCTATCCAGGAGGGAGGACAGCGCACTCATGTCAGGTTGGGAGTAAGGCAGCAGGACGAAGATAAGAAAGAGATAGTACGGGGGATGAGGATGGAGCGCCAGGCAGCGGCCCTCGCGCCAGTCGCGCCCGGCCCTCCCGTCGCGCACGGAGAGACCGGGGCAGAGCCTTGCGCCAGGGACCTCTGATATTTTGAGTTGGGTTAAAAGGATGAAAGGGCGGCGTAAAAGGCGTCGTAGACGCCGTCTGGGAGACGAAGGCGTCGCAGACGCCGTCTGGGTGACGAAGGCGTCGGCGTCATGGACGTCGGTTGAAAAACGAAGGCGTCGTAAACGCCATCTGCGAGAAAGATGTGAAAAGGGGCAGGGCACGAAGCTGAAACCGAATCCAAAAACCACAAAACCGCGAACGCACGAGAAATGCAGCTACGAGCTGCACCGCATGGCAGCGCGGCGGGCTCGGCATGCGCCAAGCCCCCCGTCTGTCATGCGCATTGTCTAACACTCGTCGTTGCGAGTTAGTTGACCGCAACGGGCTTGAGCGCCTCCTCCTGCGGCTGCTGCGGCTGTTGCTGGTACTGCGGCGGCGGCGCCTGCTGCTGGGGAGGGGGCGGAGGAGGGGGGTGCACGCGACGGCGCTTGCGCTCGCGCTCGCGCTCGTCCTCGGCCGGCTCGCGGAGCACCGTCCAGCCAGGCGCGGCGCCGGGGCGCTCGGCCTCGCTGTCGCTCTCCGGCGGCGGGCCGCTGTAGTGCTGTTGCTGCTGCGGGGGCGCCTGCTGCTGCTGCTGAGGCGGGGGAGGCGGCTGCTGGGGCGGGGCGCGGCTGCGCTTGCTGCTGGTGCTGCTCGGCGGGCCCGATGGCGGCGGCGGGGGCGGGTAGTGCGGATGATGCGCGTGCGCCTGCTGCGGCGGCGGCGGCGGCGGGGTGTGGTGATGGTGGTGCGCATGCGCGGGATGGTGGTGCGCCGGCGGCGGCGGCGGCGGCTGGGCGTAGTGCGGGTGGTGCTCGGCCGCGGGCGTCGGCGGCGGCACGGGCACCTTGCGGCGCTTGTGCTCCTGCGCTGGCGGCGGCGGCGGGCCGGGCGGCGGCGGCGGGGCCGGCGCGTACGCGTAGTGGTGGTGGTGGGCGTGGTGGGCGTGGTGGGCCGGGTGGTCGTAGTAGACGGCGTGCGCCGGCGGCGGCGGGCCGTAGTGGTAGCCCGGCGGCGGCGCGGGCGGCGGGGCGGCGTAGTAGTGCGGGTGCGGGTGCGCGTGCGGGCTGTGCGGCGGGCTCACGGAGCTGCGCGGCGGGCCGTACGCGACGGGCGGCGGCGGCGGCGGGGCGTACAGCGGGACGGGCGTGCTGCCGGTCGCGGCGGCGGCGGTGGCGAGCGGGGCGATGAGCGCCTCGAGGTACGCGATCTTGCGGCGGAGCTCGTCGTACTCGGTGCGGGTGACGAACTTCTCGAGCGGCTCGATGACGTGCCACTTGCACTTGTCGTGGTCGCCGCGGCGCAGGCACGGCCCGCACGGGTGGTTGCGGTCGCACTTGATCTTGCGCCGCTTGCACTCTGCTGAACACTGAGCAAAACGGAACTATTTCCCAACCGCATATATTCAGCACGACGCACCGGTGCAGCTGAGCGCCTGCCGCCGCCGCTTCTTCTTGGGCGCGTCCTCGCCGCCTTGCCCGCCCTGGCCTTGCTGCCCGGAGGCCTGCTGGCCGTCGCCGGGCCCGACGGGGCTGCCGGCGCCGTCCTCGTCGTCGTCCTCGTGCTCCTCCTCTTCCTCCTGGTGCTGCTCGTGCTGCGGCTGCTGCAGCTGCATCGGCTGTGGCGGCTGAACGTGCTGCTGGGCATGCTGCTGCTGCTGCTGCTGCTGCTGGACGCCATTGCCGTTCGCGGGCGGGTGCCCATTCTGCTGCTGCTGCTGCGGGGGATACAACTGGTTGATCGGCGGCAAATGTCCGTTGGCGCCGTTGCTGTTGCCGTTCGCCGTAGCAGGCGGTGGATGGCCATTGCCGTTCTGAGTCGGCGGCGGCGGCGGCGGCGGCGGCGGAGACATCGTTCGTTGAATGTATGCGGAGGGGAAATCCGGAAGGGAAAAAGAGGGGGGGAGATGGGGGGGGCGAAGATGCGAAACTCACGCGCGCGCTCAACCTTTTTATGTCCACGCCCCTCGGCGGCGTTACCGGCTTCCTCCCGGAATTACTACTCCGTCCCAACAAACAAGGACCCCAAAACCCCGCTTGTTCCCATTGCCCCCTCCCCTCTCGGCCGGGTGCTGTCCCCTTGCTTCGCACAAGTAGACGCGGGCCGTGCCGGTGTGGCAGGGGGGGGCAGCGGACGGGCGGTTCAGTACAGTGTGCGACGGGCGTCGACGGCCGCCGGGACCGGCACCGGGCTTAAGCGCCGCTCCCACGCCGTCGTCATCACCAACACCGCTTCACTCCGTCAGCGCGCCTGCGTCACACGCCTGCCCCGCCACCAAGTCCCAACCTCCGATTTCCCGTCCGTTTCTGGCGGCCAGCGGCATGCGTGACACCTGACACTGACACCCGGCCCCGAGCTCGCGAAATTCGGGCATCGAGTACATGAGTATCTCCACCCCATCTGGCATCTGGTGCGCAGTCGCGACTCCCTGCCCGTTCGGGACGACGTGATAGTGATTCCGAGTCTGATCTGCCCGGTAAAACCTACAACACTATCCGTTCCGTTGCTTTTTCTTCTCACATGCACTCTAGCCCATATGTATGCTTCGTCTTCTCCGGCCGCCACAATTGCCATTAATGGGGCCGCGGGTGCAATTCCCCGTGCGACGGCCGGATGGTTGTGCGATTTTGCCGTGTCCGCCACAATGCCTGAGTTCTCGACCCCCCTTCTCTGGAGACTGCAGTTCTCGAGCGCATGCTTCTCCTGCTGCGCGTGCTTCTTCTCGACCTCTTGTACTCGGGCAGGCTTCTCCTGTTCAGCACGTTTCCATGCTCGTTCCGGCCCGCACTGGCCACAATCTCCGTACCTCCGACCCGCTCTGACTGACTGATGCACGGCCACGTGTCCGTGCTGCATGCTGCATGCTAATCCCTGCCTCTCTCGTCCCTCCCCCCTTCCCCCGCATCTGATTCCCATTCTGATTCGCAGTCTCAATTGCACCACACCTTTCGCCCGTTCCGAAGGTGCCGCAACGGACAACAAGCGGGTTCTGCACGGTGCGTGGACACACCGTGGAAGAAGCTCGCGTCATCCCGCGAGACAGATTCTCATTCTGACTGGATATCATCCCGCGATGCATCTCATCTCATCCCGCGATCCGCTGATTATCTGCCCGACATCTCCTCCACGTTGCCCGCCGTGCCTTCGATTTGCTCCGTCGTCCAGAAGTCTGCCCGTGTCGCTAGCGCTCTTTCGGTCCGGATTGCGCGACCTGCAGGCTGGGAGACATCTACCAATGCCGGCGAGCTATTACGACTTAAAGCCGACTCTCGCCGTCCGCGAACCTACCGGTAACTGTCATTGTCGCCGCGTCTTCTGCTGCACCGTACGACGTCGAGAAACGCGGGGCACAAGGGACATCACCAGTAGCCCCGCGTCCCAGTCCCCGATTCCCTTTCGTCATGTCCAATGCACCGGCGCAGGTGGATCTAGCGTGCCACAATTGCAACGGATCTCACGCCGATGCTTGATTTTGCATCTGGCTTGATCACTGTGATGACGGAGGCGGATGCGGGATGCGGGGGTGGGTTCCCATTGGCTCACACCTCCGACGTCGCCGACTTCGATGCGGACTTATCATCCCTCTAGAGTGCAACCACGGGCTCGACTTGCGCGTTTCCACTCTGCATCTCCAGTCCTCCCACTGCAATAACCAATACCGTACACTGGCACGCTCTCGCCCTTGTGCGCCTCGCGACGGCAACTGTGGCACGCGCTGCTGATCATGAAGAACAACGGTAATAAACTTGCAATGTTCGGCAAGTGCAACCCAGGCTCAATTAAAGTGCTGACGGTCTCGCCCCCTGGCTCTTTCTCCGAGTTTCTCGTTCTGTGCCGGGACTAGAGCAGTCTCTCCGAGCGTATGCCAGTGGTGCGACTCCTCGGTTCCGCAAGTCGGTGTCGGTGCTGAATTTGACCGAACCCGCACTGGCAGATGTCATGCGATTCTCTGGCAGGACTCAGTCACGTTTTTGGGACTGTGCGTGACGGAACCATACTCTCTTCACCTCCCAGGACTCGGAGATGCTCTGCCAGTGGTCTCTTTCGTCCCGTCACAGGCCAGGGCTTCCGTTCCAGTCTCCGAGGATGCAATCGCCACTGACTCGCATTGAAATGGCACGTGACCGACCTGACGCTCCGGTGCCCTGAACTCGTTCTTCGTCCTCGCGTACAGCGGTAGATTAATATTCTTGCATTCTAACATATGCTCCGGACGAGCAGGAGTTGCGTCGAACGCGAGGCTGTGCTCCGAGTCCGGTGTGCAGTGCGACTCGCCATTCGCCACTCGGGGCACGCGGTTTGCCAGTGGAGGCTCAACTGCGTGTTCATTTTGTCAGTTCCATCTTGAATCTTGATCCTGGTGTTCGCTCAACATTGTCCGTTCCTTACTAGTAATAGGGCTCTTCCATATGCACTTGAAACCGCATACTACTGCGCAGACCCTCGCAAAGCGGCTGCTGTATCATGTCGTTGGCATTTATGATCTTGATCCAGGGATCTTTCTCTCCGGCAGTGCCTCCTCGTGGCAAAACAGACTGTGCATACCAAATCAAACCGTTACAGTGTCTCTTCGGCGAAAGTATGGGCTGCGACTCCGGATGGCGACCTTCTGTGACACCGCGCGCCATTTGGTTTTGATTCGTTCAGCCCGAGATTCAGCGTTCATCTTCAGTCACGGTGCTGCCTGACGCACCGAGCCCTCGAATACTGGCAGGCCGTCTTTTTGACATCTCTATCGTTCTCCGACAGTACTTACTCGGTGGCAACGCGAGGAATAACCCAGATTGTGCCCCCCCAGAATAAATAAACATGAGATCTGTGTTTCTTCGTCGCGGGTCACAGTAAGTTCACAGGAACCGGCGAATGCGAGTCCAAATGCCAATGGCGACGTCGAGTCCGTGAGACTGCGCATCATTTCGTTGAGTTCAGCCCGAGATTCAGCGCTCAGCACTGTACCGAGCGCTTCGCCATGCAGGTCCTCACTCAGCATTACACGATCCCCGTGCATACCGAAGCGCTGTCATGCGGCGCAGTATGCGAATCGCTGGGGTCCATGCCAGTTCTTCAATATACAATAATCTGCCAGCTTACTACTAGTGGTGCTTGTTCCCCGGGGAGCGCGGCTCCCCTTCTCCCAGGCGCTGTCATCAGTGTCGGACTCGGTGTCAGCGCTCCCATAATCCGCGCCACGGCACCGCAGCTATTTGGTATTTGGTCAAGTAGCTGTGGGGAATCTCGATCATATGCAGTGGCGCTGTTTGCCTCGCGTACTTATCTCCGTCGTGAGACTCCAAGACACGGGCCCGGGGGCCGCGATCGGCGGCGCCTGCTTTATCACCGCCTTACTCATACTCAGGTTTGCTAGAAATTGTAAGCTGGCGCTATGGCTACTGATAGTAATACTTTTGCAGGAGTTACGGTGTTGCTCGATTCGCACTGCTCACTGCTCAGTGGCAATGTTCAACTCGATCTTTAGTGGCAAAGTTATGCTGCGACCGTGCTCGATCCGATTATTGTTCGAGCACTGCGGCAGGAAGTTGTGTATTACGGTATCAGTTTGTGGCTTCTTGCTTCTCTTTTCTCGCCGGTGCGTAGAAGTCTGAAGAGAACGAAGCACGAAAGCACAGACTAAGCTCTGCTCAAAATGTCGAATCGCCGGCGGGGTCGCGGAACACGATTAGATAGGACTTCCTGCTGAGCAGGGGTGGGACATCTGACTATGCTGTATCGCGCGTTGTTGAACACTCGCGGCAGGGTACGACAGCAGCCAATGCCAATCGTTCGAGACGCTTTGCGCAACAAGTTCTGTCAGTGTAGTTGAGCCCGCCGTCCCTGCCGCTAATCTGTGGAGCGACGGAATAAATACATGCCCCGTGCGCTGTGTGGCTGGTAAACTGCATGTGCAGCACCACCTTTTCCTCGAGAATATTCTACTCCTTGCGCGTGCTCAACAGCGTCCGGATCTGCATGTGTACCGTCCACCGCAGTGTTAATACGCCGGGAGGAGCATGCGCCACGCACGGCCGGCCCTGCGGACGTCGGCATATAGCCTCATACAGCGAGCTACGGAAGTCGGGGCCGATTGAATGGGACCTATAGGCAGCTTTCGTCTGCACAACTCATCCCGAAGTGAGGTACTACTTGCCCGTCGGAAGCAATGAAGTATACCGTTCTATTAATTCGAATGACAGTTGAGACACGGCCTCGGACGCCGTCTGCCTATCTTAAGTTGCGTGTTACGTTTGCACTTTGGGCGTTGGGATCCACGCCTGTAAGGGGTTAGAGCCTTTTGGGCGCTCAGATCTCAGAGTCAAACGGCGTTGTGGGACCTCCTGGCCGAACGCGTGCACTGTCAAGCCGGCTGCAGGTGGCGATCCCGAGCAGAAGTCTTGCTACAGTAATGCTCATTGGGAGATGTTGTGATAGCAGACGCGTTTGAAACGAGATTGATATCGATCTCTGCAAGCGATGAAAAGGAAACGAACGCACGCAGTGAACGCGAGAGAAGTAGTTCCCATCGCCATCGCCCTGGACCCGGCGAAGCAGTGTTTCTTGAATTGATCACAACAGCTGCTGAAGATCGCGTGTTTCCATGCTGGAAATCTTGCAAACGAGCTGTCACGGGACAGACTTGGGCGAGGGGTTGTTTGTGCATGGCCATGGGACGGCGAACGTGCCGCCCGAAACACGGTGGAAATCGCGGAAGACCGACGGTATTCGTGTTGTGTGCGCTTCTTTTCACGACGCCAATCCGCAATCACCTGGCGCTGTGATCGCGCCAAGCTCGCGCTGGAAGCGTCGTGCAACTGCTCAATAGCCTGAGACTTGAAGCGCGAACCTTGCAGTGTAGATCTTGGCGAAATTGGCGCGGGGCTCGAGTCTGACCAGTGACAGCCGCCGGCACCTAAGCTCCGACGGCGAAGGGCGTGTTACCCCGTGATCAGGGCGCAGTGAGATTGTACGCGGTTTGTGTAACGTAGAACGGCGGCGACAGTAAACGTCATGACCGCCCCATAGCCCGTGCCCCTCCGTGTCAACAACCCGAGCCTCAGGCTGGACCCCGCGCGAAGTTTCCTGGAGACCGTTTCTCGAACCGGGGATTTCATTTCTCTTCGGCGCGGCTATGGGTGCTCTTCGGCCGTCTGCGCACAACGGGTCCGGCACCACTGAGTGGCAAATGGCGAATAGCAAGTAGCGGTAGCCGTCTCGCGACCGTTTGCAGCATGCTGTGGCGGGCATGTCCCAGGAGCGCCCGGACGCCACGGCCATACAAGGGACTAGAACGCTCGCACAGTGCAAGAGCCGACGTCGCGGTGATCTACGCCAGCTGTCGATTGCCCAAGCATAGTGGCTAGCAGGACTCCTGGCACCACTAACATGCACTGGCAGCTCAAACACCCGAGATCGGGCGACACATTAATTCCAAACGCGTCGCCGAGAGCATGCCACATTGGTGATCGGGCAGATTGCGACGAGGTCCGGGTCATGGACTAAGTCCGCCCGTACTACATCCAGCGTTGTGACACTGCTCCCGTCGGTAGCTGTTCCACTCGCACGCAAACACCATCTGACCCGTTGTGCCGCGCCGAATCTCCACCGCCCACATGCGGAATTCTTATTGCCACGCGAGAGCCATCTGTTTGGGGTTGCCGCTCAAGATAGGTCACGTGCAAGCATGCAGGGGAGCGGAGAAAGCAGATATGCGAGAGTGATAATCGTGACAACCTCGGAGATGACGTGTTTGGAGCGGTCTGAAAGCCGGTACCGCAGATTACCCTGTTCTATGCCAGTCCCAGAGATACACAGATTCCGCAAAGCAGGGAGAGAACAGCCGGGGATCGCGTAAGTCTGGATTCCCTGATAGCCATCGCACATCCCGCTACCCAGGGCGGAAAGTAATTAGCCTATGGCCGACAGTAGGGGGAGAGAGTATCCGAGTAGCCACATGGACTGGCCGGATGCGCAGTCTTATCGGCGCAGTGAAGGGGAGCCCGAGGCGGGAGTTGTGATGAGCTCTGGCCAAGTTCTGGACTCATTCAGGAGACTGAATAAGTTGTTCGAGTGTGTATGAAAGTGATGGAAGCTGTCAACGAGAAAAACGCTCACCTGAGTCGCAGCCCCATTATGCTGTTCGTCTAGGTTTGGCAGCGGGGAATGGAACTGCACACGAGCCTAGAAACACGTTGTTTAGGAGCGAGAGTCAGATACACCATTGTTTAGAGCAGTTTCACAACAGCAAGAGAGCGGTCACATCCAAGCGGCGCCCAGGCCAGGAGCAGAACAGAGCGCCCAAGCTGGTCAGGCCTCTCGGCCAGTACGAATCCTCAATGTCGCGCGTTAGGCCACATGGATACCAAAGGTGCACGAAGGCGCGAGCGTGTCAACTGGCTGTCGCACGGCGGCCGTGCAAGGCAAAAAATTTTAAGCTTTGCATTTGTTTGCGCACTCTCCGTTTGCTTTCCTCCGTCCAGATCTTCGAATACGTCCATGGGACAATCGCCTGAAGTCCTGCAGACTTCATCGGTCATCCAACTCGTTTTAGGCGCGATGTTTTCGTGAGCAACGCCCCAAGATGCCGAACGCAGCCAGAAGGCGCTAGCGATCTGGGCAGAAAAGAAAAAAAACCTGCGCAGTCACCGGTCAGGAATTTAACTACCAGGGCGCATCTGTCTCGACTCATTAACGTGCGTTTTGGACTTTTCGTCGAGGAAACCAAGTATCTGCGGAGTTGCTCGAGAGAAAACACTGGCTGGTCGTTTCGAGGCTTTTACGACCCGTGCTCTTGTCGCCAACAAAGATAATTCGCGGGCCCACGTTATAGGCGGACTCTCGCTCCTGCCTGGCTGTAAGGGTTGTTTCCAGAATACACATGAGGGCAATTTGGCAATCAAACGGCTCGCCGCTCGCCTCCAACTCGCCTCTTCCGGCTACCGAAGCAAACAGGATTCGTCGTTATGATCACTCACTCCACGCCTTTTACTGCATTGCGCGCCCTTAATGACTTGTTTCGCAGCCAATTCAACCATAGCATGTGCGACATGGCGAATGAGAGACGGATTCACGTTCCGCAATTCAACTGCGCGCGCGTGACTCTGCGCAAGCTATGCGGAAGCAAGCCAAGGTCCCTGAATAGCTCGGACGCCGCGTCAGAAACGATCATCGACTTGCCACGATAATTATACCATGGGAAGTGAGTCCGAGTCGACCAGGACGCGCATGTCGACGCTGGCCACGAGGGCAGGTCCTGTAGTAGGGGACAACTCTGTAACAGTTGCGTGAGATGAAAAGGCTTGACCCACTTTAGATCCAGCACGCGCAGATTGGGGGCGGCGGTGAGCGTCAGCTCCATCAGCTCATGTCTCCGATCCCTCCCAATGATAGTCGTGACCGTACTTAAGCGCCATTAGCACCGCAGTCATGAGTCTCCGCGGCTTGCTCGGCTGTACTGCTCGCAGCCGAAAGTATAAAGCCTGACTGAATGAAACAAAACACAAACATTCACCTTTCCCCCGTCCTTTCCTCCGTTGATTCCACTGTTCATCTACTCTACTATTTTATTCTGTCTATCTATGCGGTCAACCACCCTTGTGGTGCTTGTCGCACTTACATCTAGCGTGGCTGCAGTCGAAGGGCTTACAGCGAATGGTACATTTGAAGTCTTGGACGACTCTTCCCTGGTCCGTGTTGGCGGCAACAATGAATTCAAGAATGATGATAGCTGACAAATTAGAGAACAGAGCCTCGGACGACGTACCATGTCGCCGTTCGACGAGAACGACAAGCGCGAGGACTGCTTCGGCGTCCGAATGCGCGGGATTGGCTCGGAACTGGGCACACCTAGTACGATTCGGAAAGGGTACCGCGACATGGTGGGCCCGCGGGAGTGCGTGAAGCAGATACAAAGCAGGAAGAACGGCGGGCTCTTCTATAATGCGCTCCCGCAGACCGTAAAGGCGACCACGGAGCTACCAAGGGACACAAAGCTGAAGTACCAAACGATTAACACGGTCGAAAGTGAAAACGTGCAATGCCAGCCCCAATCGTGCTTGACGGCTGTTTGCTGACGCCGTTTCAGAGCAAGTTGTCAGGCGCCTACACCTGCGATCATGTGCTCGAGATCAGCATGTTGCTTGACGTCCTGCGCAGACCGGGTGGCGTGTGCCAGTCCGCCCAAAGAAAATACAACGGCGCATCAGACAACGCGAAACAGGTCATCAAGGGCGAAGAGCAGCAGAAGATCATGAAGATCCGCAACATCATCAACAACAGGCCAAACCTAATCTTCTTCCAGTGCGTTAACACACGGCTTCCCGTTGAGAGGCCGCGGCTCACTTTGCGTACAGAGGGCGTATCGAGGATATCAAGACGCAGAATAAGATCAACTTCATATCGCGCAAACGGCGGCGCGCAGGAACGTCCGACATGGACTACCTCGCCATGACAGACTATCTGCTGCACAAGACGAAGGGAGAGTCTGTAGCAATCGCGATCGATGGCAAGATCAAGGAGCTCTTCGGAGAGGACGTCGCCAAGGCCGGCAGCGTCGCGAAATACTGGAACGATTATATCCGGTTTACGAGACAAGTCGCGAATGATGTTGAAGCCAACGTGAAGCAGCAGATCAAGAGGAAGAAGCAGGAAGAGGAAGAGGCAAGGAGGTAAGTTGGTTCATCATGATAGTTCAGTCCAGCAGCAGACTGTTGGGAAACAGAGCACAAGAACAGTGTGCTCCAGCGTCATCGAAAGCACCAAATGGGCCGTGGGACAAGCCTGGACCGGTATGGGGAAAGCCTCCTCCGAGTGCACGCTCTCTGTCGATGTCATCAGGCAGCGAGAACACGGCTAGCACGTGCCGCACTGTACGCCGCCAGAGTCACAAGTCAGACCTTCGCCGGCGCGCAAGGGCCGTCCGTGGCGCATCGCGCTCTGGCCCGCACGCACCGCCCGCGCGCTCGTGTCCGCTGCCTGGCCAACAGCCCAAGAAAACCATCCCACGCAGCAAGATGCAGACCAAGCCAGCACCCGCGAAGAAGCCCCGTGTGCCCGTCAAGCAACCGCCCGTCAAGCCAGCACTGCCGGCGAAGAAAGTCGTTTCGCGTCCTGCTGTATGTCTGTCGTTCGCCGCGCTGCTTGTGCTGACAGTCGTAGAACCGTCCGCGCCGTGAAATCGGCAAGCCTGTGCCGCCCAAGAAGCGCGTTACGCCCAAGAAACAGCCGAAGCGGGTACCAAAGCCTCCTAGCAAGCCCAAGGGGAAGCCGCGTCCACGCAAGCGCAAGTAGTTCTAAGCTCAGCAACAGTCGTTTTGTCTAGCTTTAGTTTTATTTATTCGTTGACTGTGAAATGGTAACTGAACAGCGACCGCATGAAGAGAGAAGTTAACTTACATGCGCCATCCGGTTGACCATCGCCGGTCCGGTGACCATCGCCCGGTTCAGGTGTGACGGAGAAAGGCTAGGTAACGTGCGCAGGCGAGAAGTGCCAATAACGAGCGCGCGCAATGTGGTCGAGGGAACACGACGATGGCACAAGCAGAGAGTGAACGGCGGAGTTTGGTTTTTTTGTGTGTTGTTCTTGTACTGTGGCGACTATTCGTTGAACACAGTTTGCGCTCCTGGTCAAGGTCGGGCAGTCTCGAAAAGAACGTAATTTGTCTCCAATCAGTCATCGTCCAATTGTCACCCTATCAGGGGCGTAATCTACGTACTGTAGACTTTCGACCGTAGGTTCCCCTTGGCGTTTTTTATCTAATCTCATCGGTCCCCGATAACGAAAAGCGGTCGATTCCGCGAATCAAACCTTATTTTTTGAGGCCTCTGTTACATGTTACAGGGAACCTACGGTCGAAAGTCTACAGTAATGCAGACTTCACTTTAAACTCAGACTCATTCCTCACTGTAACTGACAGAAAACCTCGCTTCCCTCACTGTAACTGACCTTGTGGGCTTCTTGAGGGGACGCATAGGCGAGGTGTTTTAGCGGGTGAGACTGGGCACGTTTGCCCTCCCGCGCGCGAGTGTATTCGAGACGAGTGAAAGCAATACACAAGATGACTTAAGCATACAGAAAAACAGACTACATCTGACAAAACAGGAGGCAGATGTGGAATTTATGAGAGTCCCGGTTTCTCGTTCTCTGTTCTCCGTCCCTGATGATGACCACGTTACGAGTTAGGACTAGTATGATTTCTTTCGGCCCATGATTCCGCTCCCCTGACGACTAGCTCCCTCAGTTCTTTGCGTTACCCCGCACTGTACTGAGGTATGGTTTCCTTGTATGTGTCCCATTCTGTGTCTCATGAGTCTCTGTAGTTTGCTCGCTTCTCTCAGGTACACTACAATGTAGTTCTTTGCGTTACCCCGCACTGTACTGAGTTTGCTCGCTTCTCTCAGGCGTTCCCCCTTCGAGAGCGTACTATTTCTACAGGTTATGAGCCCCGCGCTCGCCTGAGAGATACCAGTGCTCACCCAAGAACTCGCTGTGCAAGAAGTGCGCTTCTAACCGCTACCGTTTGCCACCTGCTGTCATCACCACTCCGTTGCCATGTCGACGACGACGACCGCGACAGTCGAGCCGGGCATGAAAGCCCCGATGCTGCAGGCCAACGGCAGTAACTGGTTTGTCTGGAGGGACCGCATTACTCTTCAGCTAAACCGCCGCGGACATGGCGCTCTGCTGCGCCCGACTCACCATGTTCCGCAAGACCCGA
Source organism: Auricularia sp. M12 (assembly GCA_037042885.1). Taxonomy (NCBI): domain Eukaryota; kingdom Fungi; phylum Basidiomycota; class Agaricomycetes; order Auriculariales; family Auriculariaceae; genus Auricularia; species Auricularia sp. M12. The sequence goes on from CM073216.1 coordinate 3,426,057, forward strand.
GCGCTGCCCCTGATTTCGACTGGGATGCCGTTCAGCAAGATACGCAGTTGCTGGCGACATACCGGGCAGAAGAGCGCATCCGACTTACCTGGGAGACCGAAAACTCCTCGGCGCTTCTGCACGTCGTCTCCGGACTTCCCGATAGCCTCGCGGGCACCGCCATGCGCAAGAACATCATGAAGGATGTCTGGGCGTGGCTCGTGCAAGAGTTCGAGAAGAAGGGAGACGCGTATGCGCAGGAGGTTCGCCGTCAATTTGAGGCCAAGCGCTGCCCTGCGAACGGTGATCTGCGTGCGCACATCGACGAGATGGAAGAACTGCGGCAGCAGTATGACGCAGCAGCAGCCGAGAAGATGCTCGACAGCGAGTACACGCGCACGGTGCTCGCGTCGCTGCCCGATTACTACCGCAAGTTCATTGCCCAGACTCGCGCGAACGCCACCGCGCTGGAGCTCCCCGCACCCAAGGCAGATGCCCTGCTGCGCGCGGTACGCGTCGAGTACGACCGCCTGCAGGTCGAGAACCCAACGAAGTCGAAGAAGCCAGACGATCTTGCGCTCGTCGCCACGGAGGAGAAGAAGAAGCGCAAGATCGACATGTCGAAAGTCAAGTGCTTCGGCTGCGGCGACACAGGCCATTTCGCCAGGGACAAGAAGTGTGACCCGGCGAAGAAGGCTGCATACGAAGCGGCCAAGCCGCCCAAGGCGGCGTCGGCGGGCACGGCGGCAGCGGCCGACGAGGAGCCCGCACGCGCGGCGCGCGCCAGTTCGCCGGTGCTCGCATTTGCGGCGCGCGCAGGCATAACGCAGTGCCTGTCGATCATGACCGAGCAACTCACTGCAGATGGCAGTGATCCGAGCACATGGCTCGACGGCCTGTGGGACGGTGACGACGGTGACGAAGCACCGGACGTCACTGGCGTACCTCTCAGGGCACTCGTGGTTGAAGAAGAACGTGCGGGAGGGACAACATCCGAGATCATCGACTCGGGCGCGAGCCGCCACATGTCGTTGCTGGGCAGTCGCTTCGTGTCCCTGCAGCAGATCCCGCCGCACCCGATTGTAGCGGCAGAGGGCGTCAAGTTCTATGCGACGGCACGCGGTGACTATATGCTCCAGCTGCCACAGGAGGACAAGACGTACCGGGAGATTGCACTGAAGGACACCCTGTATGCGCGCGCGCTACAGGGCACCCTGGTCTCCGTCTCGTCCATCGACAAGGTCGGCTGCGAGACGCGTTTCTCCGGCGGAATGTGCAAGATCTACGACGTCAAGCAACGCCTCGTAGGCGTCGTCCCGCAAGTCGGCAGCCTGTACCAGATCGACCGCACGTCAGACAGCGGTGCACGCGCACACTTCGCATATGCATCAGGGAAACGGCCGCTCACCTGGGTGGAGCTGCACCGTGTCCTGGGGCACGTCTCTCCGTCTGCCGCCAAAGCCCAGTACCTGCGAGGTGGTTTGAAAGGCGTTGAGGTCGATGAGTCCTCAGAAATCTTCGACTGCGAAAGCTGCACTATAGGCAAGCTCCGCGCTGCCCAGATACCGAAGGAGCGTGAGGGGACACGCTCCAAGGTGTTCGGGGAATGGTGGTGGTCCGACATCTGGGGACCTGCACAGGTTGAGACTGCCGGTCGCAAGAAGTACGCGGATATCTACACCGATGACACTACTCACTGGCATTTCCTGTTCCTCTATCGGACCAAGGACGAGGTGGAGGACACCATCGTCGAGTTCGACGCCTGGCTGGAGAATCAGTTCGGCATCCGTATGAAAACGTGGTGCACGGACCAGGCGGGTGAATACAACGAGACGAAGATGGCCGAGCACCTCCGGAAGCGCGGCATCGTGCATCTGCAGACAACGCACGACACGCATCAGCAAGTCGGTATTTGCGAGCGCTTCAACCGTACGCTATTCGAGCGCGTACGTTCGTCCATCCACGCCGCGGGGCTGCCGAAGTTCCTGTGGGGCGAGTGCGCGCTGCACCAGGTGTGGCTCCTGAACTCGCTGGGCACGCGCGGAAATCCTGGAGGAAAGTCGCCGCATGAGATGCGATTCGGCAGACCGCGCGACATCACGGGCGTACCTGAGTGGGGAGCGCCGTGCTACGTCTTCGACCTTGGGACCGGCAAACTCGAGCCCAACGCTGAACGCGTCTATTGGCTCGGCTTCGACACGGTTACACCGACGAAAGGCCACCGCCTGTACTCGAAGGCGGGTCGGAAGGTTCGCGTCGAGCCTGCAGTCAAGTTCCTCCGCCTGGAACCCGACCGCGAGGAGGAAGTGTTTGCGACGGACCCGGGCGACCTGTTCTGGGATGACGCCGACCACGCGGCTGCAGATCCAGGGGAGGATGTGCGGTCCGCTGATGGATCTGCAGCCGGCGTGCCCAAAACCGACGTTCCGAGCACACCGCCACGCAATCAGTCGCCGATCCCGGTCCCAGATGCGCCTCAGCGCCCGCGCGCACCCGCAGAGCGTTTTGCGCAGCGACTCGCCGACGTCGACAAGGACAACATCGTGGAGGGCGCGCGCGTACGTAAGCCCTCGCAGTACGTACGGGACCTGCAGGACGGCAAGGGCGTGGCAGATGGCCGCCCAAACCAACCACGGTTCCCTCCCGGCCTACAAGTGCCCGAGGCTCCGGTGCCGGCCAGAGCGTCTTTTGCCAACGCCCAGGACCTGTTCGGGTACGAAGACTTTGCTGTCGCGTTCGTTGCGCAGCACGCGGACCCCGAGCTGCTGGAGCCGACGTCCCATGCTGAGGCTCTGTCCCGCCCCGACGCTGACCGCTGGATCGAGGCCGAGCAGGCCGAACGCGTGTCCCTCAAGGAGAAGGGCGTCTACGAGTGGATTCGCCGCGAAGACGTCGCTGCGAAAGGCCGCAAGCCGGTGGGCAGCAAGTGGGTATATCGCGCGAAACGCGACGCCGCGGGTCGCCTCGTGCGTTACAAAGCGCGTCTCGTCGCGCAGGGCTTCTCGACCGTACCCGGCATCGACTATACGGACACGACGTCGCCGGTCGTGACGCCGGAGACCTTGCGTTTCATGATCTCGCTTGCTGCGCTGTTTGATTGGGAGCTGCACCGAATCGACTTCGACACCGCTTTCCTCAACGGCAAGCTCGACAAGGAGGTCTTCTTGGAGCCGCCGCCGGGCTACGACGACGACCCTTTGCACCCGATCAGACTCTTCTGCTGGCTGCTTCTCAAGGCACTGTACGGTCTCAAGGACGCGGGCCGTATCTGGTATCAGATGCTCGTCGCGGCGATGCTCGAGCTAGGCTTCCGTCGCTCGGACGCTGACATGGGTTTGTTCATCCTGAAGCTACAGAACACTCTCTTGCTCGTTGCCGTCAGCACGGACGACTGCCTCTGCGGTTCTCCGAACATCGAAGTCATCCAGATCTTCAAGGAGGAGATGGGCGAGCTCTACGAGATCAAGGATCTGGGCGAGGCACAGTGGCTCCTCGGTGTGGAGATTATCCGCGACAGGCCGCAGCGCACCGCGGCGCTGAGCCAGCGCGCCTACGTGGACACAATCTTGCAGCGCTACGGTATGGACGAATGCCGCACCTACTCCACGCTGATGGACGTCAACGCGAAGCTCACGCCGGACGACTCTCCCAAGACTGGGGAGGATCACGCGAAGATGCGCGGCTTCCCGTATCGCGAGATGGTGGGGGCGCTGAACTACCTGGTGCGATGGACGCGGCAAGACATGGCGCTCACCGTGAGCCTCCTCTCGCAATTCCTCGAGTCCCCAGGCCCGGCGCACGTTGCGGCTCTCCGGCGTGCCTATGGCTACGTTCGCCTCACGCGCAACATGCGTCTTGTGCTCGGTGAGACGGGCGACAACGACGGCCTGGTCGGCTTCACCGACGCCGATGGAATGACCCAGTGGCATCGTCGCGCCATATCTGGGTACGTATTCCGCTGGAACGGCGGCACCATCGCGTGGTCGACGAAGAAGCAAGAGCTCGTCGCTCTCTCGACTACCGAGGCGGAGTATGTCGCCCAGACGCACACGGCGAAGCAGGCGATGTGGCTGCGCGCGCTCGTCGCCGAGATCCTCGACAAGTTGCCCGACCCGACGACGATCTACGCGGACAACGACGGCGCAATAAAGCTGACACGCGGCTACCAGTTCCACGCGCGCACGAAGCACATCGACATCCGCTATCACTTTATCCGCTACCTCATGGAGTCAGGCGACATTCGCCTCGTTTACTGCAAGACCGCCGACATGCTCGCTGACATTATGACGAAACCGCTGCCTTCTATCAAGGTCAAGCACTTCGCGTCGCGCCTCGGGCTTGTCGACGCTTCGGCTTGAGGGGAGGATGTGGAATTTATGAGAGTCCCGGTTTCTCGTTCTCTGTTCTCCATCCCTGATGATGACCACGTTACGAGTTAGGACTAGTATGATTTCTTTCGGCCCATGATTCCGCTCCCCTGACGACTAGCTCCCTCAGTTCTTTGTGTTACCCCGCACTGTACTGAGGTATGGTTTCCTTGTATGTGTCCCATTCTGTGTCTCACGAGTCTCTGTAGTTTGCTCGCTTCTCTCAGGTACACTACAATGTAGTTCTTTGCGTTACCCCGCACTGTACTGAGTTTGCTCGCTTCTCTCAGGCGTTCCCCCTTCGAGAGCGTACTATTTCTACAGCAGACGGGGCGGACGGCGGGTAGTCGAGTTTGCCAGCGGGAACTGAGCGAGCAAAGGAGAAAAAACGATACGGGACGCCGAAGTGAGACGGGCGCTTATATTCCACGGGCGGAATGCGCAGAGATCGCGTGCGGACCGCGATTCGGTCCGACGGTGTGTGCGTACCAGTTCCCGCTCACCCACAAGATCACTGTAGCACAATGCTAAACTGCAACTTGTGGGCTTCTTGAGGGGACGCATAGGCGAGGTGTTTTAGCGGGTGAGACTGGGCACGTTTGCCCTCCCGCGCGCGAGTGTATTCGAGACGAGTGAAAGCCAGTGATAGAGGGCTAAGAGAAGACCGAGTGACGAGGTGAGAAGCGCTCGTGGGCGAGCTCAGGCGCCATTTGGCATGAGCCCCGCGAGGATGGGGATAAGCGCAGGGTTCTTCCTGATGTATATCTGGAACGCTTCGGAGGACCAACGACCAATTCGCTGTATGACGTTGTCCGGGACGCCGCGGAGTGCCAGGTCGGTGGCACCACCGGACCGGATGGAGTGGCCGCGAATATCGTCCGCGAAGTTGTTTTTCAGATAGTTGATCAAGCTCCTACCCAGCGTTTGGGTCCTCGACTCTTATGAGGAGTCGGAGGCGGCGTCAAATCCGCGGGCCGAAGATCCGAAAGTGGGCGAGTCGAGGACCCAAAACGCTGGCAAAGATTGTTGTCACGTCACGCTGGCTCTGCAGCCATGACCTCTCCTCCCCTTTGTTCCTACTGGCATATAGGCACTCTTAAGCCCTGTTTGTGTTGATTGGGACCATCTTTCGACTAAAACGGCCGTGGGATGGTGCTAAACGAGCAAAAAGCACGGAACCGGACCGTTCGGATGTATATCCGAACGGCCAGAACATCGCACCTAGGGGCAAGCAACTTCAGACAAGCACTCAGCACGCATATTGAAGTTCATGTGAGTTGACCTGAGCGCTAAAACGGGCCTTTGGGAGGGAAAAGTTGTTTCAGCTGAAGAGGCGAGCGTGACGTGACATCAATCTTTGCCAGCGGTTCGTGTGCTCGCCTCGCCCGCTCTTTCGGATAAATTTCGGAACACGCATTTGCCTCCGACTTTTGTAGGGCAAGCGTGAGCACACAACCGCTGGGTAGGAGCTTGATAGTTGATGAACCAGGAGCGTTTGGGTACACTCCCGTCGGCACGCACAAAGAGGGCGGGGTGCAGGCGGGTGCTCGGGTTCAGTTGGCGGTGACGGAGGTACGAATCCATGACGGGAAGAGCATTGGCAGCGTCAGCGCGGGCTGTGATGACGATCGTGTCTCCCGCAGAGAAGCGGTTGCCTTTGTGGCCCGGCAGTGTGAACGAAAACTGTTCAACGCCGTCTCCGGCCGGTGCGGATGCGGGGCACCAAGAAAGGGACGAGAAGGCGATGACCTTGCGGTACTCTTGCAGATCCGCCGCATCGGGCCAGACGAGTTCTCCGAGTCGCATGAGGGCGTTGTAGCCAACGAACAGGATGGCGAGGAAAAGAGAGTCGTCGTGCGAGGTTGAGCCACCATATTTAGCAAACATGCGCGCGAGGTCGTTCTGTGATAAAGGGGACTTGCGGTTCACGGCGTGCGACGAGAGTTTGATGCAACCCGCTACTGTGTTGCGGACTGGATCCGATGCGCGGTTTGCACGGACATGTGGATAGAAAGGCTCGAGGGAGTGGCTAATGCCCGAGAGATATGTGCGGACTGATCTGGCCGAGATATAATGCGATTCGTACGCAGCATAAAGGGATAGAGTATCTGGAGTCGGGTCGACTGGGAGGTTGTGCCGCTTGCAGAAATTTTGATATGACTTGAGATGCGAGTTGTAGTTGCGCCGCGAGCCTGGCTCATGCAAGCGAGAATCCGAGCGCTGGTTTCGAGCGTTTCGCAGCTCGTCCAGAGTCCAAGTCGTCCTCACAGCGCGCGTGTTTGCGCCGCTTCGGGATGGTGACATTGGGTGAGGAGCGCAGCGTCGAGGGTGGGGAAAAGGACGAGATCTGCAGGCCTGGGACTAGCACTCGAGCTTTGTCCAAGCGATTCCGTGACAAGGCATCGGCCACGGAGTTCTCCAGGCCCGGAATGTGCCAGACGCGGAAAGAGACACCTAGTGAGATCGCCAGATCACAGGCGGTGAAGAGGATATCGTTATACTCCGGTAATGCCTTCAGGCTGCTGAACATGTCGGCAGCGTTCTGCGAGTCTGTGAACAGTGCAATGCGTCTCGGGCGAGTGGCGCAATGAGCAGCATGGGAGAGTGCGGAGAGAACGCATAGGGACTCGTTGTAGATGATGGGATCAAACGAACTGATTGCTGGGCTGCTGATGGTACCTGGCGCACGACCGCTTGCGGGAGCGTCAGCCGCTGAAGCAGAGGCTGCGGGTTGAGCTCGGGTGATGGGCTGCGTGGTGCTGGAGACGGGCTGCGGATGCGAGCGAGAAGAGCTGGTGGACTGCTGAGCCGGTCCGCCAGTCGTGGCTGTGCCTGCCAGTCGTGCGTCAGATCCCGAGATGGGCTGGAGAGGCGCGCGAGGAGCGAAGGCGCTGGTCCGTGACGACGCTGGCGGCGAAAACGACTCGTGTTGCTGTCGCTCATCATTGTCTGACATGTAATAGTCGAGTTTGCGAGCGGGAACTGAGCGAGCAAAGGAGAAAAAACGATACGGGACGCCGAAGTGAGACGGGCGCTTATATTCCACGGGCGGAATGCGCAGAGATCGCGTGCGGACCGCGATTCGGTGCGACGGTGTGTGCGTACCAGTTCCCGCTCACCCACAAGATCACTGTAGCACAATTCTAAACTGCAAAGAAAACCTCGCTTCACAAAGTCTACGTATCGAGGGATCGAAAATATCCAGCCAAAAATGCAATGGTAACATGGCATCCTTTCTCCACGCCGGTGCGATGGACCTCTCGCAGCCCAGGCGCGCGGGAGAGACGCAGCATCGTGGAAGCCAGGTTGCTCCAATGGATTCCAAAGTGCCGCGTCCTTCCTGCGCGCAACACTGATGGGAATATGGGACTGAAAAACTGGCATCTGTGAGTGGGTGTGAGTATCAGCGAAATTGGTTGAATGTTGCAGCGGTGCACGAGGTCACTGGAAGCGGCTGCGCGGGAAAGACGCAGGAGATATCCGTCAGGTGGGAGCGAACCGGACGGAGACACCTGCGTCCGTCGCGCGCGTCCGTTAGCGACCTTCAATCATGATGGGCCGAGAGGTGTCGTCAGTAAAGGAATCCCAGCGTCGATTCACGGCGGCCAAACAGGGTCCGATCGAATGCAGTGTGTCTTGCACGCACGGCCACGGACGTGCGCGCGGGGGGGGGGGGCACACTACATACTACCCTCGCTGCGCGCGGATGGATGGACGGCGCGATGAGAGTCGTCGATCCCGGGTCGTACGGGCGCTGCGCCGGAGGCCGTAGCTATGCTGGGCCAGGATGGTTGGGCGAAAACGTCTTCTTCCTGCGCGCGGGTCGGCGGGGTCGGCGGGAGGTGCACGGGACCAGTGCGTGACTAACTACAGTAAGCTGGTGGAAGCTCACGGGAACCGCTGTGCAGAGCAATATGCATCTCGCGCGAATACGGGTGGGTGTACTACTAGTAATCGCTGCGCGGCTGGAGTGGACGTTTAACCGTGTTGGGGAATTTAAAACGGGAGTGCGACAGAGACGCACGAGTGTCTCAGCTGCAGGATCTGCAAGGTGCACCGATTACAGGCTGCACCCCACAGAACCGAGCAACTCAAACACGGTGCGTCCGTCCCGCACCTCCGATAGGTGGATTGGTGAAGTGTCGAGGCGGAGGTGCTGGAGACAGAGCGGGAAAGGATGGGAATGAAAATGAAAGACCTCTGTGGGGAGGGGGCGCGAGAAAGGCGAACGCTGATAGCAGCCCCATCGGTTACCGGTAGGGCAGATGCAGCAGCTCTCCGAGTTGCGCGCCTGGCGGGGATGGGATACAGTAGGTGGATTGAGGGGTTGTAACCGGGTCGCGTCGAACTGGAACGGGTTTGCTTCTCGCACTCCCCGATCTGCTGAGATAGGGGAGTGTAGGGAGATGTGGAGAACCTGGGGAGCGGCGAGCGGCAGAGATGCGACTCAGTGGCTTTCCCACTCGTAAAGGCAATGGAGGATACTAATAGCCAAGCGAATGGAGTGCGCGGACGGTTGTTGGAAAGCGGAGGGGGATGTTGGGGGAGACGCAGTACAGGCCGAACTGGTACAGGTGGAACGGGCCTGCTCTGCGGAGTGAGGATGAGCAGGTCGACCAGCCTGCGTCCATCCCGCATCCCCAGATCACAGAAAGGTGTGTGTGTGTGTGTGCGGAGTGGGATGAGACCAGCCAGGACCGTGAGATTTCAAGCTCGAGCAGGTCCCGCCGTAGGAGGGTGGATTACCATCGCGCGTGGGAGGGCAGGACAGACGCACCACCGGGAGTGCGACAAAGACACACGAGTGTCTCAGCTGCAGGATCTTCAAGGTGCACCGATTGTAGGCTGCACCCCACAGAACTGAGCAGCTGGAACGCCATGCGTCCGGCCCGCACCCCCATTAGCCGCAGTCACAGGAATGAAAATGATCCAGGTGGGTGTACGGCGTCCACTACTTCAAGCTTCACTGGAAGGGGATAGGAAGAGGAGGTTATGTCAGCTCGGTGGGATTGCGACTCGGATGGAAGGAGGGAGGGCAAAGCGGGGTCGACGCAGCTATAAGGAGTCGTATCTCAGTCCTGGCGGCGCAGGAGGATGGATACCGACGACGGAGGTGGGGGGGAGGGCGGGAGAGACGCACCACAGTCCCAGCCCAGCTGCCCCGCGCACACTGGGCGGCTGGGACACGTTGCGTCCGTCTCGCACCCCCATTAGCCGCAGTCACAGAAATGATCATTAATAAGGTGGGTGAGTGGTGTGTGAGGGCTAGGACGAGGCCGGTGGGATTGCGACTCGGATGTAAAGAAGGGGGCGGGATGACGGCCGAGCGGGAGAGACGCAGCTTAGTCGTATCCCACTTCCAGCCAGGACGGTGGATACCGATCGGGAGGTGGGAGGGCTGCGGGAGAGACGCACCTATGTCCCGGCGGCCGTGCGCAAACTGAGCGGCTGGGACACGCTGCGTCCGTCTCGCACCCCCGGCTGGGCGTCTGACTATGAGGAATAAATGTGCTAGACGTCGACTCGGACTCGGACTCGGAGTGAAGTCGGATGGAGGGGATTTGGGAGACGCAGCTACCGTGTGTAGGACGGTCGTAAGTGTGGGAAGGAGGCTGACTGTGTGCGACGCCCTGCATCCTCCGTCCCCCGTGCAATGGAGGAACATCAGACACGCAGTGCGCGATCTGATATTCCAGTCAGGTCACATGTCGATGAGGGAGAGAAATCCGGGGAAGGGGCACTGCAACGGCTGTGACGATCGATGAGCGGAGAGGACGGGGGACGGGCGAGGATCGGGACGTAAACGCCGGCCCGGAGACGCCGTACGCTAGTAACGGTTGGCCGTTCGCAGCAGGCAAGCGCAGCGCAGCGCAGGCAGCAGCGCGTGTACTGTGAGTCAGGTTGGCGCGCGGCAGAGGGAGTACCTAATCAGCACGCAAGCCCGTGTGCGGAGCGCGGGCGGTGGGCACTGGCAGGCTGAGCAAGCGGAGCGCGAAAAAAGCCGGAACGGACCCTCTCATTGCCCATTGCCTTTGCAAGTTACCCACACCCAAAAAGCTCTCTAATGTCGTCAAACGTGCCCATCTCGCAGACGTCCAAGACGGCGCCGACGCCGGTCAACACGCCGCTGACGACGGGCGTGCTGTCCGCGGGGCTCTCGCGGCCGACGGTGCCGGACGTGACGGAGGAGGACGCGGAGGAGATCTCGACCGACCGCCTCGATGCGCTCCCCGCCGGCGCCCGCGCGCTGCTCTCCGGCCTCGTCCAGGACAAGATCGCCGGCCTGATCGGCCGCAGCAGCGGATACATCGAGGCCCTGCCCGTCCCCGTCAAGAAGAACGTCGAGGCGCTCAAGGGCGTCGATGTCCAGTACTTGGAGCTCTATAAGGAGTACAAGAAGGAGCTGCTTGAGCTCGAGACCAAGGTCGTTTTTTAAAATGATTTTTTTTTTAAATGTGGCTGACATTTTTTTTCTGTTTTGCCGACAGTACGCGGCCAAGTACCAGCCCGTGTTCGACCGCCGCGCGGCCATCATCAACGGCAAGGCCGCCCCGACGCCCGAGGAGCTCGCCGCCGGCGCCGCGGTGAGCGCCAAGGACAACGAGGGCGACGACGACTACGCGCCGCTCCCCGCCGACGTCGCGCCCGCGCCCGAGGGCGTCCCGGACTTCTGGCTCACCGCCCTGCGCAACCACGTCGGCATCTCCGACCTCATCACCGAGCGCGACGCCCCCTGCCTCTCGCACCTCACCGACGTCCGCTGCGTCCTGCTCACCGCCGAGGGCCAGAAGGGATACCGCCTCGAGTTCGCCTTCTCCAAGAACGACTTTTTCGACAACGAGCTCTTGACCAAGACCTATTACTACCAGGACGAGCTCGATTATGCCGGCGACTATGTCTATGATCGCGCAGAGGGATGCGAGATCAAGTGGAAGGACGACAAGGACCTTACCAAGAGCTACGAGATCAAGAAGCAACGGAACAAGAGTGCGTGTTATAGCCCCTCCCATTCTTCATCCCAATGTCTGCGTCCCGTCTGGCCGCCGATGCGCGCTTAGCCATTACCATATTCTTCTTACCCATAACCATATTCCATTTCCCTGTCCTTTTTTCACGACATCGCTCTCGCCGCTCTCCGCGCCGTCGCTACCCCTCACCTTCCTCGCTCCCGCCGCTCTCCGCGCCGTCGCTAACCCATCCTTCGCCGAGTAGACACGAACCGCACGCGGCTAGTGCGCAAGGCGCACCCGGCCGAGTCGTTCTTCAACTTCTTTTCGCCGCCGACGCCGCCGGACGAGGCGGCGGTCGCGGCGGGCGACGTGGACGAGGACGAGCTGGACGAGCTCGAGCAAAGGTTCGAGATGGATTATCAGATCGGGGAGGATTTGAAGGAACGGGTGAGTTCTGTTGTTCTTTCTGGTTTCGGTTTAGTTTTTTTGTGGGGTTGGGGGTTTTGGTTTTTTTTTCTCTTGCGGGGGTGTTGCGCGATGCTGGTTTGGCGGCTTGAATCGTGCGCTGCGGGCACGTCTTGCATGACTTGAACGCATGCTCGTGGGGCCGGTGTGCGCGCGCTGCTTGTATGACACCGGGCAGACCGCGGTGTCGGGGAGTTGGTCTCCGCCACCTCACGTCGTCCGAGGCTTCCTTGTTACTGCTCGGGACGCCGGCGTCGTCCAGCGCCCGCTACACTGGACCGCCCGGCATCAGTGTGCGCAGCGATGCCGGGCTGCTCCCTCGTCCTAGCACGCGCCTTGCCGATGCGGGATCTCCACGGGCGGCGGAGCGCGAGCTCGGATTTTTCGCGGCGGCGCAGAGCTCGCCGAGCGCGTTTGACTGCTCGGCTTAATGCTCCACCTCGAGCCGCCGCACTCCAGTTGATGTGCGCTGCGGTTGCTGAGCTGAGCTGGGCATGTCCGGCGTTATCTACATCGAACCCAGCTCGGCTCGGCACTGTACGCGTGTGAACGAACAGCGCTCGTTCGGTGTGGGCTTGCGCGGGCGTCTTGGGCCTCGATGACTCCCGCCGTTGTACCATGCGAAAGCGGGGTCAGGTGACGGCTCGTACGAGCAGCTTGTCGCGTATCGGACGCTGGGTACAGTTTGCCGGGCATACCGCGCTCGGCTGTGGCCCTCACTTCTTCGCTCGTCCGATTTCTTCTTATCTTACAGCGCCGCTGACTCGACATGTTATCGCAGGTCATCCCGCGCGCGATCGACTTCTTCACGGGCAAGGCGCTCGACTACGAGGAGCTGGAGGAGGACGACGACGACGACGAGGACTTTGAGGACCTCGATGAGGACGAGGACGAGGATGATAGCGAGGTGAGCTGCTGCTGCTTTTCTCCCTCCCTCTCCCCCCCCCCCCCCCCCCCCCCCAGTTCTTCGTTTGTCCGTCCTGGCCTTCGTTTCTCCGTCCTGGCCTGCCTCAATCCTTCGGCCCTGCCTTTTACTTTTTTTTTTCCCCGCCCGTCGCATATTCGCGCGCGCTCGGTGCCCAAGTCGGAGAGCGCGCGGTCGAGCGTCACGCGGCTGGTGGGCACGCTGCTGTGGGTGGGCGTTGAGCGTGTGATGATGCTGTGGCTTGGCCTTCTCGCCTCGCGCTGCGCTTCGCATATGCCCGAAGCCTGTCTTCATGTCCATCGCGGCATTTTACACTGTTCACTGGCTGCAATCGAGCTCCGTAGCCTTTGCAACGCTCGGGCGCTGCGCTACGTGAGCATGGCCCGTGCACAACCATCGCTGCTATCTCGTTCCTGCCATCCATCCCGCCCACTGCCTTTACCGTACCCCCGTTCCCCGTGCGAGCGAACGGCGCGCGCTGACGCTGACATGCGCAAGTAGGACGACGATGACGTGGAGAACGACGTGCCGCTGCGGCGGCGCCAGAATCGCGAGCAGGTCGACCCGCAGGAGTGCAAGCAGCAGTAGACCCCCCCGCTCACCTCCTCGCCCCCTCGTCGATTCTTGCGCCCTCCCCGCTTTGACATAGACGTCTCCGACTCGTTCTCGTTGACTAAGACAAAAACTCTGCCTCTATCTCGGTCTTGCTCGCTGTTTCCCTCCCCCCTGTCGCGCCGCTTGCTCCGATTTGAATATGAAACCCACGATCTCGCGTAGTTAGTTAGTTAGCTCCTTCTCTTTCTCTTACTCTCCTCTAGTTGTTTCTGTCTCTCATCTCTTCTCTCACTCCATCTCACCACACCAATAGTAGCTTACATCCGCCGCCGCTGCGCCTACCTCCCCCCTTTCGTCAAAAAGATGGCTCTTTTTTTTGGATCTGACATTTCTGATGCTCTTTCCATTTGGGTAATGTGGACTGGTGCTGACTGGATTAGCCACTTCAATCTGGTTGAAGAGACTGTGGACGGAGTGTGAATCGACTGCAAGTTGGCCGAAGCGGAGGATACATACATGATGCATCTGCAGGTGAAATTCAGTGCTTTCATATGCGGTAGATTTACGAACCGTTGGATTAAGCAGGTCGCTTCCGTCAGATAGTGACTTACACCGGATTCAAACGCAACTCCGCCCCGACCACCAACCATGTCTGGCACGACGACCTGCTCAGTGATATCATGCTCTGTGCTGATACCCTGGCGATTCAACGCAAGCTTAACGTTGCACAGGTGTCCCGACGTTGGCGTGCTGTCCGCTGCTCTGGGCCGCTGCTCTAAGCCACCTATTATGTCTCTGCGCCTGCTTCCTTTGACTCTCGTCAGGAGCGGCCTTGATTGTCTCTCGAGCATCAGCCTTGTCTTTGTCCTTGACGACCCTACTTGGGAAATGGCGATGCGTGCTTTGGCGCCTTACGCTGCCCGCATCCAGACTCTGTATATTCGTTGTTTTACCACTCTTTGCATTCGAACAACGATACGCGCCAGACCTACGGGTTCCGTGGCAGCAGCAACTCGTACGTGAGGCGGAGACCGGGACAACGACACAAAGGAAAAATCAACTACAGTCCACGCACGAAATGAATGTATTACTATATTTATGGCATGCCAACACTCTGTGGCTCTTCTTTATTAAACACTGGTCTCCAAGGTAAGTCCATGATCAAGAGCAGAAAGGTCAATAGTGGCAAGCGTTATTCGACGCTGACTCGGAGCCGCCGCGCGCAGGTTGAGCACGACGCGACACGCGAAGCAGGTGTAGAGTATTCGCTCGGTGCTGTAGCGGCGAATCTCAGTTTGCCACGGGCTGCAGGGGAAATTCCACTTACGCAAAGAGTAGGACGCCGTATGGAGCCTTGAAACCTGAGTGAGTGCGCCTGCCAGTTATGAAGGTGGACTTGGAGTGTGCATGCTCACTGGGACTCTGAAGGTGGCTACCACATTTGACAGCGCGAATACTACGAGAATTTAGTAACTCCTGACTCAGCGGAATAGGTGGAAAGTAACATACAGAACATGACTGTGAAGTAGGCGAATGCTGTGACGCGGAAATTGAGTAAGCTATTGCCACTGTGAATTAAGCGGACACACCATCACGATAGAGTGAGATAGCCAGCTCCGACGACCCATGCCAGAGCAATGAGACGCAGGAGAGAAAGGTCTTTTGCGGGCGGGTGGCGCATTCCTGTTTGAACCTGAGCACCGTCAGACATATAAAGGCTGGGTAACGAGTTCAGTAGCCGTAAACGTGAAAAAACGGGCTCACCGAAGTCGACGCAGCAGAATAAGACCCATTCCAGGTAGAACTGGCCATACGACGACACATGGATGCATCCCCGTAGATTTGGCGAGAGCGCGCTGCTGGCAATGACTAGTCTCAATTTGTAAAATGAGCCTGGTTAGTGAGCGCGAGAAAGGAAGGGCACCGCGCACAGCTGCCGGTGGCGATCCATTCGTAGATGAGATAGGTGTATACGCCTGCAGATAGCAAGGCCATCAACGCGAAGGCGATCGTCGTGCAGCGTGAGCCGTTCCATATTGCCCAAGTGCGCAAGACGATGATGCCTGCGGCGGGCGCCGGGCAGTCAGCCAAAGGCAAAAATCGTGGTTCGGCGCTCCGCCGAGCTTACTTTGGCCGAAGAGCATACCGAGCAGGCCGAGGACTACATATCGTGTGAGACCGGGTTGGATATATAGTAGTTACCAGGAGATGTGGAGTCTTACGAGCGGCAAACGATGAAGTGATTTTGCACACTTCGATCTCGAGGTTGCCGAAGTAAACTGCCAGTGGGAGGAATTGTGAGTAAGTAGTCGGTAGTCGGTATTCGCAGCTTAGGTGATCACTTCACTCACAGACCAAGTACATGCAGATCTCGACCATGGCGCTGTACCGCGACGCGTAGTATAGCAGGACTGCGGGCCCGGGTGAAGATGACCACACGAGTTCGATCTCTTCGCCGATGGTGATGAAGAATTCATAGGCCTTTAGGATTCGATTAGAACCCGGTGGAATTGTGGCATGACTGGCTTGTAACGTACGAAAAGCGCAGCGTTGCAGGCTGCCAATTGGGGACGCTGAATCAGTGATTCGGACGGACGATTGGATGTGGCCATGACGGACTGAATATGATCTAGTACGACGAATGGAGTGTTGTTAACGACAAGGCCTCGGATCTGGACAGCACAGTACCTTAAACAGGTGCACGGCTTCCAGCACAGCGATAAGCTTTGGTCCTTCCATAGACAGAAAGTCGACCTGCGCTGGTTAACTTGCCGGGAGAAACGCGAGTGGCGCGATCATTCGGGATGCTGGCAGCCCAAGCTGGCCGTTTTATATGGCGGCTACGAGGGCAGGCGCGTTGGATGTCCAAGTGCCGCTGCGCACTCGGCGGTCCAGTCGCCCGAGCGCCTGCGTGCGCTGCCGTTTGTCCGACGTCGCGGACCGTGTTGCAATTGGCCATGTCTGGCGCCTGCTGTGCGTCTGTCTGCAGCGTGTCGGGGGTACCAGTTTGATACTGAATGGCTGCACAGCGCCGAGGTCCATTCATTGGAGGAGTAGACCATCATTATTGACTCGGAACGCGTGCCAGACAGAGTCCGAGTCGCCGTATATCCCGAGGAAAGAAGTCAAGATCGATCGCAGTCAACGCCAGGGCAAGTTATAGGTCTCGACAAAAGGTATTCCGAGCATCCATCCAACACAGAAAGAGCCAGGGTTGGCGGCGCGCTGGCAGGTTATGACATGGACGCCGGATAGAAATGAAGCGCGGCCGGCGGTCCGAGGCGGGCGGGCACACACAGGGAGCTGAGGCAGAATGACTTCGTCGTAGCGTCACATGCAGCCGCACGCGTCAGTCGAGCCAGTCGCGGGCCTGACAGTGATAACTGACTCCCGGGACCCGCGCAATGTGCTATCTGACTCAACGCCGCCGCCGACTCGATGATTGTTCGGGTCTTGCATAAGACCGCAGGATCCAGAACATTTTCCGTGCGCTGAACCGCTCATTGTCGTGCGCGTGCAGAGTGAGCGGAGTGAACGATGGGTCGGAGTTTGTTTTCGCGTTGTTGTCCTGCTCGCCGATTTTGAAGACGAGAGAAATGGAAGGAAAATACAGTGTATATCGACAAAAGATACCGTGCAGTATGTGCTCATTAATTTATCCCTGAGCG
The DNA here is from genome assembly GCA_037042885.1 of Auricularia sp. M12. Lineage (NCBI taxonomy): Eukaryota > Fungi > Basidiomycota > Agaricomycetes > Auriculariales > Auriculariaceae > Auricularia > Auricularia sp. M12. Next base: position 3,442,966 of record CM073216.1, read on the forward strand.
AAGGGCAAGAATATCCGGAGAACGGCTATAAGGTGAGATTCACCTGTATTTCGGCTGCCTGTCAGAGGATGACAGTGCGTCGAATCTCAGAAGTGAGGATCAATGAAGTGAAGGATTTAACATTATTTGACAGACATGTAATGTGTAGGACTGCTGCCAATCTGACTGTCGCGTGTGGTCACTGTGGTCATTTGATATCATCCTTCCATAGGTGATATTTCTCACTGACGAAGGTGTTCCAACGTTGACCAGCACCAAGGCCACGAAGCGCGCATGGAATGCGATAGAAATAGATGGAAGCATAGGCGCGCGGGATCAATCAGGGCAAGTGGCGGTGCGCGTCTGGGGCGTTCTTGTCGCTTGCCGGGACAACGTGCCGCGCGATGTTGACGTCGAGGCAGACCGACAACCACAACCACCACAGCGACCACGGACTGCGAATGCGCCACCGCCCCGCCCGCGCTCTTATACCCCCGCACACCCCACCACGCGCGCCCACGCCCCCGGGCGCCCCAAGCCACCACGCTCGACAACAACGACCGCGCTGCCCGTGATGCGGGCGGCGACGACGACGAGTACGACTCGGACGACAGCGACGACACCGTCCGCCCCTCCCATCATCGTGCGTGCCGACGCGTATGGCGTGCGTGTGTGGGCTGAATTGTGGCAATAGGCGACAGCGATAGCGACCTCGGCGACTACTTTGCGAAGCGGGCCGACGCGCGCCGCGATGGCGACGTCAAGGTTCACATTGCGTCTTGGCGCGACGACGGCGACGGCGACGACGGCGGTATGTTTTGATGTCGCGTCGACGCGTCCGCCGGCAACGGCATTTGCTGAAGGTGCTCACAGGCAGCGTTGATAGCTGGCGTTCGTCAATCCAGACAGAGTCCACGCTCGCTGGCGCGTCGCGCCCGCGCGAAGTCAAGTTTCATTGGGAGCAGGATATTGCAGGTACGTTGCTCTGACGCCCGCAATCTGCCCCCCATGTCGCTCATCTCTGTATGTTATTGGCAGATAGTCACTCTCGCGACGCTGCGGCAGAGAGCTCCGGGTCGTCGTGGAACGATTATACGTGGGAAGACGCGCGGCAGGTCAACGACCACTTCGCGTCCGGCTGGAACGACGAGCAAGACTACGCTGGCAAGCTGCCGTTGTGGAAATATCGAATAGCATCGTTGATATTTTTCAGTGCAAGAGCACGAGTACGACGAGTCGGGCTGGGATGAGGAGCCCGAGTCGGAGGACATCGTGGACTCCTGGCCCACACCATCCGTTTCATCCAGTTCACCATATGCGGACACCGCGGACGCCACGCCTTCCTTCAGCTGGGATGACGCCGGCACTCCACAAAACGATACCGGTACGTCCCTCCTGACATTTCACCGCCCATGAGATGCTCACCGTATGATGCAGATAACGATTCCCAATCATCATCCTCATCCGAAAGCGACTCCGGTTGGGGCACCCTCCCGCAGGACGTCATGCTCGACTGGGCCTCGACGACAGACGGCAGCTGGGGCTGGGACGAGGAGGAGAACGACTGGGCCGCGCCGCCTGAGGAAGTCGCCGCCGCCGCTGCCTCTCTTTCCTCCGCAGACTCGGACTCGGAGACGGCGAAATCGGACGATGGGGAGGAGTGGGACGACGAGTATCCGCAGATGCAGCCCGTTACTGTGCGTTTTTTCTTGGTTGATCTCGCCGAGGAGTTTGTGGTGTTGATGTGCATTTGGATGCTGGTTGTAGTACAATCTGGTGCCCGGCGAGCCGTCCGGCGTCGACCCGGGTACTCCGCCCGTGTCGCAGCCGCCCAGTCCTGCGCCGTCCGACGCGTCGCGCGTCGCGTGGGAGGACCCGGAGGAGTCCGTTGCTGTCTCGCCGTCCTATGTGAGTTACATCATCACATGTTCTTCCTTCTCCATATCACCCCTCCTCTCCCACTCCCTTCACTCCATTCACCTCAACCTCGACCCTCTCACCCTGTATGCCCTCCCACTCTCCCGTAGATCGTGCGTCGGGACACAGAATCACGCAGCTAATGCCGCGCGCGCTTGCAGGAACCCATCGCGATCGAGCTGCACGGCGCGACCGGCGACGACCTCACGTTCTTCCACCCCGTCCGGCCGCGCGTCAACGCGACCATCACGCTCGACGCCGCCCTGTGGCCCGCGCGCAGTCTGCATCTGACGCTCGCGGCGCTCCCGCGCCCGCCGAGGCGGCCGCTGGTGTCGCCGTTTGTTCTGCGCGAGCTTGCTGGAGCTGGAGTTGATTGCGAATCGCCCGCCTCTCCTGTGTTGCCCACTTTCGCTTCTGACGCCGATGCCGTGCGGACCTCCGCGTCGCCCGAACCTTCGTCTCCGCCGTCCTCGTTGGTTTCTGCCGCCTCGGCCTCGGCCACACTAGATTGGGCCGCATCACTCCCGCCCCCGCCGTCGCCGTCGCACGCAATTTCTCCATCCACACCCCCATCCATACCCCCACCCACGTCCTCCTCATCCCACCTGCTCCTCCGCCACCCCTGGACAGCCTCCACCTCCCTGCACTCCGCCTCCTCACAGCACCGCAACCTCGCGCTCTTCCCCCTCCCCGGCGCCGGCGCGGCATACGCCCTCCAAGCGACGCTCCCGCGCCACTTCTTCGCGCGCGCCACTGAGAGGCTGTTTGTGCTTTCTGTGCAGGCTGTGGGCGTGCAGGAGCAGCGGGTCGAGTGTGTGAGACGGTTTAGTGTTAGTTGGGTGCGGTTTGAAGGTGATGGTGGAGGTGGAGGGGGGAGGGCGGAGTGGTAGTGGGAGGGGCTGAGAGGGAGCGAGGTGTGCAGGGGAAGAAGTGTCTTTTTAGTGTGCGATGAGGTGTATTACTACGCTGGTGTGTCTGTGTGTGTGTGTTTACTTACTTTTGCGATACCTATTGTAATCGAGTGTCGTTGTACTGGGACCAGAGCGCTCAGAGATAAGGACGACTCAGGTCACTACTACTTCGGAGGCAAGCCTGGTAGGTCGCATGCGAGTACGAACAATATTTACATATACTGTCCTGCCATCTCTTCGAAGAAAATATGTGTACAATGCAATATCTCAATTTGCACCCCCCAAATGTCCAATTGATACCAGTTACAGAAGAACCAAATTACTACTTACTAGTCCATCGCTGGAAATCAGTGCGACGCTCATCCCTCCACATTTTCGCGAGCCCAAAACGCCACTGCGTGATTCGTTGCGAGGGTGTCGATCGTTGCGCTTGGATGCTTCGCAGCTGCACGGAGGTTGAGCATGATGCGGCATGCCAGCGACGTGTATAGTATTCTTTCTGTGCTATGTACCATTTATTTCTCAGCAATGTTCTCCGTAGAACTGATCCACTTACCCGTAAAACAAGATACGATAATGGCCCTGCATGCTGGAGATGAGGATGATTGAACATTCGCTTAGGGTGAGCGCACCGGGATCGTCAATGAAACTGCAATAGTCGACAGGGCAAAGACTGCCGCCGCCTCAGGTGAAGCCAATCAGGTAGAATGATTCACACACTGAGCATCGCGGTAAAGTAGGTGAACGCTGGGTGATGGATTAATTTACCAGACGCAGTGAGATGCCAAACGGCGTACCCTCTCGATAAAGCGAGCTTGTCAAGTCCGGGGAGCCGCGCCAGAGTTTTGCTGCTGAGGAGAGCAAAGAGCCTGGTGTCGAGCGCGCGGCACATTCCCGTCTGTACTTGATCACGGTGAGACATATCATCGCTGTATACGCTTTTCAGCTTTTGTTCCACGCAGGGGGGACACAACGTACCGATGTCGGTGCTACAGAACACAAGCCAAGCTATGTAGAATAGGTGGTAAGGAGGCTCGACGGCGCATCCCCGCAAATACGGTGAGACGGTTCTATCGGCCGTCGCTAGAATCCGGACGAGTCAGCAAATGTACTGTGAGAGCTGGGATGGAGGCAGTGAAGTACCTTTGATGTTGATGGCCCATCCCACGGCTCTGTACACGATGACGCCCGAGCATAGCGTCCCAACCACCATTAGGGCACTAGATATGCAGCGAGAGTCGTTCCACAGTGCCCAGGTTCTGAGAATCACGATGCCTGAGGCGCTCAGCTAGGCGGGAAAGATCGCGCTGATAGTCGAACTCACCTTGCCCAAGCAGCATTCCTATGATGACGGAATCTGCGGGAGAGCATTTGATTCAGTTCCGCAAGGAAGTGTGGGATGCAGACATTGAGAGGCCCGTAGACTCACCGCCAGCATAAGCCAAGATCATCCTGCACTTCCGTGTGCTGAGGTCGCCGAAGATGACTGATGCCAATTGGGTGAGAAACGGCCGAAGTGTGTGTGCGAGATGGCGACGCACAAATCATCTCCGCGCAAATCTCAGGCACAGCGAGGTACCGCGATGTGCCGTACAGAAAGACAGCGGGGCTCCAGGCCGTCGACCACATGAGCTCGATTTCGTCGCCGATGGTGATGAGGTACTCGTATAGCTGGTGAAGAAATTTGAGCGTGGAGGACGAAGCGCCGGGCGGGACGTACATACAAACAGCGCGGCGTTGCATGCTTTGAGGATTTCAGCCCCAGGAGACGTGCTATCGCACTGACGCACTGAAGAGAATCTACTGGCGATGGATCAGCAGGGAGTGCCCCGGGGATACACTGAGCGGCTAATACTCTACCTTGTAAAGCTGGGCGCGCTGGACTACTTCGATGACCCGAGCGGGGTCCATACGGGTGATAAGGTTGCGAGCACGCTTCTCAGCTGCGACACGTCTTATATGAGCTCGCATACTGTGCGCGCGAAGCCCGGGCCTAAGCGTACCGGCGTAGACACAGCACGTAGATGCCACGAATCGCGCCGTCTGGAGGAACTGTCAGCCGATCTGTCACTGGTCAGGTGCAATCGCAACTGGCACAAGGCGGTTCTGTAAACGCGCCGGCGCACGAACCTTCGCATCTTGAATCCTGCGTGGTCCGCATCAGAAAACCTTGCATCTTTTTCTCTTTTTTTGCGCTTACCGAGCCTGCTACACTTGAGAGTTGAGAGTTGAAGCTTAATCTGGATTCGTGCCTCGAGAGGTTGGCCGCCTCGTATTCGCAGGATTGCCTTTCGCGCATGGTTGACTGTCCTGACACTGACGCGCAGACAGATCGAGACCAATCCTCCCGGGCCGATGTATGCGTCGAGGCTGTATACACAGTATTATACAGCGCTCCGGAGTCGATCTGCGCGTACGCTTGCTAGTCAGGCCGTCGGCGCCGGACATGCAAGTAGACACACAGCCGCGGCGTACCGCTCCCGTAAGATGCATACCATCGGGTGAAGCAGACACGGGCCCACCGCCAGCACTGCAACAGCCCAAGATTGGAACTCGGCGCAAATCCTCGTACTGTACCCCAGCGTCTGGAATGGACTGAATCGTAGACGCCGAGGTAGTTACTACTCACGAGACAATTGTCTAAGCCCCTCAACGGTCGCAACGTCCAGCCAGATCCCTCTTTTCAGCGCTGCCCGGCTGGCCGGTGCGCGTAACTGTGGAAGATGAACGAGCCCGGGACCCGGGCACGAGGGTAACTAAAAGTTGAAAGCTGCGCCGCGCGCGAAATCGTAGCGGTGAGTGAATACACAATGATTCGAGACTGGAAGTGGCAGCGAGCACCGGGCGGAATGTTAAGCGGGAGGCCAGACAATAAGGATGCAGGACGGGCGGGTGCGAATCGGGACTTATCATACGGGGTACGCCAGTGCTGCATGTGCAGGCGAGTTGCCAAATGCATTAGAGAGTCTAACGTGGACCGAGAACGAACGCAGTCGCCAGTCAGACGCCAGGGACCAGTGAGCGGCCCGTTCAGCGTTACGCAGTTATTGGCGCCTCTGAAGTGGAAAGCATACGGGCGCAAGGAGTAGTAAAGCGATATATCGCGAAGTTAAACGCCGGAAAGGTAGCGTGGGACCGGCGAAGAGGAAACAAAACAAGCTGTAGGCCAAGTAACACGAAAGAGGCATGTGTGGAGTCTGGAACCTGTGCGCGCAGATGCTTTCTGTAAAGCCGGCGCAGAGAAATTCGAGGCAAGGTGCGCCAACCGCCCTGGATGCTGTCGGAAAACCAAGAAAGGTACAGCCAAGCGCCCTTACCGTACAATAACTTAGAACATCCTGGCCGTCGACGTCTTCAGGTTTGCCTGGTGCCAGCAACATCTGACCCACACGCGCGCAGACGGAACCGAACTCGGTGAACGGCATCCAGATTCCACGCAAGCCGTCGATCCTTGCGCGAGAGACATCGACGATCCTCCCGCGAGAGACATCGACGATCCTTGCGCGAGAGCTATCGACGATCCTTAGGTCTGCGCACGAGACGCGTACACCGGGCGGAGCAGCTCGCTACAAGTGACGAAACAAACAAGGGTGTTCGGGCTGCCGTGAGCGAGCGTGCGGAGCAAGAGGCGTTGGCGGAGTCTAATTTTCGTGTTGTCCTGCTCCAAAAACTCTGTGACACTCTGCAGATCGTCATAGATACCTCAGTACAACGAGCGAGGAGAAAAATAGGACGCATGAGCTGCGCGCTAGTGGTTAAAATCGCGGTTTCGAAAGCATAGGAAATTGAATCAGAGCTCATACACTATACAGTGGCCGCGTTCTGCTCATACCGTATCAAGTCCAACCATGCACCATTGCCCAGTCCTCTCAGAATCGGCTTGTAGAACCTCAACCTGTGTTGAGGGCATCGCATCGTCCCCCATTTCCGAGTTCCCGTTCGACTCGACTTCGTCCCCATGACCCCCACATGACGCAGACGAGCGATCCCACCCCCGCGCTGTAGCAGGGCCACATACAGTATTCGTCCCCCAGAATTACGTAATTTCATACCATACTTACCAGCGCCAGACAGGGGCCCACCCCGGCGCTTGTGTTCGTCCGGCGCTTCCATCAAGCTTCAAGTGCTCGTCCGGCGCTTGCTCGTCCGGCGCTTTCTGCCCGTCCGGCGCTTCCCCGCAGGTGCTGCCCGTCCTCCTCAACGCTCCCAGTGTCAAGCTCACCACTCCCACGTCGCAACACTTCCACTCACTGGGTGCGGACGCCTTCTAATGTTTCGTCTATTAGATCCTGCATACCATCTTACTTTGTCTAGACTGTCATTCCTAGGAGATGTAACGACCAAGCAGGTAGAATGAACATGCAGACAATCCTCTCCTGGAAATGTGACCTGTAGAGCAAGTGAAGAAATCCGTCGTTATATAAGGAAATAGTGCGCAGCGTGCCGCATGCTGGACGGAGGTCGCATGAGCTATCCAAAGCCACCGATAGATGCCATGCACGATGTAGCCGACCTCTTCCAGACGTTGGCTAGACGGCCAGGCCTGCAAGGCCGCTCGGCGCATGAACCGTGCACGAACGTCGCTGCTCAACGCGTCATCGCCGATCCCGGAAGCAATCTGCGGACCTTTACGCGCTCGCCACAGAGCCAGTGACTCTTGACACCGTGTTCGACGACACACTCGGTCGCGCGCAGCTTTGGGCCACTCACGCGGGACAGCAAGCTATCGCGCTGGCCTCGGATCCGTTGTACCGCAAATCATCGATACCGGCGCGGGGCAAAGCTCAACGGCGCCGCGACACGAAGCGCGTCGCGGACCAGCTCTGGCTCCGCGCGCGGTTTGGAACCGCACGGACGGCACGCTCCTAGCGCAACGCTCACGCCGTGCAGACTGGCAGCTGTTGTATACACTGTGCTAGACGGCAGTGTCGTGGATAACCTGCAATTAGCCCGACCGTCTAGCCGCCAGCCACACTGGATATCCTAGCGGCGTCAAGCGCACACCTGCAAGCCGCTCAAGATACTCCTAGATACGTGTTCACTAGAAGAGGTAGCTGTTTACGTGGTAGAGCCCGCGGCACCGGCAAGACTCGTATATATTGCATTTCCTCGACGTCCTGACCCGAAATTACGATTAGATACAATAGCGCACCCTGCGCAGCTCTGGCTAGGTGCGATTGGAAGGGGTCCGCACCCAGTGACTTCCACTCCGGCGAAGAGGCTGGAATCGTAAACCGTGACTTCTTCTACATAGCCACCAAGGTCCGCAAATCCGACCCCAGATCGATCCCACTCGAATCCGACCCCAGATCGATCCCAGGTTCAGAATCGATCTACGGTACAGCACTATCCCGGTAAGTATCGCGTCGTAGTCAGTGGTGAATCATCAAATGGGGATAGGGGCAGCAACCGACAATTCTATCTTTGGCCAGGGATTCTGGGGTATGTAGTTGGCGTGAAACGCTCACGGCCAGGTGCTCGTCGCGAGTCCCGCCAGTGTGCCTCGCAATACACTGCGCGAAGATGCCGGATTTTCTGGTTGTAGAGCACCGAGCCTGTGCATCCTACTACTTAGTAAGTTTTGCGTTTGTAGACCGGCGCGACCCACGAAGTTTGGATGTGTCACGCTGCGTACTCATTGGAACCTTCGCAGACTTTACGTTCAACCATAAGTATGAGCTGCGCGAAGAAGACGTAGGTAAGTAGATAAGTAGTACATTGTTGTTTTTGCAAGTGCATACATACTTCACAGAGTTGAGATACTGATGTAGATGCGACGGGGTGGTGCGATATGTGATGGCTACTGTACACCGATGAGATGGATGGATGGATTCAGAGTCCCAAAGAAACCAGATGAAGAGATGGAGAGACGCTACAGAGTCCCGGCGAAAGCGAAAGCATAAACCCAAACCCAAACCCAAACGCAGAACGATTCAGCAGAAGAAATAGAAAAAGAAAAGAAGTGCAGAAAAAAAGAAAAAAGAAAAAGAAAAACAAGAAGGGTAGATGAAAGAGCCGCCGCTCACGCCGGCAGCACCCCGCACTGCGCGACGACGACGTCCGCCTGCGGCAGGCCCGAGTCCGAGCCGAGCGTCGCGAGCCGCCGCACGAGGTCCATCCCCGACACGACCTCGCCGAAAACGACGTGCCGCCCGTCGAGCCAGGCTGTGGCTGCGAAGGTTATGAAGAACTGCGGTGTAGGGGGCCAGGGCGTTAGTAGCTGGCAAGTGGACGAGAGAGGGGTTGAGGGGAGGGGTTGAGGGACGAGAAGAGAGGTAGGTGGACGCGATGTGGGTGGGGTGCGAAAAAGTGGATGGCGCGACGGATACTGTGGACGTGGATGTGAAGCGCGGTTCAACTTCGAGAGTGGATGGCACGGGACAGCTGGTCGCATCGCGTGATGCAGGATCGAACAGCGAGGGATCACCGCGGTGTCCGGTGACTGAGACATGAGGACACGGGGCGGAGACGCTTGCGAGGCGAGCGACAAGAATAGCACGGTTCGCGAGTGGCGCATGAGGAGAGAGCGAAGATGGTGCAGCGTATGAGGAGAGGGCGAAGGGAATTGGGGAGAGAGCGGTGGCTGTACGCGCCGCGCGCACGGGATGTGGGCGGTGTGGAGGAGGGGAGAGCAGCCGGTAGGGGAGGGGAGTAATGATGCAAGAGGACAGAGGGGCGAGGGGGGAAGGGAGAGAAGACGTGTGCGACGGAGGCATAGACGCGGGGAGAATGCGCGAGGCGGTGAAGGAAGGAGCACGCGGGCTTGGGCCGGCGACGCTAGTCTACCGTGCAAGGCGATGTGAAGTGAGGAGGGCGAGCGCGTGACGGTGGGGCAGTCCGGTCTGGAGCATCCAAGTGTACGTGCGCGGTGGGCGGGCAGACAGGACGGGGACGGAGGCGAGATGAAGTCAAACGGGATTGGCGGCCGGCGCAGAATGAAGTGCGGGGGAGGCGACACGCCGCGTCAGGGTGAATAGGTAGCACCACCAAGGGCACGAGGCGGGTGCGGGGGTCTGGGGTAGGACGGGCAGGAAGCGTGTGACACAAGCAGGGTGTAGGAGTGGAGGGCGTGGCCAAGACGAAAACACACCTGCGACCCGTTCGTGTTGCGCCCCGCGTTCGCCATGCTCAGCAGGCCCGGCTTCGAGTGCGGTATCGACAAATTCTCGTCTGCAGCGCGGCGAGTCAGCTGTGCCCAGTCTGCCAGCCACAGAGCAGACGCACCAGGAAACTTGTCGCCGTAGATGCTGCGGCCGCCGGTGCCGTTGTTGCGCGTGAAGTCGCCGGCCTGGGCCATGAAGTTGGGGATGATGCGGTGGAAGGTGCTCCCCCGGTACCCGAACCCGTGCACGCCCGTCGCCAGCTCCCGGAAGTTGCGCGCCGTCTTGGGCACCGCGTCGTCGTACAGCGCGAACACCAGCCGCCCGGCCGCAGCGCCGTTTATCGTCAGGTCGAACTGCCCGCGAGTGTTAGCGACGGGTGGCCGTGTGAGACAGGACAAGACGCACGTAGACGTTCTCCTTGCCCGGCACGGACGGTCTGCAAGGCGTCAGTGACGCGGTCAAGACTGACTGACTGAAGAAGGCGAGCGCGCGCACCGTGCAGCTGTTCATCGACATAGACGGAAAACAAGACGTGAGCGGGCCGCGCCGGACGATCCGAAGCACGCCCGCTGCTCACCTGCGCGTCCCAGTCGACTCATCGCAAAGGCAAAGGCAAAGGAGGGTGTGTGCCTGTGGGCTGTGGGATGGAGGGATCGGGGGTGGCCCTCTCCTCTTAAATCATAATGCGGGGGAGCGGGCGCTCGGTCCGTCCAATACGTGCCTGGCCAAGATCTCAGATCTCAGATCTCCGACTTCGACTTCTCGGCCGCCCCCGCCCCTTCGTCTTCTTTCTCTTTCTGGCTTCTGCATTCTGCATTCTGCATTCTATTGTCATGTCACTGTCCGCCCACGCTCTTCGTTTCCGTTTTCATTGGACAGTGGACACCGGGCTCATCCGCGGCCACGTAAAGCGATGCACGCTGCATAATGCGTGGCGCCGTCGCCGCACCGCGACTGGACCAACACGTTCTCTCTAACGTAATGTAACGCCGCTCGCAGCTGCAGCTCCGTCCTCCTCAGCCTTTTCATCCCGCTTCCGCTCACAGTGGAATGAACGCCGCTCCAGGGGAGGCACGCCTGCGCGCGGTCTACTGTATTCCTGTCAGTGTCAGTGTCAGTCCGACCTCGGCGAAATAGGTTTGAACGTGAACGTGCACTGATTCTGGTAGATTGCAGCGTTTCCCCCGATGCCATTGCCAAACTTCGATATCGATATCGATATCGGACCTGTTAGTCTCTGCAGGTTCCAGCCCGCGGACGACTTGCCCGCCTATGGAGTCCCACATATACAGACTGCGCGCCGCGCCGTCGCGCCTTCTCCTCCCATACGGCGACTACATGTGCGACCATCGCTCGAGTCCTTCTCCATTTTCATTTTCAGTTTTCGCGACTCAGCCGATCCACCCATTACAGTAACACGTACGTTTACCGCGCACCTGCGCAGCCCATTATGTATGCATTGAAAGTCTGCTGGACCTGGACGGCGCCGGGTGGTTCGATCCTTCTTCAATTGGGTTCTGCCGTTTGCACGATTGCATGCTCGCCTATTCACTCTGCTTATCGTATCGCCCGTCCAAACATAACATTCGAACGCGGCTTTGCTGAGCGTCCCGCGGGGCTGGCGGATCGCCAACCGTTGCTTTCGATGATCCCAGACGCGAAATAGTGAACTGTGAACTGATTCCGTCAATGGGAGGTAAGTTGCACCTTTTCCCCCGATGCCAACCTTCGATATCGGCCCTGTTATGCAGTCTCTGCAGGTTCCAGCCCGCGCGACCGCCTGATACTGATACTATGAAGTCCCGCCTGCACGCTGCGTCTCCTCTCACCCGTTTCTCCGCCCGTGACCTGCGCTCCGCCCTGCTTGCGACTGCACACACACGGTTTCGGATTCAGTCGATTCGCGCGCTCACTATTAGTCTTCGCTGCCGCAGGACTCTGAAAGGATTCCGTCCTTCTTGGGTTCTTTTGCATGCTCGCCTATTCACTCTGCTTATCGTATCGGCCCGTCCAAACATTGGAACGCGGCTGGCGGCGATCCCACGTACCCCGCTATCGCCTGCTTTTGTTTCAGACATCGTCTTGAAATTCCCACCGATTCGACTCGGAGTTCATTTGCAGCCTAGTCTCCCACAGTAGAACTTGGCCAAGAGTTTAATTCTCGCCGCGCGGATGATCTCGGCTCAGGCTCTCTCTCCGAATACCGTACTGTCTGGCTCCGATGCCTTACATCTCCCGCTCGCGCTTGCATGTCGCGTATTCACTCTGCTTATCAGCTCGTCCAAACATTCGAACGCAGCATGACTGTAGTGTGAGCGTCCCGCGGGGCTGGCGGCGATCCCACGTACCCCGCCTGCTTTTGCTTCAGACATCGTCTTTACTGTAAATTTCCACCGATACTTGAACTGCCTCGACTCGGAGTTCATTTGCAGCCTAGTCTCCCACAGTAGAACTTGGCCAAGAGTTTAATTCTCGCCGCGCTGACGAATACCGTACTGTCTGGCTCCGACCCCTTACATCTCCCGAGCGATGCAGCTCGCGATTGCATGTCGCGTATTCACTCTGCTCCGCCCGCCCGTCCATACATAACATTCGAACGCAGCTTTGCTGAGCGTCCCGCGGGGCTGGCGGAACGCGAGAGATGATCTCATTTCCGTCCCCATTCACTCTCCTTACCCGTATCGGCTCTCCCACACATTTGAATCGCAAGCGGCATGACATTCGAGTTCGGACTGCGAGGGATCTCGCTCGCACGCTCAATGGACTGCCGGCGCTGCTTTTGTTCCCCTCGAGTTGGTCTGCATCCTAGAGTATTCCTCCGCTCCAGGTTTAGGTCTAAATGCATCCTGGTGTCAATCTGAATCAGTCTCCCAGCTCTTCGCTGCCAGTGAGACGTCTGCCACGCTCACCTCCGAGTCATGATCACCGGCGGCTAGATCAGCTGTCGATCAGACTTGATGTATGCCAGTGCCCTGAAACCTACCAGGATCCTTGAAGTTCATCGCCGTTTCTCCTCCCGGACGTCGCTCAGTAGATGTTGCCTATCCACTCCTCTGCCCGCGCACTGGACACTTGGACGCGGGAGTCCAGTGTGAGCCACTGAAGAATTGCGATCTTCCCATGGCATGAGGACTGCCGACGCCATTTATGAATGCCCTGCCAGCGTTCGTCTTCTCGCCCATGGTCTGCAGTCCATTGCTATCCAGCACAGGCGCGGGATACTGTAACTGCGCGTCTCATCGCAGGCTTCCACCGGCTGATCTCGGAGATCCACAGTGCGGACTACAGCATCTCAGGTATCGCCTGCATTCTACGGGCGCAGAGGCTTGCATGCCGCGTATTCACTCCGCTTATCGGCCGTACAATTACCAGTACTAGCAAACATTCCGAGTCGAACCCGGCATTCAATTGCAGCCTTGAGTTCGACATCCCACGGCCCTGATGAGCCACACATTTTCGTCGCTATCGGCTCTGAGTCTTCAAGTTTGTTTTCGAATGCCTCCCGTGCGCCGCTTCGACTCGAATTGAACTTCTGTATGGCCTATATATCTCCTTTTGCTCTAGGCCCGCCTTGTTCAAGTTGAAGAAATACTGTAGTGTGCGCAGCACCCACCGGTACCGCCGTTCTGTCATTCTCACAGCGAGTACAAGCGCATCGATATCAGTCTGATCATGAGGGCGGATCTGCCAGTCTCAGCCGCTTCCACTGCCAGACAATCTCAGGCTCTCGCCCCGCTCCGACTCGCAGCGTGGGAAAGGGGCGGTTTCGAGCTTGTGCTTGCCAACTGCCCCTTTCTTAATGGGCGCCGTTTGGTCGGACCCTCCGGGCGAGACGGCTTAAGATATCTACTGTACATGTCTAGCCCGTCGTACGCTATCTGCGAAGTCTCACAGCTCGCACGCCTCACTGCAGCATTCTGCGGAAATACTTATCGACCCGGGCAAACATACGGTTTCGTTCAAGCAAACCTCGACTCCGAGTCGTTCGTTGATCCCATTGGCAGATAACATATAATGTACCTTCTCACGTCCGCCGGGAGCTCACAGTGCTACAGCAAAGACAGAATATCGATCGACGGTTGCGCCTCATTGACATTAATCATCCTCCGTGCGTGCAATCTTCTGAACTTCTATCCCCCTTAATCTGCACATTTAAAAAAACCCTCAAAAAAAGCGTTCCTCCTCCAAAAATGACTGTCATCCTAATTCTGAGAACCATCCATCCTAGAAATTGAGTCCATCCTAGAATTGATGCTGTCATCCCAAAATAAGCGCCCATCATCCCAAACAGGCGGTGTCAAGGGGTGTCCAAGAAAAAAAAAAGTTACACAGGGTCCAAAAAACGAAATAAGCCCTCAAGCGGACCCCTCCCTCCCTCCCTCCTGCCTAATACGGTAATATATTCCCACGCATTTGCCTCCGGATATCCAGAACCGCTAACTCTGGGCTCATTGTGATTAGCCCCGAGGTTTTTGCCATCCTCCGCCATAGCTAAGTCATTAAATCAAAGTCTCAGCATTCAGGCACATAAGATATGAAGCTATTCCCGAATTGAAATCATATTGTGCTCGACGAGGGGATGGTCTGTAATGATCTGCTTTTGACTGGTATGCTATATATATTTGGGTTCAAATAAGATTCAAACCTCAATTTCAGGTGGAAAAACAAGTTTCAGGCCCTTCTACGCAGCTTCGGCAGGACTCTCGGAAGCAAATTTTCAATTTTCAAAAAACGAAATAAGGTCCTCATCGGACCCCTCCCTCCCTCGTCCTCGTGTTATCGGATTTTGCCGATGGACACCCCTTGGGCGGTGTCCATCCAAACCAGGAAACATGTCCATCCAAGACAGAGTGTGGTCATCCAAGTCGGACCCCCTCCCAAATTTTTTGAGGTGCTCTCTGTACATATAAGGACCCCAGGAACGATTATATAAGCCACTGAGAGTGCCCGGACTGAGAACCTCGGATCCGAGGTCCGATTGCCTCCGAGCTCTCAGTTCTGAGATCGGAATAAAGTATTTTGAACGCTGTACTCCTCCCAAGATGTCTAAAATATATAGATTGGACTATCTCTATGCTTTTATACAGGAAATTGGCTTTGGGCTGTAGACTGAGAGGATGCCGGAGGTGACCTCGGAGGCAATTGGACCTCGGATCCGAGGTTCTCAGTCCGGGCACTCTCAGTGGCTTATATAATCGTTCCTGGGGTCCTTATATGTACAGAGAGCACCTCAAAAAATTTGGGAGGGGGTCCGACTTGGATGATCACACTCTGTCTTGGATGGACATGTTTCCTGGTTTGGATGGACACCGCCTGTTTGGGATGATGGGCGCTTATTTTGGGATGACAGCATCAATTCTAGGATGGACTAAATTTCTAGGATGGATGGTTCTCAGAATTAGGATGACAGTCATTTTTGGAGGAGGAACGCTTTTTTTGAGGGTTTTTTTAAATGTGCAGATTAAGGGGGATAAACTTCCAAGTCGAGATTCTCCGCGACCGTTCTTCAACGAGCCTTGTGAGAAATGCACCAGTATAGTGGAGGGGTAGCGCAAAGGGCGCGCATAGTCTCAGACTCGTCTAGAACTTCTCAGTAGTGTTGCTCTAGTTTTTTCATGCTCTGATCATTCCCCTGAGTACCAGAAGCTTATATACGACAGTATGTACATGGGAATAGATTCAGTCTCATCCCCCACGACTCACGGTGTGCAGCAAGTCGGCCCTCAACTTTGCACAGGTTATGAGCCCCGAGCTCTGACTTGTTGCCACACCAATCCGCAGCCAAGAACACCATCTTCGATAACATCTGCTCATTATGTCTACGAGAGACGACCATTACAAGATCCCTCAGCTCGAGGCTAAGGGCGGAAATTGGTTTGCGTGGAAGACACGCATGAGAACGCAGATGCGCATGAAGCAGTGGCTTCTACACATCGACGACACGTTCACGGCACCGCAGCACCCGGCAGAGGCGCCGGGCTACGTCAAGGCGGACGTAGAGGCGGACACAGCGAAGCTCGCGCTGTACAAGGCGGAACTCCGGATCTGGCAGGAGTGGACGGAGACTGACGCGAAGTCCCTCAACCATCTCGTCTCCGGTCTCCCCGACGCGCTAATGCACGAGGCGGATAAGCATACCACGGCATTGCAGCTGTGGAATTGGCTCACCCGCGAGTATGAGACAAAGTCGGTCTCATACGGTGTCACCATCCGCAAGAAGCTCAACGCAATGAGCTGCGCCACGGGCGGCAACGTTCGCGAACATTTGGACGCGATGGACAAGCTGAGACTCCAGCTGAATGCAGCAGCGGCCGTACCCATCGCAGACGTCGATTTCGAGGCTATGGTGATGGCGTCCATCCCAGACGAGTACTCCAACTACGTCGCACCTATCAAGGAAGCATCGAATCGCGCGGGAAAGCCGCTCACCGTCGATGAGATTCTTTCGTCGATCCGCGACGAGTGTTAAGCGCGTGACCGGACCGACTAGGACGCCTCGGATCGACCGATAGACCGATGTCTAAGACGGGGAGCCAGGCGCGGATGGGAACCTTGACGGGTGGCCCGACAGATGACCTATGGCCCCCGGAGCCCGTAGTAGGCGAACGGGGGCGCTCGAGAGGTAATCGAGGTACTCGAGCGTCGATAGAAGGAAGAGTGAGCCGAAGGTGCCGATAGAAAGCGAGGCGAGCGAGGAGAGCGGCCGGGTTGAGTGGCGCGGCTCTAGTGAGGTGGGACGAAGCTAGGCTGTTGCTATTTCGGTTTTCGAACTAGAGTACATCAAAGCGAGGCAAGGATACAAATAGGAAAGCACAGAATCACATGGGAGACACTCGGGTAACTGCTAGACCGGTCGGATCAACAATAGAAGTACGAAACACAGGAATGCGCAGTGATCGCAGTCAGAGTGATCCGATATCGAGCGGAGTGAGTCAGGATGATGACAGAGTGCTTAGGAAGCGAAGGGGAGTGACGGAAGATGATTAGAAAGATACTAGAATGTGTTAGAAGGTGATCCGGGTCGAGCGGAGTGATGCGAAGGCGAGGCGAGACCGATAGGATCGAAGGGGAGCGAGGCAAAGGGAAAGGGAAGCGAATGGAAGCAAAGGGAAGCGAAGGGAATCGAGTGAAGAATAGATATACTCGAAACGAAGGAAGGGCAAGGCGAGAGGACCGAAGGGTAGAGAAGGGTCGGACGAGCATGGGTCGTAACAGTATCCCCCCGTTAAGCGACGAGCCCGCGAGGAAGCTCAGAAGCCAGGGTAAGGGATCGGAAAGGAAGAGGAGGGCCAAGAGGACAAGAAGGAGCAGGGCTGGGCAGGAGAATGAAAAAGAAGAAAATTAAAAGGAAAAAGTGCGAAAGGAGAAGGAGCGGAAACATGAAAATGGAGGGTGGAAAAGGATAGAAATGACTCGAAACGAGCCGGAGTGGATTGGATGCCTCGGAGATCGATCTAGGACCGATAGAAGCACTCGAAAAATCGAAAGAAAGCGAAAGAGGGCGAAGGTGAAAGGGAAAAAAGCGAGGGTTGGGCGAGGGACGGCGAAGTGAAACGAAGGCCAAGGGAGTGTGGGGAGTGGAGGAGTGAGGGAGTGGGGACAGGACAAGACAAGACTGGACAGGACAAGAGAGTGATCATCCCCCCGTTAGGGACCAGAAGCGAATCTGGGATTAGATCGGGACGAGAGAACCATCGGAGGCTTTGAGGGCGCAGACCGATGCACGCGTGTTGGGGCTGGACATGGGCTAATCAATACCGAACCTCGAAAAATGCGATCGGAGTCCTCGGATACATCCACAGGATGCGTAGTGAGGCCGAAAGGCGGACGAGCGTTGTCGAAAGATGTTACCGGACCAAATGGACAAGACGAGATGCGCGGAGATCGCGAACGACTGGAATCCGGACTCGAAAATGGATCGGCCGAGAGCGAGAGCTATCGAGGGTGCCGAGAGGGTGTCGAAGACCTCGAGTGAGTGCGAGGAGTCGACCGAGCGCAAGGGCGAGTGCGGCTGAAGAGCGCGCGCGCGACCGAGCGAGAGAAGACGCGCCGAAACGCGAGTGATGCGCCAAACGATCCGAAGCGGAGATCGGGACATCGAGGGAGTCGAACGAGGCCTAGGGCGAGGTCCGAGTGGCGAGAGAGTGCAACCGCCCAGAAAACATGCCGCAGATTGTCCACGGGTGCTCTGGCATACGGAAGCTGGATGCGAGTCAACCGACGTGACAAGATCCGAGTGGCGAGGCCGATAGCCGATACCTGGGCAAGGATGTCGCAAAGCGAGGTTATCCGAGCACTGCAGGTGGTGGCAAGCCAACGCCGAAACGCTCCGAAGAGCAGCAGAGTGGTCCGAAGACCGAGCAAACGCACTCAAATCGAAATCGAAAAATCGAAACGATCGAGGCGAGCTAGAGGGACCCGAAAGGATCCGAATGCCCGGGAGGGCGAGGCGAGACGAGAGGCGAGGGCAAGAGGTGTCCGGGACCGAAAGAAAGACCGGAAAAGGCGGATAGAAGACGAGGCGAAGAGGGAGAGAACAGGCGACGCGAGAGTCGAGCAGATGAACGAATGCAGACGAAAATCACACCCAGTCAAGGGGAGAAGTTCGAAAACACTGTTAAGCACGTGACCGGACCGACTAGGACGCCTCGGATCGACCGATAGACCGATGTCTAAGACGGGGAGCCAGGCGCGGATGGGAACCTTGACGGGTGGCCCGACAGATGACCTATGGCCCCCGGAGCCCGTAGTAGGCGAACGGGGGCGCTCGAGAGGTAATCGAGGTACTCGAGCGTCGATAGAAGGAAGAGTGAGCCGAAGGTGCCGATAGAAAGCGAGGCGAGCGAGGAGAGCGGCCGGGTTGAGTGGCGCGGCTCTAGTGAGGTGGGACGAAGCTAGGCTGTTGCTATTTCGGTTTTCGAACTAGAGTACATCAAAGCGAGGCAAGGATACAAATAGGAAAGCACAGAATCACATGGGAGACACTCGGGTAACTGCTAGACCGGTCGGATCAACAATAGAAGTACGAAACACAGGAATGCGCAGTGATCGCAGTCAGAGTGATCCGATATCGAGCGGAGTGAGTCAGGATGATGACAGAGTGCTTAGGAAGCGAAGGGGAGTGACGGAAGATGATTAGAAAGATACTAGAATGTGTTAGAAGGTGATCCGGGTCGAGCGGAGTGATGCGAAGGCGAGGCGAGACCGATAGGATCGAAGGGGAGCGAGGCAAAGGGAAAGGGAAGCGAATGGAAGCAAAGGGAAGCGAAGGGAATCGAGTGAAGAATAGATATACTCGAAACGAAGGAAGGGCAAGGCGAGAGGACCGAAGGGTAGAGAAGGGTCGGACGAGCATGGGTCGTAACAACGAGTACGATCGTCGTACGCTGCCGAGTGCTGCGTCAAGCGCTACCACAAAGGCAAAAGATGATGTCGCATTGGCGACAAAGGATAAGGGCAAGAAGCCTGCTTCCAAGTTCAGGTCGTCGAAGCCGAAGAGGAATCTGGCGAAGGTCAAATGTTTTCGCTGCGACAAAATGGGACACTACGCACGTAATTGTCCAGATCTCCCGGGCAGCGACAACGAGAGCAGCGGCGACAGCAGCGACGAGTCGGCGAAGAAGCCGAAGAAGTCCAAGAAGAAATCCAAGAAGAAGGATTCAGCGCGCGCCGCAGTTGCGAAGGACGAAGAGATACTTGCCTGGATGGCCATCCCGGATGACGGCGCACTGGATGAATTGGACGATCACGCTGCTTCGTGCGAACGGATCTTCGACGGACTGGGAATAGAGCATGAGGACGCGGGAACTGCAAGCGAGTGCAGCGACTGCGAGCCTTGGCTGGATGACGTTGCCGACCACGACAGCACGGCGCTGGTGGGAGAAGAGGTCTCAGTCGGAGACCTGGCCATGCTGGCCGGGCGGAAGGGACTCAACGATGCTGAGATCGTCGATTCCGGAGCCACACGCCACATCTCGTCGCTGCGATCGCGGTTCGAGACATTCCGCACGATCGACCCGCATGCAATCACCGCGGCGGACGGCAAGGACTTCTTCGCCACTGGTGTTGGCGACTACGCGATTGTTCTGCGCACAATGAGCGGCGCGGAATGCAAAATCACACTGAGAGACGTACTGTATGCACCAACGCTGTGCTGCACGTTGATATCGGTGGGACGTCACAACACACAAGACAGGCTGGAAAGAGCACGAAGTGCGTAATGACTCAGCCGTGAACGTGGAATGCAACGGACTCAATGTATATACCTGGAAAGAGCACGAAGTGCGTAATGACTACAATACATGAGTACATGGAATGGAACGTGGTCAGGGAAAAACAAGAGCCTCACCTCAGCCGTGAACGTGGAATGCAACGGACTGAGGTGGGCGGGATGCGTGAGATGAGTATTATATAGTCGAGGGCGGATCGGTGCCACCCAGTGCTCAAGCAAGGGGGTGGCACCGTGGTCATATCGTGACACCCCCACTCGCACGAAGACGGAGACCCATCGCACGCACGAATTTTCGATGCTTGTCCTCGGGGAGGGCCTTGGTGAAAATGTCTGCGACTTGATCGTGTGTGGAAACGTAGCGGACAGTTGCCTTGCCCTTTGCGACGAGATCATCGCGCACGAAATGGAACTTGCGTTCGATATGCTTGGTGCGACCGCGGAATTGAGGCTCGCGCGTGAGCACGATCGCGGATTGGTTGTCGCAGAGTAGCTCCGTGGGGCGGCGCTGCGGATGACCGAGCTCCTCGAAGAATGTCCGTAGCCATAGCAGGTGCTGGCCGGCGAGGCTGAGGCCTATGTATTCGGACTCAGTGGTAGACAGCGCGACCATTGTCTGACGTTTGCTGGACCAGCCGATCGCGCCGCCGTTACTGATGAACACAAAACCGGAAGTCGAGCGCGAGGTGTCGGGGTCGCCAGACCAGTCAGCGTCGCTGAAACCGTGGAAACCCATGTCCGAGTTGACGTCGGATCCCTCATAGCAGAGATGCATGCTAGCCGTGCCGCGTAGGTAGCGGAGAACGCGTTTGGCTGCCTCCCAGTGTGTGCGCTTGGGGGCAGACGCGAAGCGCCCTAGAACCCCCACTGCATATGCAATATCGGGCCGCGTGCCAAGCATGGCATACATGAGCGACCCAACGAGCTGCGGATAGGAGACAATGACGCGGGGGGAGATCTCATACCGCGGAAGCGTTGTGTTGTCGCGCGCATCGTCCTTGGCGAGTTTGACGCTGTGATGCATCGGCGTCGCATACGGGCGTGACTCCTCCATGCCAAAGCGCTTGAGGACAGTCTCGACGTACTGCTCTTGCGATAGCTCGATCGTGCGGGTCGTGCGGTCGCGGATGATCTTGATGCCGAGGACGTTAGACGCGGGGCCCAAATCGCGCATCTTGTACAATCCACGGAGGCGCGCCTTGACTGAGTCCATATAGGGGCGATCAGTGGCGGCGAGTAGAAGGTCATCCACATAAACCACAAGGAAACAGAGTTTCCCGTTTTCGCGCAGGACGTACAAGCAGGTCTCGGCGTTGAGTTTGATGAAGCCGAGCGATGAGAGCGCGGCGTCGAATGTTTTGTTCCATGTGTGACCTGCCTGCTTCAGACCGTAAAGTGAGCGCTTGAGCTTCCAGCAACAACCTGGCTTAATGGCGACACCCTCGGGGGGAAGGAGGTAAATGTCCTCCTCGAGTTTGCCGTTGAGGTAGGCGGTAGAGACGTCCATCTGGTCGAGCTCGAGGTCGTATTTCGCAGCGAGGGCGCATATAATTCGGATTGACTCGAGGTTGGCTACTGGCGCAAACGTTTCTTGGTAGTCGACACCTTCCTTCTGGACGAAACCGCGCGCGACGATGCGCAACTTCCAGCGCTCGATGTTGCCATTTGCGTCAAACTTGATACGGAGCACGGGTTTTGACGTGATTGGTTTGACACCAGCGGGAATGGGCACCTCCTCGTAGACGTCGTTCGCCTTGAGCGCGTCGAGTTCCTCTTGCAAAGCTTGTTCCCATTTTTCCGCATCAGGCGAGCGGCGCATCTCGGGGATACTGCGCGGGAGATGGTGCGGGATCGGGCTCGAATTCGCGACGCCTGCAAAAAACTCCTCGGTGTCCTCAAACGAGAGTTCCTCAAGGAGGTGCGCGAGGCCCGCTAGATCCTCACCATCGATCTCTTGTTGCGCTGCCTGCTGAGCAGCACGTTCCGCAGCACGGTCATCCAGACGCTGTCGCCATTGCTTCTGTGTGCGATGCACGTCGCGCTCAGGGTCGGCCTGTTTCCTGTCGCGTGCGGGATAGCGGCGTCCAGGGTCGGGCTGTGGCGATGCAGCTTCTTGCACGGCAGGATCGATAGCAGGTGGCGGTGAAGGCGGATCGGCAGCAGGTGGCGATGCGGGCGGATACGACGTAGAGGTGACAGATGCAGGAGGGGAAGGCGGCGAGGGGTTTGCAGGCTTGTCGACTGGCTGTGGAACGGTCGGCGGTGGAGTGGGGTCCGGCATAGGAGCTGAGGCGGGAGGTTGAGGTGCGGACGTGCTTGGTGCGTCTGTGACATCATCCCCCACTGTTCCCGGAATGAGTGACTCGAGCTGCTCAGGCGTGAGTCTCTCCTCTGCTGGGGCGACGCGGGACCCTGCCATAGTAAACTCGTCGAAGACAACATGGCGACTTGTCACGAATGAGCGCGTGTGTAGATCGTAAAGACGATAGTCCTTTGATCCCATGGTGTAGCCGACGAGGACACATCGACGTGCACGTACACCGAACTTCCACGGTCGCAGCTCTTTCTGGATGAGCTTGTAGGCCAGGCATCCAAAAGGCCTGAAGCGCGAAGGGTCAGGTACGCGCTTGAAAAGCATTTCGTATGGTGATTTTCCGTTTGCAGCTGATGTCGGACATTGCGCCGTGACGAACGTTGCGTAACGCATGGCTTCAGCCCAGAAGGACGGGGGGAGCCCAGACTCGGCGAGGACGGTGGTGGCTGTTGAGACGAGTGTTTGATTCATCCGCTCAGCAACACCATTCTGCTCGGGCGTATACGGCGCTGTGGTTTCGTGTCGGACGCCGTCGCGAGCTAGCATCTCCTCGAATGCTTTGGACGTGAATTCTCCGCCGTTGTCGCTGCGGAGAAGCGCGAGGAAGTCGGGTGAGAGGTCGAGCGTACCGAGTTCTTCTTTGAAGTACTGCTCGACGTCGGTACGCCACTTCTTGTAGACTGTGGGTACGTCGCTTTTCCGTTTGAGGAAATACGTCCAAGGATGTCCCGAGTAATCGTCCGTAAAGGTCAGCCAGTACCGAGAGCCATCGTGCGCGACGTGCTTGACCGGGCCACCAACATCAACATGAACGAGCTCGAGTGGGCGTGATGCGCGCTGCCGTCCGTCGGTCGGGAAAGGTTGTTTCTTCATCTTCCCCAGGGCACAGTGCTCACACATCTTCGGCTTCCCAGACAGCTTGGCGATGCCTTTAACGCGACCGTCGTTGACCATGCGGCGGATCGAGTCAAAGTTTCGGTGACCAAGACGGCGATGCAGCAAGTTTATATCCACCGTCTTCCCCTTCTTCGGCGCTTTCGCGCGCGCAGCATGCGCTTCAGGCGACGGTTTTGTGCCTGCAGCATCTGGGAGTTGGGGACGAGGACATGCAGGCGTTGGATAGAGGACGGGAGTTGCGTCAATCTGGTACAAGCCGCTGATGCGGCGACCTTTCATGAGGCACGTCGTTCCCTTCAGTACCTTGCACTTGCCGCCGCCGAAAACAGACGAGTAGCCGCGGTCGTCGAGCACACCGGTGGAGATAAGCGTCAACTTAAACGTCGGAATGTACAGAACACCCGAGATCGTGAGCTCGTAAGGTTGCTTGTTGACAACTGTGCGGAAAACGACCTGGCCGCGTCCGAGGGCCTCAGCATAAGTGTGATCACCGAATCTGACACGCTTTGGTTTGTCGAACTCCTCGAACGACGAGGGTTTGAACCAGCAGCGGTTCGGACACATCGAAGCGGATGCACCGGAGTCGAGAATCTTGACATCTGAGACGGCTTTCTCTGGCGTGCAGTTTGCGACTGCCAGGTCGGACAAATACGAGCGGTACTGCTTGAATTGGCACGCAGAGAGAACTACATGTGCCTCTTTGTCAGAGTTGGATGCGTCGGTGTCATCATTCGCCGCGGCGGCAGCATTCGCCTTCGCCGTTCCGCTAGAACCTCCCCCACTGCCAGTGCCGCCCTTTTCGTCCTTCATCTTCTTTGCGCGTTTAACGAGGCGGCAATGGGCGGTGTCGTGGTTGCCGTTGCCGTGGACCTCGCAGTAGCGGTCACCGCTGGCGCCGCCCGATTTTCCTTTGGACGCTTTTGTAGGCTTGGACACCTGCTTGGGGGCTGAGACAGCGTGGGCGGAGGCATCCTGAGCGCGAAGAGAGCGGGAGGTGAGCTGAGACTCGACAACGGAGAACTGAAGCGGGTTCTTGTCGGTGACGGTGTTCATGATCGGCTCCTTGAATAGATCCCACTCCGGCGTTTTGGGCAGCGAGAACATAAGGAAGAAGGCGCCGAACTGATCGGTGAGCTTGAAGCCATAGGCGTTCAAGTCGTTGATGTAGCCACGGACGGTGGCGACGTGAGCGGCGATCGGCGTGCCCTCCTCGTAACGGCAGAGGCAGAGACGTTCGAGCGCGGTATAAGCGAGCTGGGCCGTGTTGGTCCCGCGGTACTTGGTGTTGAGAGCGGAGACGATCATGTGCGCGGTGACGCCTGGGGCGTCGGTGACATGACGGATGCTGTCGAGCACGGCGGACGAGATGTAACCGCAGACGAACCCAATGGCCTTGCGAGCGTTAACGTCCCATGCTGCGATCTCGAGATCGTGGCGGTCAGCGTCTTCCTGCGTCTCTGTGGGACCGACGAGGATGATGGAAGGACGGGAGCGCGTTCCGAGGACATGATCGTCGTAGGCCAGCCGCATAGACTCGAATTTGATGCGATTGCGCCACTCTGCATAGTTCTCGCGCCCCGTGAGGATGGGGACGCGGACGACACCGGGGTCGTTGGTGGAAGCCATTTTGCAAGAACAAAGGAGGCGGAGTCTGAATTTGTCCAGCGTATGCGTGCGAAGGGCGAGGGGCAGCTCTAGGCTGCGGGGCTCATAACCTCACAACACACAAGACAGGCTGGAAAGAGCACGAAGTGCGTAATGACTCAGCCGTGAACGTGGAATGCAACGGACTCAATGTATATACCTGGAAAGAGCACGAAGTGCGTAATGACTACAATACATGAGTACATGGAATGGAACGTGGTCAGGGAAAAACAAGAGCCTCACCTCAGCCGTGAACGTGGAATGCAACGGACTGAGGTGGGCGGGATGCGTGAGATGAGTATTATATAGTCGAGGGCGGATCGGTGCCACCCAGTGCTCAAGCAAGGGGGTGGCACCGTGGTCATATCGTGACAGGACGGATCGACAGAGCTGGTCAATTCGTCATGTTCGGCGGCGGGCAATGCAAAATCTACAATGACTCGCAGGAGGTAGTCGGCGTCATCCCGTATGTGGACGGGCTGTATCAGATCCTGCATCCCGGGCATGAGCGTGTGCTCTACGCCCGCGCCGGAAAGGAGCCACTTACCTGGATGGAGTTGCACCGGATCCTCGGGCACGTCTCAGCTGCATCCGCGAAGAAACAATTCGAACGCGGTGGCTTACTCGGCGTCAAGATCGATCCCACGTCAAAGCTGTTCGACTGCGAATCTTGCACGCTCGGCAAGATCACGCCAGCGCGGATTCCGAAAGTCCGCGAAGGTCCCAGGTCCCAGACGTTCGGGGAACGCTGGTATTCAGACATGTGGGGACCTGCGCCGGTCACGTCGCTTGGAGGACACCGCTACGCGGATATCTACGTCGAAGATAAGTCCTTATGGCACATCCCATTCTTTTACCGTCGCAAGAAGGAGGCGGAGGAGAACGTACTCGAGTTTGCGGCCATGATGGATCGGCACCACGGGAAAGTCTGGCGTTATTGGATTACGGACAACGCTGGCGAATATCGGGACGAGAAGACGAACAAGAAGTTGCGTCAGCTGGGCATCAAGCACCTCTATACGACGCACGATACGCACCAGCAAGTGGGTGTCGTGGAACGTTTCAACCGGACCGCGCTGGAGCGGGTCCGCGCTTGCATGCACGCAGCAGGCCTCCCAAAATTCCTATGGGCCGAGTGTCTGCGTCACACCTGCTATATGCTGAATTCCGTGAGCACGCAGTCACTGAACGGGTTGTCGCCGCACGAAGTGCGATACGGCGTTCCACGCGACATCTCGGGACTGCCGGAATGGGGCGCACCTTGCTACGTCAGTCATCCTGGCAACAAGCTGGAAACGCGCGGGACGCGCGTGTACTGGGTCGGCTACGATGAAGAGACCAAGGGCAACCGAGTCTACTGGGACAAGAAGCGGAAAGTCACTTCTGAAATGGAGGTCAAATTTCTGAAGAAGGAAATCCCGGAAGGGACAGAGCCTACCGACATATCCGATTTTTTCTGGCCAGAGGAGGACACGGGCAACGACGGAAGCGATGATCCCGACTCTGGAGAGCCAGGGGAGGGTGACGAGAGCGATGGCTCGTCCGTCGCGGGATCAAACGAGGTCCCACCGGCTCCGGCTCTGCAAATTCCGGCACAGCCAATCCCGGAGACGCCCAAACGGGAACTCCGAGCTCCGGCGCCGCCTGACGCTCCCAAGCGCAAACGGCAGATGGACATTGTTGACGAGAGCAACATCCTCGAGGGGCAGCGCGAGCGCAAGCCCAGCCGATATATACGCGACATTGAGTCCGGCAAAGGAACAGCAACCGGTCAAGGGCGCAATCTGGCGCTGCCAGTAGGCTTGCAGATCCCCGGCGCGCAGGCATCAACGGACAAGGCTAAAGTCGCCATTGCATCAGCGCAGGACATTTTCGAACACGATGACTTTGCCGCAGCACTTGTGGCCAGCACTACGAATCTGGAAGGACTCGAGCCATCCAGCGTTGACGAAGCCCGAAAACGGCCTGACTGGCCCAAGTGGAAGGAAGCCTGTGAGCTCGAGATTGCTGCCATGAAGGACCGCCAAGTATATGAGCTGGTCAAGCGGCCCTCCGATCGACGCGTCATCGGTTCCAAATGGGTATTCCGCGTCAAACGAGACGCTCAGGGAAAAATAGACCGGTACCGTTCACGACTAGTCGCGCAGGGATTCACACAGGAACCTGGCGTCGACTACGTCAAGACAACGTCTCCTGCAGCGTGCATGGAGACAAATCGACTGTTCCTAGCCGCGGCCGCATACTTTGATTTCGAACTGCATCAGATTGTGTAAGGAAACGCGTACCTTACGTGCTTATTCGCGAATGAGGGTCACGGGTTCAACCTTGAGCGGCCGACAGGCAAACGGAATAGCAGAGACGCGGCGCCCGGGAACGCGGAGTCTGAGCCTGGCAGGTCGAGGGGCCGGCGGCAGGCGATAACGGAGAGGGACGGGGCGGCGTGGATCAGACGCGGCCGGCAGCGTGCCAAAGTAAGATTAAGGCAAAACAAAGGTCAAATTGCAAGTTACTAACTAGCTAACTATTTATACATACGAGAATACGAGTGAGTCATTACGGGAACGAGGGAGTGAGTCAAAGGATTCGTCTGGATTTTGCTAGCAATACGTAGCGAAGTCCGGTTTGTTTACACCACCCCCCCCTTTCGGACAAGCGGAGTCCCTTCGCTTCGCTCAAACAGCAATTCCGCACGACAAAGAACTAGTATTTCTAACAGAAGAAAAGAGCCCTACAAAGAAAGACATTTCTACTTTTGGTTTTTTTACGAATTTTCTGAGCCGGTGACAAGAACGCAAAGTAAGGAAACTATCTAAGAGAAATCTATATGTCGTCAAAGGGAAACAAAAGGCTTAGACGTAAGCGCGAGCGGGGATCACGTTCTCAGAGACCGCGCGGCGCATCATGGGGTTGAAAATGCGGTCGCCTTCAGCGAAGGCGTACTGAGGAAGGGCGCGGAGGCGAGAAATCTGCTCAATGCTTAGCGTACGAGCGGTGTTCTCCCAAAATTCGACGATCAGGCGCTGCGCGTCCGGCGCGAAGCGTAGATTGATGTCCCGCTGCCACGACAGTCGGCCGTCCTCGGTTTCGCACTCGAAGTCGAAGCCGTAGACGTGGACGGCGCAGCGACGAATACGGACGACGCGCTTCGGCTCGTGCGCGCCTGGAACGTCGAGGCGGAGAACGCGAGTAATATTAAAAAGTTCGAGCTTCACGGAGTCGTCGAGTTTGGCGAGACGGTCCGCGAGTTCCATCGGCGACATAGCCACTGAGAGACAGTTCTCGGCGATACGCTCTGTTTACTCGTCAGACGGAAATAGGAATTAGCCGGCGTGAATACTTACCAGCCATGAACTCGGCTGTCCTCCTCGCCGACGGCGCCTCAGTGTCGAACACGCCAGGAATCAGCGTGGGGTAGAAGATGCGGGCTTGTTCTTGCTGGCGGCGTCCTGGCGGTACGTACAGAGTAAGCGCAAGGGCGTTGCCAGTAGAGTCGGTGCGGGCGCCATCTTGAACAGGGCCGTTGGCGTTCCCGTTGTTCCAAGCGTCGAACTCGTCGGCAGAGAGAGGGCTGCCAAGACCGGCAATAGAGCTGTCGATGGGGTTGATGACGACGGGCGTCGAAGGGCGCGTTGGCGCGCTGATGAGCATAGAGTCCGTCGATGATGCATCTGACAAGTCCAGGTTGCGCCAATGTTCGAAACAGCCTCCTGGCTCGAAAAAAGGGGTTGCATCGTGCATAGCTTGGTTAATGTGAGAGAGAATCGACAAAGATGAGCTGCAATCGCACCTTCGACTGCGTCCCAGTATTCGTCTGTCCCATATGGACCATCGTAAGCCAAACGAGTGGGCGTGACCGTCGACTGATGCATCCACCACGCGCCCACATTGGCCGCGGCACGTGCGTTCTCGCGCCAAGCTTCGATGGCAAGGAGATTCTCGTGGACGTCGATCGCGGTCGTCTGAGGCGTCGCGGCGCTGTCGACCTGCCCAGGGAAGCCGTCGAAGGAGTCAGATACGGAGAGCAGGTCGCAGTCACACGAAGACATGGGGAATGAACGTAAAGTTGATGAAGAAGGCGGCGGAAAAAGGGCCAGGATGTCGGATCGTTGCAACTGCGATTTATATCGTCGAACGGTAAGCATACGTAGTGCACACGTGAACACATATCTGGGGATATGACGACGCGTGTAGAACGCGTTGGAACGGCCTGGATACCCCAAGACTTTGTCGGCGGTGGAGAGCACCGAGAGGGGCGTTCGGGCCGACCCATGCCTCGTGTATCAGATATTCGCCATTGCCTTTCGCTGCTTCTTCACGTATGCCTCGAGAAGACCTGGATCTCGATCCTTGACTTGACTGGCCGAGACCCACACGCTCTCCTCGCGAGGTATACCCTTGAATTTGATTAGATACTGTATCCCACGACCACGCTTTCGTTCATCTAGGATCTCCTCACCGTCATAGTATTCCGAGTGACCCTTCGCGTACTTTGGCTCCGCACGAGGTTCTGCTCTCTTAGCAAATTCGATCGGCGTCTCCTTGTATGGTTTGAGGTACTCAGCGTTGATGACGTCGTGAATTTGCATATCTGCGGGAATGAGCAGTCTATATGCGTTCTCATTGACCACTTCCACTACCTTCCATGGTCCAAGCCATTTGGCCATGAGTTTGTCTGTTGGCCGTTCGCGCTCCCATGGTTGGATGATGTGTTTCCGCGCCACCATGACCTGATCTCCCACTTTGAAAAGATGATACTTTCTCTTCTTGTCATGGTACCGAGCTTGAACTTCCTGCGAGGCGCGAACGGCTTCTTGAGCTTTCTCCGCATCATAACGTAGCTTGCGGACAAACTTATCTACTTGCGGGTCTTCGGACGCAGTTTGTTCGAGAAGCAGATCGTGCGGAAGCCGAGGAAACCAACCACAGTCGAGTTCGAACGGAGAGTAACCTGTAGAAGGGTTGATTGAGCTGTTGTAGGCGAATTCCAGTGCGGGCAGGAGGTCGCACCAATTATCCTGCGCGTAGTTGATATAAGAAGCATCGCCTTCATCGTCTTGACCGCCGACTCTGTCTGGCCATCTGTCTGGGGATGATATGCTGTACTGAACGATAGCTTCACATCCAATTTACTGAATAGATTACGCCAGAAATCACTGGTGAACTTCGTATCCCGGTCAGATATGATTTGCTTCGGCAGGCCGTGTAAACGCACTACTTCTTTAAAGAATCTGTGAGCTGTATCAGCGGCAGAATCTTTTGAGTGCGCCGGAATATAATGCACGCGTTTCGATAGCTTGTCCACTACGAGTAAGACCATATCGTGACCGTCGCGCGATTCTGTAAATGGACCAGCAAAATCAATAGTGACTGTATGCCAACGAGAGTCGACTGTAGCATGAGGCATCAATTTCCCAATGGGTAGCTGGTTCCCCGCTTTGTTTCTCTGGCACGAGTCACAGGAACCAACATACATTTTGATGTCCTTCGACATTCGTGGCCAAAAGTATAATCGACTAACGGCAAGCAGCGTCTTGTCGACTCCAAGATGTCCAGCGGCTTGCGAGTCGTGATGATCGTGGAGGACTTTCAATCGCAAATCCTTATGGTCAGGGATGCAAAGAGTTCTACGCAAATCGTCGCCACTCACGTGTTTACGGAATAGGATGCCGTCCAATAGCTCGTAATCGCGCGCGAGTTGTCCAGGAGCTCCTGCCTCGAACGCTTCTACCATAGGGGCAAAATGTACGTCCTGTGCATAGCCTTCTCTGACTTGAGACAAAAATTCTCTATCTGCCTCTACAACTGACAGGTGGAATGACTCACTTTCCATGACCGGAGCAGTCTCAACTACCGGCGCGCGCGATAGTGCATCGACGTTTGAGTGAGATCTACCAGGGCGATGTTTTATGGTCAACTTGCCGTCCCAGCCCTGTAGCTCTACTACCCACCTCTTGATTCTGGCATTCGTACCCTTATAGTCCATGATCCACTGTAAAGCGGAATGATCAGTAATCAATTTCAGCGAAGGCACACCTTCTATGTATGGATGGAACTTGCGCAAAGCCCACACGATCGCGAGGAGCTCCAATTCCGTAGCCGCATAGCGTTGTTCTGCACCTACGAGCGTGCGTGACGCAGTACAGACTATGCGTTCTTTACCGTCCTCGCCCACTTGAGCAAGAACCGCGCCTATACCGAGGTATGATCCATCCGTATAGATGAGGAATTCGCGGTCGTAGTTCGGGTGGGCGAGGATTGGCTCCTCACTCAATTTATTCTTGAGAGTGTCGAACGCATCCTGGCATTCCTGAGACCATACAAAGTCAGTGTCTTTCGCCAAAAGTCGAGTCAAGGGACGTGCGATCATAGAATAGTCCTTGATGAAACGACGATAGTACCCTGCCATGCCGAGGAACACTTGTACTCCTTTAACATCCTTCGGCGCGGGGAATTCCCTAATCGCACGAACATTTTCAGCTTTCATTCCAATCCCCAGCCTACTCACATTGTGACCTAAAGCTTGCACCTGCGAATAACAGATGTGAGACTTCTTGAGCGACAACGTGAAACCCGTGGGTATTAGACGTCTGAGTACGGATTCCAGGTGAGACAGATGGGTATCGAAGTCCGCGGAATAGACGATTATATCGTCTATGTAGACTATAGCGTAGTCCCACTTGGCGTTCCCCAAGGCCTTGTCCATACATCTCTGAAAAATAGAAGGACCATTCTTGATCCCAAACGGCATGCGTTTGTATTGAAATAGTCCTACCGGCGTGCGAAATGCCAGTTTCGGACGATCTTCCTCCTCAACTTCCACCTGGTTAAAGCCTGCGTTCGCGTCGAATGTGGAGAAGAACTTCTTATTCTGGAATTGGTTGAGGTAATCGTCGATACGCGGTATAGGGTACTGGTCCGAACGCGACACGGCATTCAGTTTCCTGTAGTCTACGCAGAACCGAATCTTACCTCTCTGCTTGATGAGAACCACGTTCGCTGCCCACGGAGAGTCCGCGGGCTCGATCACATCGTTAGCGAGGAGCCTTGCAACCTCTTCTTCGATGAATCTCTGCCCCTCAGGTGAGACGCGGAACGGAGGCGTAGCTATCGGAGGTGCATTCCCCGTATCGATCTTGACCTTCGTCAAGTTCGTGTGCCCTAGCTGACGTGAACCGTAAGCGAATGCACGCCTATTCTCAGTTAGAACCTGTAAAAGACGCGCCCTCTGACTATCAGTTAGCTCTGGATTGATGTCGAGCTCGTTCAGAGCGGCTTCGAACTCACTGAGATCTGTTACCTCATCGCGGGACGTGCGAACATTCGCGGCTAGCGAATCGTATGCCAAAATGCGGGTTCTATCTAGGAGGGGGAGAACACGTCCTAGAATTTGTCCTCTCGAGATCGTTAGAGGAAAGGGCTCGAGATTGTAAACCTCCACCCACTGATTTTTGACAGATGAATCTCCTATTGCCCTCGCCGCAGCGGCGAGTACTCTTCCTCCGTTCAGAGGAACAGGTTCCAAATAGAAATTTCGCGTTTTTAATCGCCCTGTGAGCTCTACCGGCACACGAGCTGTGTAGAAGGGCTTCACTGTAAAGCACTCAGTTGATCTCGCGGCTCCGGGGGAGTCACACTTGACACGAACGTCAATCTGCAACTTATCTGGTACATTGAGTGTGAGAGTGAGTCGCTGCGAGGCGACATCTACTATTCCTCCGTAGTACATAATGAAGTCGTTGCCGAGTATAATACGTTCGCCCTCCGATTCATTGATATACAGCTTCGTAGGCACGCGAGCTCTTTTTCCCCATCTATCCTCGAAGACGAGGGTCAACACAATATAATGAGAGATTGTGGTGAAACCTGACACACCTCTCACGTTGATCAAGGGGCACGCTTTCAACTGCGCACTCTTGAAGTGACGATTCTTGAGCTTTGAGTCTATCAGCGAAATCGAAGAACCTGTATCGATGCAGGCCCTGAACGACGTACCAGTCGCATATCCATCGACCGAGATGGCAGCGTACGCAGGAGTCTTGTCTACGTACTTCATCTCCTGCAGCTCCCGATCGAGGCGCTCGGCAGCGTCTTCAACGAGGATAGAGCGCTGATCTTCTTCGCGTTTGCGACCGTCATGTTCAGCGAGATCGTCGTTCTCAACAGCCGGCAGGATCGTCCTCGAGGCCTTCGCTCTCGACCTTGTAGCTACGGCATAAGACTCGGCGAAATGCGCTCCCTTGTCGCTGTCGTAAGCATCGGACGAGCGCTCAGAGAACTCAGCTTCCTCACCGAGAAGAGCGTCTTGTTCGCTCCCTTCGTCCTCGTCGTCCGACGCTTCTGCAGCGTAAGTTCTGGCTGGCCGAGAATTTCCCGTAGCTCGCGCAGAAGGTTGACCGGACTTCTGCGTCGGCCCGACGCCTGAAACGAAACGTCGTGGAACGGACTGAGCTGCCTGAACGGCAGCAGTACGAGGCTTCGCGTCCTGTCCGAACGTGCGAGCGGCAGTCGTCGTAGTCGTAGTCGAGGACTCACGATAAGCATTGCTCTTGAAGCGATTCTGTGGCTGTTTGCGTTGCGAATCGAACCTATCCCGCGGCGGGAACGATTGTTTCTTGATGAGACTAGGCTCCAAGTCCAATAAAACTCTGCGGAAAGTGGTCAGCGTCTTCGCGCCTTCAGCGACCATACCAGATTTTATATGTGGATGGAACTCCGCTGGCAATCCTGATAGCAAATCCTGAATACAGTCGGCTTGCGAAGCGCTAGGCATAACCACGCGCTGTAAGCGCGTGCGCGAATAAAAATAGGTGGAGAAGGGCTCACCATGTCTCCAAACGCACTGCCTAAGCTCCTGGCCCTTCTTTGCCATGTAGTTCGCCTCGCGGAACTCCATACGCATCGCTTCGGACCAGTCTTCCCATGTAGTATAGCTCTGCCGAATTTCAGGAGTCAACATTGTAATCCAATCCCGAGCCTCACCTGACAATAACATTGGCAAGTTCGATAACAGATGATCGAACGGCACCTTCATCTGCTCGTAGATGGCTGTCAGTTTGGCGATCCAAACGTCAACGTCCTCGCCAGTCTTGGCTGCGAACTTGGGCAAGTCACGCACCTTTGGGTAGACTTGTCCTGACGTTCCTTGCGATCCCGTGGACCAGCCTAGACCTTGCGACGCTCTCCAAGCGTCAGCGTCATTTGGAGCTGGCGCTCCGGGAACAGAGCCCGGAGGCGGCGGTGGTGGAGCCGGCGGAGGAACTCCTCCTCCTGGAGGCGCGGGCGGCGGAGCATCTCCACCTCGATCAGGAGGAGGCGGATCGTATTGCGGTCCTTGTGATGCATATGGAGGAGCAGGCGTGGCGCGAGGTTGCCCCTGGTCAGGCACAAAGGACGGATCGACCGATTGACCTGATGGTGGCGCTGTAGGAGGTACTGGCGGAGGTCGTGCATCCTCCGGAACAGCGCCAGAGGTCGAAAACGAGAAGAACGGCGCCGAGCTTGCGGTAGCAGCTGGGCCTTGCATTGGAGTAGCGTTCATCACGGGTGGCGAAGGGAAACGGACGCGATTTGGAAGTGAGTAAGCGGGACGAGCAGCATCGTCAGCGACATCTCGCGACGGCCACGGTGGGGTAGAGGGGTCGACGCGGAACGATCGCGGCTCGTCCTTAGCATGCCCAAAAGTCGTATCAGGCGTTCGTGTATGCGCGTGGGGCGGTTGATCGCGTGAACGATCGTGGGGGTCTTGACGATCGTCATTCGGAGAAGGCCGATGCGTGTCCGTGCGTCCGTAAAGACAAGGACATTCTCTACCATTCCGTGCTACAATCGACTCCTCAATGCTCGTTAACCGGGAGTTCATTAGATACCAGGAATCTTTACAATCACAAATGCATTGTGAAGACTGTGCCGAGTGACGAGATCTCATAGTATCTGCTAACGCGTCATAGAGCTTCTGCGTTCGCGCGTTCGCTGACGCATCGAGTGATTCCAATAACGTTGTGAATTTCTCGTTCTGAGCACTCATAATCTCGTCACGACACATTTCCAGTTTATGGTTCCATGCAGTATGAACCGCGTCGAACCTCTTCTGAATCAACTCCCACAGCTTCTCAAACAGCGAAGGTATATTTCTCTTCAGAACACCTTGTTCATGCGATTATTTCTGCTCAATCTGAGTCAGAAAATTGATAAGGGCTTGATGATTGTCTGGAAGAGCATTCAAACTCTTCTGAATCGCGTCGAGGCGGGAGAGAAAACCTGAATCTCCGTGTGATAGCAGCGTCAGAATTGTGGTTACTTGGTCAAACGTTGCTAGCCTGGCTACTGAATTCTCTTCGGTGAGTGCTTCATACAGTTCACTAAGATCACGAAGAACGTCCATTGTACCTTTATCTGAGTGCTCGGTGAACTCTTCGTAGAAAGCTCTCAGAATCTCGAGGAGATGTTCGTTCTGTTTCTGCATTGCTGACCCGAAAAGATCGAAAACATTGAACGAACTGCCAGCGAGATTACCCATCACCTTGTTGATGATAGGAATACTACTCCCAGTGGCTTTCTCAGCCTCGGCAGAAGCTGCCGTCTTCGCTTCGTGCACTGACTCATTGAACTTCTCCCACGGATCCTCAACCGGAGGAGGGGGAGACTCTGGCAGTGGAATATCATTCGGCAATAACGGAGGCGAGACTGGTTCAGTCTTCGTCGTGGGAGTGATTCTCTCCGTCGGAGTGGCAGAAGCCGGAGTGGCAAAGGCCGTGCGAGCAAATGGCGTGCTCTGCGTGAATGATCTCGGAGATTCTAAAATTGATTCGTCCGGAGCTCGTGACTGGGAGAATGAGTCCCAAGTGGGAGCCGGAGAGACTCGGTGCCCGGATGACTCAGAGTGACGCTCTGGGCCATCCCCCGTTGAATGAGGCGGAGTCACCTGACTCGCCTTACTCTCCCCCGGCTTTGGTGACGCAGGCGCCGCAGGTGGAGTTGGCAAAGCACCTGGTACTGGTTCTGTCTCTGAGTCTGAGACCGGTACACGAAACTTTCGTGACTTGGGTATATAGGTTGTCTTCTTGTAAGTATTACCACGTCTCGTGGTTACTACTGGAGTGGAAAATACAGGTGTAATTACATGTGGGCCACTGGGGCCAGAGGGTTGAGAGCTGGACGCCGGCGTCTGCGCGGGCGTCTGACCTGACGCGGCAGGTCCTTCCTGCGCCGCTTGCTGCGGCGGCTCCCCTGCAGCGGGGCGGCCGGAACGGGCAGGGATAGACATCAAGCTGGTACCTAGAATGAGTCAGAAGTGAAACGATCAGCTAGCTCAAGGAGGATTCGTCCACCAAGTGTAAGGAAACGCGTACCTTACGTGCTTATTCGCGAATGAGGGTCGCGGGTTCAACCTTGAGCGGCCGACAGGCAAACGGAATAGCAGAGACGCGGCGCCCGGGAACGCGGAGTCTGAGCCTGGCAGGTCGAGGGGCCGGCGGCAGGCGATAACGGAGAGGGACGGGGCGGCGTGGATCAGACGCGGCCGGCAGCGTGCCAAAGTAAGATTAAGGCAAAACAAAGGTCAAATTGCAAGTTACTAACTAGCTAACTATTTATACATACGAGAATACGAGTGAGTCATTACGGGAACGAGGGAGTGAGTCAAAGGATTCGTCTGGATTTTGCTAGCAATACGTAGCGAAGTCCGGTTTGTTTACAGATTGATTTCGACACTGCGTATCTCAACGGCATTCTCAACGAGGAGATCTTCATGGAACAACCTCCAGGCTTTGCCGACCCGAATCATCCTGCATCAGAATGGGTTTGCCGGCTTCTCCGAGCGCTTTACGGCCTGAAGCAGGCAGGAGAGGTTTGGTATCAGACTCTGTGCCAGGCTATGCGCGACATCGGGTTCAAGCGCTGTGAATCTGACCTCAGTTGCTTTGTGCGGCACCTCAAGACTACTTTCCTCATGTCTGCGGTGAGCACGGACGACTGCTTGCTAGCAGTGCCGCGAGGGCACTTCAAGACGCTTGTAGCGTTCAAGGCAGACATCGGATCGAAATACAAGATCAAAGACTTGGGCGATGCGCGCTGGATCCTGGGCATCGAGATAACCCGCGATCGCGAAGCGCGCATACTGCGTCTGTCTCAACGACTGTACATCGACACAATTCTCAGGCGCTATGGCTTTGAGGACGTTCGCCCGTTGTCTACGCCACTGGACCACCAGGTGCAACTCAGCAACGAGCACTGCCCGAAAACGGCGGAAGAATTCGCAGAAATGAAGGGTGTGCCATACAGGGAGATGATTGGCGCCGCCAATTACCTTGTTCACGGAACGAGGCCGGACCTGGCCATTGCGGTGAGCGTGCTCTCGCAATTCCTCGAGAATCCCGGACCGGCCCATTGGCGGGCACTCAAGCGCCTCTACGCGTACATCAAAGGGACTCGGGACCTACAGCTCACTTATGGAGAGATTGAGCACGGTCTAGTCGGGTTTACTGATGCAGACGGCATGTCTCAGTGGCATCGGCACGCGGTGTCGGGCTACGTCTTCATGTGGAATGGCGGAGCGATATCGTGGTCCAGCAAGAAGCAAGACATCGTATCCTTATCCACAACTGAAGCAGAATATGTTGCTCAAGTCCACGCTTCACGAGAAGCTCTGTGGCTACGCAGCATCATCGGAGAGCTGTTCGAACCACTGCATGAGCCGACGATCATCTACGCCGACAACCAAGGCGCAATTCAGCTTGGGAATGAGTACCAATTCCATCCCCGCACCAAGCACATTGATATTCGATATCATTTCGTGCGCTGGGTCGTGTCTGAAGGAATGGTCAAACTCGTGTATTGTCCCACGGAGAATATGGTCGCCGATGCGCTCACGAAGGCTCTGCCTTCACTGAAGGTCAAGCACTTCGCGTATCAACTCGGGCTTCGAGCGATACGAGCTCAGGCTTGAGGGGAGGGTGTGAGAAATGCACCAGTATAGTGGAGGGGTAGCGCAAAGGGCGCGCATAGTCTCAGACTCGTCTAGAACTTCTCAGTAGTGTTGCTCTAGTTTTTTCATGCTCTGATCATTCCCCTGAGTACCAGAAGCTTATATACGACAGTATGTACATGGGAATAGATTCAGTCTCATCCCCCACGACTCACGGTGTGCAGCAAGTCGGCCCTCAACTTTGCACAAGCCTGAGGTGAGTGGGGCGTTCTCAGTACAGGAACTGTTTCTTGCTGTAGAGTTTTTGGGCTCGGAGGTTCCACAGTATCAGTATGCACTGCCAGGGGTACTGTATACCGCTATCCTGAGATTGTGTGCGAAGATCACGATGAACTGCAAGGTTCCCAACGGCATTGAAGCACGGTCCTTTACTACCCTTTACTGTAATGTAGACTTCACTTCGATCTGGTTAGTCGTGAGCCAGCTTGCGCAATTGAACCTGAATACGGAAACTGATTTCGGGATCCCGCCATCCTTGCAGTGAGGAAGAGTCCTGGGCCTGATACTGTACTAGTAGGCCAGGAACGAACGTCCAGAACCTGTGTCTCCGAGTCTTGGCACACTGCCGCCGTTATCACCGGTGATACTGCCTGATCTGTCCTGTCAGACCGGGCCCCGGGCCCGCACTGTATTTCACTGCACTTTGCCGGGTGCAGTAGACGATTCTGAGTTTCAGAGTGTGCGTACAGTATGCTTGGCTCTCCTCAGGCCGTGCAGCTTGAGGCCGGGGTACTCTGACTCGAGAGCGCCGGTAAATCGTGGCTGGAACTGAAGAAGCTATGCTCTTCGAGTCGGCGCCTTTCCCCACGGCTCGGCACTGCAATCAGGGTTCTCCCTGGCCGCGCAGCCCGTCGCCGCAAAGTATAAAGCGCGTCTCTGTGAGACGACTTGCAAACATTCACCTTTCGCCCCGTTTTCGGCCAGTTCTCAGTTAACCTTCTTCTTTCTTCTTCATTTTCTATTCTAATACCTTATTTCTATGCGGACTGCCGCGCTTGTGGCACTTGCCACGATTGCATCTGCTGCAGCCTCATTGCATATCAATGAGACGTTCGAAATCATGGAAGACGATTCCATGGTGCGTACTGTCTGACAGTTTGCGTGTTCGTCGCAGCTGACGTCGGAGGGAACAGAGCCTTGGACGGCGCACGATGCAGCTTTTCAACCCGCTCGATACGCGCGACGAGTGCTTCGGCGTGCGCATGCGCGCGATCGGCTCGGCGCTGGGGACGCAGTCCAGCACGAACCCCGCGATGCGCGACGCGGTGGGCCCGCCGGAATGCGAGCGCTTCCAGCCGAGCAGGGCGAAGGGCGGGCTGTTCTACACCGCGCTCCCGCCGGCCGTCAAGTCGACGACCAGGACGCCACGCGACACCACGCTGGTGTACAAGACCGCCGCCGAGGTCAAGGCTGCAAACGTACGTCGCGACTGGCTCGGTGCCTGCGTGTTTGCTGATGCGCTGGCTGGCGCTGTGAACTTGATAGACGCGGCTGCCGGGCGCGTATACGTGCGACCATGTGCTCGAGATCAGTATGGTGCTCGACGTCCTGCGCGCGCCGGGCGGCGTGTGCGAATACGCGCAGGCCAAGTACGACAACGGCGCGTCGGACAACGCCAAGCAGAATATCCAGCGCGACATGCAGAAGAACATCATCAAGATTCGCGACATCGTCAACAATCGGCCGAACTTGGTCTTCTTCCAGTGCGTTGCAACGTGCACCGGAGCTACGCGCCTGAGACGTGATGGCTGACGGTTTGGCGCAGGGGACGCATCGAGGACATCAAGACGCAGAACAAGATCAACTTCAATTCGGGTAACAGGCAGCGCGCGGGGTCGTCCGACATGGACTACCTCGCCATGACCGACTATCTGCTGCACAAGACGTCCGTATTGTCTGTAGCAACCGCTATTGACAACAAGATCAAGGAGCTGTTCGGAGAGGACGTCGCAAAGGCCGGCAGCGTCGAGGAATACTGGAACGAATACATCCGGTTTACCAGACTCGTCGCGAATGATGTCGAGGAGGACATCAAGGAGCAGGTCAAGCGGAAGAAGCAGGAAGAGGACGAGGCGAAGAAGTACGTGTTCTTCCTTTGCCGATCGGTCAGTCAGACGGCAGGCTGATGAGACGCAGAGCACAGGAGCAGTGCGCTCCGGCAACGACGAAACCGCCAGGGGGGCCGTGGGGCAAACCTCCACCATGGGGAAAGCCTCCCCCAGGGACGCCTGGCGCTGGGTCGTCCAGCGGCGCGGGCGCGCCAGTTAAGCGCCGTGTCGTGCGCCGCCAGAATCGGAACGTGAGCCTCCGCCGACGCGCAGCCGTCGCCCGCGGCGCATCCCGCTCGGGCCCACACGCGCCGCCCGCCCGCTCGTGTCCACTGCCCGGCCAACAGCCCAAGAAGACCGTCCCGCGCAGCCAGATGCAGACCAAGCCGGCGCCCGCGAAGAAGCCCCGCGTGCCCACGAAGAAACCGCCCGTCAAGACGCCGCCTGCGAAGAAAGTCGTGCCCCGTCCTCCTGTATGTCTCTTTTTCGTCGCGCCGCCGGTACTGACTGTAGTAGAACCGTCCGCGGCGTGAAATTGGCAAGCCCGCGCCGCCCAAGAAGCGCATTACGCCCAAGAAACAGCCAAAGCGGGCGCCCAAGCCGCCGAGCAAACCCAAGGGGAAGCCGCGTCCGCGTAGGCGCAAGTAGTTCGAGTAGCACTACGCGACAATCCTTTGTTATATGGGATCTGAATTTTATTTATTCGTCCATTGACCTTGAAATGATGACGAGAATGGTAGTTATGTATCACTCGGTACCCGCTTGTCATGTGCTCAAACTCCGCACTTTAGGGGCGGTCGAGATTAGATGGGCAATCAGCATCCGAGCAATCTGTCTGATCAAATGGCAGACGGTTTGCCGTCTTGTCTTCGCCAGTTAATTCCTCGCATCCCGGTTGAGGATGCCTAGAAGTTTATTTCATACAGATGTCCTGTGACTCAAACCTCCGATGAAACAAAAAGTTATTCGCAATATTCAGAATCGACCACCCGATAAGGAAGGCCGAGTGATGGCAGACGCTACACAGCGCGTCCGCCCGCTCGCCGGTTCAAGGACGCGCTGTAAGGAGTGGCCTGCTTTAAGGAGACTATTGTCAGGTCCGTTCCGAAAGGACGATGCCCTCTATATGGCGACGGCACTGGTCCCATATGCCGCGCGTATGCGGGTGCTGGACACGCCGGACGATAACTTTGACGCTCTTCTGACGAGCGCTCGGTCTTTCCCTGCACTGGGTGTATTGCGCGTTCGCGGTGTTGGAGGTCTTCGCAAGCACGGCCCGCAGCTAGACCTAACCGCCCCATGCTTGCGCGAGCTCTATTTGAATTCCGTCCCGCTCCCCATCCGATTCAAGGAGCTGTTCTCAGATCGAATCGAAGAGGTCAGCATTCACTATTGCGACGACATCAAAGTGACCGATCTCCTGGCCGTCATCGCGCGCTGTGTTCACCTTGTGGACTTGGAGTTCAGCATCAATACGGCAATGGAGCACCGTGAGGAGGTTTCCTGGGACGTTCCGCCACTGCGTCGGCTCAAAAGTCTGACGCTGGTCTTCCCATTCCCCGAGATCCTCGATATGCTGGACAATGCCGTCGACCGAGACACCGTTCTTCAGACGCGTCCTGCAACCGCGACGCCGACTGTGTACTGAGGCTCTGCGCTTCTGCTACTCGTGGCTTGGGCGCGCTCATATCGCTGAAGTTCCACGACAAGCACTCCTTTGTGTTGCGTGATGATGCTGGCAGCATGCGCGAGATCAAGGTGGGCAATCTATCCCGAAATACTTCGCTTCAGGTCTGGCCGCATCTCGCGATGGAACACAGTGCCCAGACCACCGTCAGGGAGCTACACGTACCCTATAAATACTGGAACGATTTCGCCGAGGGATTAGCCAAGCATCCCCCTGGCTCACAGCTACGCAGCCTGCGTATCCTGACCTCGGAGTATGACTTCGAGGGGATGACCGAATCCAAGCTACCTGCTCTCAAAAGGCTCGTTC
This sequence comes from Auricularia sp. M12, assembly GCA_037042885.1. Lineage (NCBI taxonomy): Eukaryota > Fungi > Basidiomycota > Agaricomycetes > Auriculariales > Auriculariaceae > Auricularia > Auricularia sp. M12. Next base: position 3,484,985 of record CM073216.1, read on the forward strand.
TTCCTGGACTGGAGCGAGTGGAAATTTTGGCGTCCAGACTATCCCTACCCCCGGCGGGCGTCACTTGTCTCTTGCGGAGCATCTCGGCCGGGGACGTGGCGTGCCCAATCAAACTCACCGTCAGTGGGTTGACGGAAAGCGTCGAGTATTTGCGCGATCTCATTGAGACAAACGGCAGCGCTGCATGGGATTTGGTCGGCATATTTTAGAAGAACGCACACGCCGTAATTAGGGACATTGTTCATTTCGTGCAGTTTTCATCCAATTAATGCAGTGTAATTTGGATTTATATGTTGACATGCAACAGTATAATGTTACTGCGCTCAGTTTAAGCTCGGTAGACTCAGCGCAAGGGGCTGTGCGCTCCTCTTTTTCTCTTCCCCGCATCCACATGCCTGCCCTCCCCGCAACTTACATTCCAAAAATTTCTTCAGTGCTCCAAGCGGAAAGCTTTGAAAGAGTGGAAAAGCGACGTTGAACCTTCAAAAGCAAGTCATCTGGGAGCAGCGTTTGTCCGGGTCAATGTCGGAGCTTGAAGTCATTTCCTTAAATCCGTGATGCAGGCGGCTGTGCGTTTGGCTCTCTGACCTCGACAGCCTCGACATCAACATGGCCGCTATAGCGCTGCTACCTGACGATGTGCTCATTCTGATATTCCATGCGGCCACAGGCCCTATTATCCAGGCCAAGTTCACCGTTGCTCAGGTGTCGCGGCGCTGGCGTCGAGTAGCCCTCAACTCGTCGCTGCCCTGGTCGCACATTCGGATGAACAGAAGCGCCATCGCAAACCAAGCGGAGGACGGGCAGCTTTCGCTGATCTTGGAACGGACTGGCCAGTCAGTACCTCTCGATGTCGAGCTTTTTGGTCCATTCTTGACTCGCCTTCCAGAGGCACCCTTGGTTGCGCATGCAGCCCGTATACGCGTTCTGAATTTGACCTACGCAGCATATGACGGCCTGCTGAATGCAGACCTCGAATTTCCCTTACTTCGAGTTTTACGTGTGCACGGCTTCGGCAACGACGAGCTGCGATTGACTGCTCGGAACCTGCGCGTGCTTGAGCTGGCAGAAGTCGTCCCACGCCGCTTTGAGGAGCTGCTTTCCGACTCGCTGGAAGAGCTCATCATAGATAGGTGCTTGGACGTCGACTATTATGCCCTTCTGTCAGTGTTCGTGCGCTGTCCAAAGCTACGGCACCTCACGTTTCGGACGGCGGCCATGGCCGAGCCGAGCGACGCTCCTGATATTGCGGACGTTACATCACCCCTGCACATGCTCGAGACGCTGTATCTGCAGCTCCCGCGGATCAACATTCTCTCGGTGCTGGAGAACTACGTTTGCCCGCCGCGGGGAATACAGGCCAAGGGTCCCTCGTCGGCAAAATCCGATATCACGAGGCCGGGGGGAGGGGGTCCATTTGAGAGCTTATGAGAATTTTTTAAGGCAAGAATTTTGGTGAAAATCTGAGTGAATGCACTTGATCTTGGCTCAGAAATCCTGTTTTTGAGCACTAGACGCAGTCCTCAGGCCATTGCATCATTCATGAGCCATAAAAGCCGAGAAGCACCTGAGGTTGGTGTTTGTGCGAGTGGGTGGTGCTCCGGAAGCATTTAGGCTCAGGATGCAGATTGGTTCCGGCTACTGGTAGTGGTATTAAGTAGTAGTGGTGATGGACCTCTACAGAGCACAAATTGGGCAGTAACATACCATTCTGACAATTTTTCAATGAGAAATTTGCTTCCATATGGCTTTTGGCTTGGGATGACTAAGCACCGGAAGCAAATAGGGGGGGAGGGGGTCCATTTCAGGACCTTATGAGAATTTTTGGCCCTGTGTTCCGAATTTTTTTTTCGAGGGACCCTTGATACAGGCTGCTCAGGGCAGTATTCCGCACCGTATCACCGTCAACGTATACTCCTGCCAAGACGCCCACGACAACAAGTTGCTCTGCTCCTCGCTGCTCCGCGGCATCGATTCCCTCGTCACGCTGGAAATTCCAGATTCACACACTATCATCCTGCACGATGCTCGCGGCCGTACACACACTATGACCGTTGCGAGCCAACAATCCCGCTGGGAAAACGTGTGGCCCTGCCTCGCGACGTCGCATTTTGCCCAAGATACCGTGCGCGTTGTGACAGTACCTTTCAGCTATTGGCACCGGCTCGCCTATGAGTTCACCCAGCATCCGCCCAAGGCGCTCCAACGGTTGCGCGTGCTTTCCTCTAGGAACGACTGGAGATGGTCTAGATTTGTCATAGTCGATACCGACGAAGACCTAACCGAGGCTGCTCGCCGCAACTCACTCGCATTGCCTGCACTTCAACGAGTTGACTTCAGTCCGAATTCAGGTTGCTGGCACACTCCAGTGAACGTCATGCTGGATGTTCTTCGTCGTATCAGTTGCGATTCAGCTCGTCCCATTCAGGTGGCCATTAACGAACCTCCAGATGAACCAGGTCGCTATTCATCCGCAGTATCGAAATCATCACACCTCGATCGATCGCCGCCGTCGTCGCTTGTGGATGTCGATAGCATCCGGGCTCGTCTGGAGCAGGAGGGCGGCGGACGTTGGAAGGTGGTCGCCTTCGCGCAAACGTAAGCAGCATTATCAGCTGCATATGACCCGGGCCCAACCCGGGCCTCTTCATTGCGTCACTCTGGATTTCTGCTCTGCGTGTTTGCGTTTAGGGCAGCCGTTTTCCCTTCAATCGAATTATGTGCCGTCTTGTTCGCTTCACACGTTTCTTATTGAACCATAATCCTTGAAGGATCATAATTACTGTTGCATTTTCGCGTCGCAGCTCCCGGAACTTTTCTTCATTTGCGTCTTCAACAAGCATTTGTCCTACTGGGGAAAAGTATCCGGCGCTGGATTGCTGTTCGCTCTGATTATTTCGCCAGCTGGCTCTACTGTATCCTTGCTTCAACTTCACGGAAAATGTATGCTTCATTGAAGGCCTTTACAAAGCATGCGCATTTTCCTATAGTCTTCTAGTTCTCAGTTCCTTTCTACAAACTCGACTCAATCTTCGTTTAGGTAGCTCTTGCCTGCCGCCCACAGTTTCCCCCAGATACCGCCGTCCAACGCAAGCAGCTTCTTGAACTCTTCCGCTGGAACCGTCTTCTCAAAGAAGGCTAGCGTGGAGAGCGTGAGCAGGTCCGCGGCGACCGGTTGCGCTCCGGTTAGCCACGGGCCGCCCGCGTCGGCCTTCTGGTACACCGACGCGATCTTGGCCCAGCCCTCCTCAGTGGCCTTCCACTTGGTCGCGCGCAGCTCGCTCCCGAGGGGCGCCCACTCGCTCAGCGGCGAGCCGTACCACGCAAGGCGCGTCGAGCGGAAGTACTCCGCGCCGGCCTCCTCAAGAATCTCCGGCACGCCGGGAAGCAGCACCTGCGCACTGGCCTTGAACGCCGTTCCGGAAAATAGCTCGCTGAATGCCGCCTGGAGCGCACGCGTGCCCGGCGGGAAGATCTTGGGCGTGTCGGGGAACGCGACGTCGAGATACTCGAGGATCGCGTCCGAGTCCTCCACGATCTTGCCGTCGATCGAGATGGCCGGGCACGTGTAGAGCGCGGCGCCGGTGTCAGGGCGCGTGCCTGTGGGCTTTGCGCCGATGGACTTGAAGTACGGCTCGATCTCGGGGTACGTGAGCCAGTGCGTCTTGTAGGCGATTTTCTTATAGTTGAGTGCAAGCCTGCGATTCGTCAACATATGATAGAGATTCGAACGCATAATAAGACTAGATGAGTACGCACCGGACCTTCCAGGTGTTGGGCGACCAAGGACCTTTTGAGGACGGGATGTCGAAGAATATGACGTTCGGCGTGGACATAGTCAGGCTGATTCCAGGGTGGGGGATCAGGCCTTTCCGCGGCCGAGAACAGAGCTCTTATAGTGACTTGTAAAAATCAATGGCTATAGACTCTATATGGCGACAGCTGGGGCTGCAGTGCTACCTGCGAGCCGGGTGACGGCAGCTGTCGACCCGGTCCGTCCTGTCGCACCCGATTGGCCACAGGGCTGAGTCGAGCATCCCTCCTGCATACACAGGCCTGGGTCCGGACGCGGCATGTCTTGTTGCTCGGTCATACTATTATCCTCCGGTGTGAGAACATTCAAGGCTATTCTCACCTCTCAGGGTACAACCCTGATAATCTGTCCTAGTACAGCACAAAGCTTTCCATATCATATGCTATATGCAGCATTAGGCGGCGCTCGGAAATCCAATATTCTAGGGACAACATTCCGCAGACTTGGGTCAAAGACCCGCTGGTATGCTCACTGTGCTGGACAAAATTACACTGTACTCTCAGGAAGATGAGCCGTTAGAGGAGATGCGCCTGAATTAGAATATTCTTTTTTTCAACTTGCCATTATATCTGAATTAATTTCCAGAACTGTACAGTTGCAATCGGCGGCAATCTCGGTCTGATATCGGTACAGCAGCGAGGCTGTGCACCTGGCTCTCTTTTGTCATCGTTCCATGAGCCGAGCTATCGACAAGTCCGCGACTGCGTTCCTTTCTGACGACCTGCTCAGCGAAATACTTTGTCTTGCTTGCGGGTCTTCTGTCGATGCCAAGTTCGCCGTGTCGCAAGTATCAACGCGCTGGCGGCACGGTGCGCTCAGCACGCCGTTGCTTTGGACGCATTTTCACATATGCTCCAATCTGGACCGATATCGCATCCATCTCGTTCTCGAACGGACCGGGCCTTCTGCTCCACTGCGCGTCCAGATAACCGGCCTCCCCTACTGGACCCACCGGGATTACTCCGACAACGCATTACAAGCTCTCATTCCCTACGCGGCCCGCGTTCAGACCCTGGAATCATCAGCGACGAACGGCACTGCCTGGAGCAGCAACATTATCTTTGCCACACTCGAAATATTGCGCGTTCGAGGTGGCGGTACACCAGAAGTCTGCGTGCAGGCTCCAAACTTGCGCGTCGTCGACTTGGCTTTTGTCAGACCTCTATGTCTCTCCGATTTCCTCTCCGAAAGGCTGGAAGAAATACGAATCCAAATCTGCACGAACGTCGTGTACGCGGAACTTCTGACAGTGCTCACGCGCTGTGTCAACCTAGTGCATCTGACCTTTCACACCGACGAGACTCAGGCCGATCATGTGCAGAGACGTTGGGACATACCGCCCCTCCGTAGGCTGAGGACCATGGACTTGCAGCTACCTTTTGGGATGCTCGTCGAAGTGCTGAATTACGTGACGGATTCTGACACTGTTCTGCAGTCTGTGACCGCTTGCTTTACATGGGGTCGCGACGCGCTTTATATGCAAGATAGTTACGCTGCGCTCCTCCGCCATATGGGTCCACTGGTATCGTTCCGGGTCGAGGACGAACGGTACATCACGCTGCATGACGCCCATGGTCGCAAACGAACCATGGATATATGGCATCCAAATCGGATGTCGACATGGGAGCACGTCTGGGTTCATCTTGCCCAGATCTATTGCGTGCAGGATACGATACGCGAAATTTGGATGCCTCTCCGCCTCTGGAACGCCCTCGGCGACGACCTGACGGAGTATCCACCACATAATCTGCCCACTCTGCGTGTTCTGATCGAGTGGGAGGACCTCGAGCACATCTCGAAGGAAAATGGTCAGAGCATAGGAGACCTTCCGACACTCAGCTCGCTTGCGTTGCCCGGCCTTGTGCGTCTGGAATTTGGCTATCTGTCAGGACCCGGCGCTCTGGAGCTGCCCGCGAAGCTTATCCTTCATATTCTAAGGAGCATCGCCCTCGATGTCAACCAAACCCTCGATTTGGCGCTTGAGGCGCCCATTCCACAAATCAAGGAACTCCGGGATCTCCTTGAGGCGGAAGGTGACGATAGGTGGCACTTGGTCTCGTAGGACGTCGACGTTTTGCCAGTAATCGTCCATAACTCATACGAGCATGCGGTTTTCTTCGTGACGCAGAATCTGAAGAACAACTCAGATTAATTATAAACTGAGGTTGTCGACTTCTTCATGCAATTACAACGCGGTCGCGGCCTTCGCTACAGTACGACGATATGCCCCGGACCTGGCTCAGACCGCTCTGCTCAAATGCTCGCGCTATGCACGTGCACCTGCATTCGTAGCCCGCGAGATGGCTTATCCGAGTCCCTGCGGGCGACAGATTGACGACAGACGCGCAGATTCATCCCTGGAATCTGTGAGAGCCGCTACGGTTTCCCTGGCTCGTCGCTGTTGGCATGACGCGCATCTGGCGCTCTGGCGCTAACAGGTATGGACTGAGATCAGCTCGCACAATTCCAACTTGCTCAGATGTACCATGCGCAATATCCTGTAATATCAGAACGGTACAGTGCAGCAGGGTTTCGGCGACGAGATAGACTTCATGTGGCCGCCCGCCTGGGGTCCCGCTACCTTTATGTACGTTACAGCACGACACTCTGCGGTGCCTGAGGTTTTCACGCAGCTCATTTGTAGGTCGCAAGAGTGGATTCTTCAACTCACCTCGCCTTACTCATCTTCTATGCAGTATTTTTTGGGAATATCAGCGCTGAAAAATGCAGAAGATTTATTATAGTTAATTTAGCTGATTGAGAGCAAAATCGACGCAAGTAATCGCCGCAGAGCACCAGAACAACACTCAATCAGACTCCGCCACATGGCTTGTCTTGCCGTTCACTACGACTCCGCTGTTTGCGCCGTGCTTGTGGCTCACTCTTCCCTCGTCGACGACACTATGCATCTGCTCTTCAGGCTTCAGGGAGCGGCACGAGGGTGTCCTGATGGATGCTCACTGCTGTCCGCGCGCCATTCTCGTAGTCTCCTTAAAGCAGGCCACTCCTTACAGCGCGTCCTTGAACCGGCGAGCGGGCGGACGTAACCTGACAACACAACGTCGAGCACAGCAGATGAGCCTGTGCGCTCTAAGACAAGCGCAAAGCGCCTGCGGCCCATCCCATAAAACTCGGACTGCGAGGCTATGTGAATCTGCGTCCAAAGCAGCGGTGAGTTGAGCGCGACGCTTCGCCAGCGCGCTGATACTTGGGCCAAGTCAAATTCCTGCTACCTTGGTAGTAGGTCTTAGCGTTCGATGCCGGAATCCGCAATAGAAAACTATTTGATACGAAACGTTCCTCCTGCTGCACCTTCCTTCTATGGGCATTTTCCGCGGAAAGTTGGCCATTTATGGGCATTATCCGCGGAAATGCACGGCTCTACGGTCCGACAGAGCGCGCACAGATCTTCGTCGTCGTCATCATTGTTCTCATTGCGCTTGCTGTACTTGAGCGACGCGGGCGCCACGCTTAGGCCCGCTGTACCGCACCCTTATTCCCCGGCCGAGCTCGCCTCTGATTGCAGTCGACGCTCGTCTTGCCTGGAGCTCGTTGCTGTGCCGCGAACGGATAAGGTGGTCGTCGTCTCGACGTCTCCGTGCTCTCCGAATTAGGTTTCGCTGCCAGGGACGAGGACGACAAATTTATGTTCGTGAGCAGCATCTGGCGGCTCACCAGCGCTCACCTGACTCACATCGTCGCCGAGCTCCATCCACTCTGCTCCATGTCTGCCGGTCCCATCCTACCACGCTCCTGCTTGCGAGTTTTCCAATACAAAAATCGCTTCCTCCTCGGACCTCAATCCCGCGTAAATATTAATACTGTCGATGAACTCTCTGAGAGTTCTGCAGGCAGGTTCTTCGTACACTGACGGCTGTGCAAGCCTTGTAGTCGTCTTCACCGCCGCCGATATCCAGACGGAATGTACATTGGCTGCATCTCGCCTATTGAGCAGCGTGTAATGCAGCATAAAATGGACGTGTTGCCAGACGCCTTCCGCTTCTCCAGCCTTGGTGTCAGGATTGACTTCTGGCTGGGGTTTTGATTCATTTCCAGACGTCCACTGTGATTCTGGTGCTGCCACTTTCGCGTTTACATTTTGTAATCGCAGGCGCAGGCCCGTTGTCCGGGCTCGCTAGCGCTCACAATCTGTCGGGTGACCAGGCTGCCTGTTGATGACCTCCGGCTCGGTTTGTGGTAAACTTCTTCGCAATAACGGGCGTGTCAGACTGCGCCGCGCGCACAAGCGACTCCCCAATACATCTGTTTCTGCAGGCGGAAGGGCGTCGTCCGTGGTATAAGTATCATCAATATCTAAGGCGGACAAAGGTCGCCGTCCGAGCAAGCTTCAAGTTGACGGCGCAGCCTTCCGGTTATATGATATGCATATAGACATGAGGTCTCTATGTACTTCAATGTGATAACTGATAGCTCCGTGCACTGTCTTCAATGTTGCAAGAATTTTCATCTACCAACGCCGGATGATTGCAACTCATTTTCAAATCTGGTATTCGTCGATATTTGAGCATTGCCAAACTTGGACAGCTGTAACTGTAGTACGAACCGCAAGACTCCTTACTCACTCGACAGAATCGTATCCATAACCCGTTCTGAGCATACAAGGTAGCAGGTATTGCCTGCGAGGGCCTGTGGGAGTTATTTTGCGTATAGCGCGAAGCCAGCCGCCAGGCAGAGAATTTGGGAAAGCAGGTCGTCCGAGAGCCTCGATATAGCAGGCATGGCGTTATACAGTGACCCCGTCGGGCTTTCCTGATAATTGGGGTGCTGAAACAGCGACCCACTCAGGTAGCCTAGTTGCCCTAGCATGGCGACGAGGAGAAAAGGCGCGGGTGCACAGCCTCTGCGCGGTGATGTCCTGATTGGACGACAGATTGATGGGAGGCACAAGAAAGTATTGAAGAAAGTGGCTGGCTGGTACCACTTCCATATGTGCCTGGGCCTTGCGCGATTTACAACGAATTAATTTCCTCGAGCCTCCAGAAACAAAATTTGAGCATGCTTTACCCAGACTTCTCTTACTGCTGTTTGCAGAACGGAAGGCGCCGGCGCAAAACGGCGATTTTCCGAGTGCTTTCCTCGCGCTTGCCGTTCCTCGAGCAATTCAATTCCCCTTCCCACCGAACTTTGCAAGCGACCTCTCAGTGCTCTAAGGGACCCCTCTACACAACAGGAACATCAGGTGAACCGGTTATCCTCGCCCGGTATCACTCCGGCGGTCTGAGCCTCCATCCGACGCTGTCATCAGCGTCTAGCTTGCCAACGGCGCAACGCGCCGGCATGCAACCTCTCGTTCAGCTTTACGGCACTCTACTTAGGCTGAAGCGCGCTGGAAGAGCGCGAGAATCCACTCCAAACAGCCACAGATGGCCAGGCGAGTGTGCACTCAGAAAGGAATTCGTGTCATAGCATCTCTACTGGTATACAGAGGGCAAAGACATTGGTTGTAGGATCTCATACAAGTAAATACAAACATTTTTATGAGATTATTCTGAGCTTGGTCCTGTGTGACAGCAGATGTAGAATGATTCTTCTAGGCTGGCCGCTGGGGGAACTCACAAAAGAATGTATCCTTTGCACGTCATTTGCTGGTTCAATCTAGGTGTGTTCATCCTAAATACATCAGGCCTAGCAACTTCAACCCGGATACATAGCCATTTGAGCATTGTATCCTCAAACTATTTAAGCGCAATTCTGTCCGAACCGTCTGTGGCCGTTTGGAGTGGATTCTCGCACTCTTCCAGTGCGCTTCAGCCTCAGTAGAGTGCCGTAAAGCTGAACGAGAGGTTGCATGCCGGCGCGTTGCGCCGTTGGCAAGCTAGACGCTGATGACAGCGTCGGATGGAGGCTCAGACCGCCGGAGTGATACCGGGCGAGGATAACCGGTTCACCTGATGTTCCTGTTGTGTAGAGGGGTCCCTTAGAGCACTGAGAGGTCGCTTGCAAAGTTCGGTGGGAAGGGGAATTGAATTGCTCGAGGAACGGCGAGCGCGAGGAAAGCACTCGGAAAATCGCCGTTTTGCGCCGGCGCCTTCCGTTCTGCAAACAGCAGTATGAATAACGACAAACCCGTCCGCTCAATGTCACAAGTGATACTCTGCAGGACGAGAAGAACCAAGGGCGCGAGAGGCCGCGCCGTTATTGCGAAATCACAAAACTCCACGTGCCTGAGCCCGGACAAGCGCGCGAAGGGCAGGTGGCCCCTTGGGAATCGTCGCTTTCGATCGAGCCATCATCCACCCAGGTGTCGTGGATTTGTAGCGTCTGGCATCCGGTCGGCCGATGTGTCTCGAAGTCCGCGGCGAGCTCATCCCAACAGTCCATACAAAGCACAACTTGGCGCACAGTGACCTGCGCGCCGTGATGCTCTGCGAGAAAGCGCCAGACGTGTACAAATGGCAGTTTCCAGTTCCACGTCTGGTGGGTGATCGAACGGTTCGTTCGCGGCCAACGGCATCCTGCAACCGTATCCACTTCTCTTCCGCCCGGTTGAACAGGACAACGGGTACCGTGCCACGGAGAATTGAGGTGCAGAGCTGTTGGATGCCATGCACGTCATGGGCGACGTCCACATTAGTCCGTACTCTCTGCGGTGGAGTCTCGCGGTCTATAGCAAATATCCAGCACGTCGATGATCTGAGCGCATGGAAGCTCCAAATGCAGAGTATGTAGCATTCAGAGAGGCGTACACTGGGAGCAAGGCCGAGGATCCCTTGAGTATCTATTGAGTATCCCAACTTGACATTCAGATGAATGTCAGGAGTTTCCCAAGAGTATCATATCCTGAACTACTCGAGAGATACTCAATGCACAAGGTAGTATATTGGAAGAGTATCTCATGAGAATATCTGGGTCTCAAGGGATACTCATCCAATATATTACCGTATGCATTTGAGTATCTTTGGAGTAGTTCAGGATATGATACTCTTGGGAAACTCGTGACATTCATCTGAATGTCAAGTCGGGATACTCAATATATACTCAAGGGATCCTCGGCCTTGCTCCCAGTGGTAAGATTCCAGGACCGCGTTGCAGAAGCCTGAGATGTTGCCATGCGACTCGGCGTGAAAATGAGGCTGGTGAGATGAGGGCAGAGCGAGAGCCTGAGAACTTGCATGGCAGCAGAAGTGCCTCATATCCTGTATTCCAACATCGAAGAATGCCGATGTTGCTGAAATTAGTTGCTGAAATTAGTTCAGCAAATTACGGACAGGTCATATCGGCGACGTCGAGTGCGCGCAAGTTTGGAGCGAGAAGCTGCGACTCGGCATCCATGTGGCAGTCGCGAACGCGCAACGAATCCAGAGCGGGGAAATTGATATTTTAGGTCAGCAGAGTTTTGAAAAAGGTTGCCGCCACTTCCAGAACGCGTATACGGGCGGCATAAGGGACCAGTGTCTCCACCAGACCAGGAAATGGACCGACAAGTATAATGTTTAGCAGCACGAATGGAGCCGTCCGCGCGAGAACCAAGGAAAGCCGCCGGACAGTTTCGCCCTTGGCTCTACGCGTGGTTGCCGATAGATGGATGCGCGTCCAGAGCAAGTGACCGCGAGTTGAGCGCACGGGGCGCCAGCGCACAGAAACCGGGGCCACGTCGAATTTGAATTCAATTAGCCAGCTGCAAGACAGAATATCTCGGAGAGTAGCTCGTCGGGCAGCTGCGCGATCGCAGCCATGTTCACCGAAGCTGGCGATGAGAAGAGAAAAAAGAGCACGTGCACAGCCACAGTGCTCCGCGCCGATTTCGCCGGGACTTCAACCTGATTGGATGTCTAGTGCTTAACCTGCGACGGTTCGAAACGACTAGCGTGACTCGTGGTGGAGATCGTGGCTCAGAGAAGGAGAGCGGGTACGGAAGTTTCATACGGGCTCGAGTTGCTCGGCGACTCGGGCGTGACCTCCCAAATCAAGTTCAAGAACCCGCTCCTCAGGCTTCTCCTTGACAACATACTCAGCCAATGAAATGTCTGTGCCTACGTGAAATATGATGCACAGGCTCGGACGTATATTCGATGTCGTAACGGACGTTGAACATCATCTATCAGTCCTAGGATGCTGTTAAAAAGTCCCCAGGACTTTTCAACGAGTTTTAAACATAATGTGTTTAAAACAGACCGTTAAAAACAGTGTTGAAAACATATATGCTATATATAGATTGTATGAGCAGGTGCTGGATGCTGAGACTGACTATATGGCACCAATCTGATATATTGCGTGCACACTGTGTGTTAAGAATGAGAATTCACGCCTTGAGATGCCTGTCTCAGCTTATGTGGTTCATTCTCACCTCTCGCTCAGTGTCTTGTGGCTATCTCAGCTGCTGAATAATCAAGGATGGCCCTGGAAGGCTGGATGAAGTAAAAACATGTGGGAAACCATGTATAGGCCACCCATTGACTGTTCTCATGCAGAATCTCAATTGCACAATAGGTATATACTGAGTTAAAAACAGGTTTTGGGCTGCCACAGGGTGTTTAAAACGTGTTTTTAACAGCCTGTTAAAAACAATGTTTTAAACTTTACCCTTTTCCACAGCATCCTAATCAGTCCGCTTCCCCGCATTTGCGATCCGGCCCCCGAACGTCGCTTGCGGCATCACGCAGGATAGGAATGCATCTTTTACTCTTGGATCTAAGTATTAGTCTAATCAGTAATCATTAGTCTCCCATGTCCCGTGACTCCCGGGTCGAAAAGGTCTTGTGATCCATTTTGTCGCGAATGGCAAAATGGCGCGGCGGAGGGGGCACACGCCGTGATGCAGGCGCCATCCATGTGCTAGTGTACGTGCAGCGGTACAAGAAAGAGGGGCGATTGGACAGCTGCGAACGGAACGGTTCATGTGAACCGGCGCTCTCAGGAATCAGGCGTAGCGCGATTGTATGTTTCCTCAAGCTGTGAGACGCACTCCGTTGAACTGGCAGAGGCTATTATCTCGAGCGCAAATTATTGGGCACGATGCCAGTGCAGTGGTTTTGATTTCGGTGCGAGCGAACGGCGACTAAGACGAGAATAAGCGTCTCCTGTTTGCCGAGCGAATGGCGGATAATGAGCAGTGGCTTGGGGAGCACGTGCGATTATGTTGCACAAAGGGGCGTAGACGGCTGCCGGCACGTGAGCACACTGAGAGCAGCCTCTAATCGCACTGGCAGTTACAAACAAGCGGAAGTTGGGGTCAACAACACACAGTGCGTCCCTGTCGCCCAATTCGGCGACTCGCAGTCTGCTGAGACAGCTCTCGTGTATAGATAGTAACGGTACATCAACGCCACCGGCCGCAGACGGCGAACGGCCACTGAGAGTGAGCTTGCGGATTATGGGAGGCCTCAGCCACTCGGAGGCTTGGGAACTGTCGATGCTGAGGGCCTTATCGCCGCGGCGGACGCGCTTGGCAGTGAGAGATCGCTGAGCTCAAGAGCCGGATTGGCTTCACTTCGAACGAATATCTTCGAACGTAAAGTCTGCGAAGGAGACTACGAAGCCTTTGGCCTGTTCAAGCTGGCGAATGTTTCTGTGCGCCGGCACCGATGCGGTTTAACCGGTTACCGGCGCGTGGAGTGAGGGACAGTAATACAGCTCAACTTGAAGCTTAAAGCTTAAAGTCTAAGTACTAGGAATTTCGATGAACGGGATGACAGCGACGCCGGCAGCAGTGCGACTCGGATGAGTATTGCAGCCAGAGCTCGGTCTCGCCTGCATTTCCAACTGAGATAGCCAGCGAACTATCCGGCCGCAGTGTACCCAACACATTAGTTCATGTCGATACTCTAAAGACTAGTGAAATCCAAACTGAGACTCCCGAAATGCGAGCCTGCGCGGCAGCAGTAGGCGTGGCAGCCGCATCGACGTTCGTGGCAGTGGACTACTGTAACAAGTCGAGTCTATTGGTCGTGGGAGCCGGGAGGAAGGGACGTGTCAGTGCTCAAGAACGACTGGCAGAACGCGGCGTGGTAAACAGAGTGAGACTGATAAGCCTTGGTGCCAGTGCGCAGCGGCAGCCGAATTCAAAGTCTAACTAGCGTCATTCGAATGGTTCGCGGAGCCTGTCATCGTACGGCATATTATCACGCACTTTTGCAACTCTGGCTGGCAGGGTAGGGATGATAAGCGGCAGTTGGCCGTCGACTCGGAGGGATAGCCGAAACTCACTGGCAGAGACAGTAGCCCACGCGGTTGCAAACTGAGATCCCGTTGTCCCTGGCTCCGGCGTCGATGCCAAACACGCTATTTAGGCGGACGGCAGGGCGGCGCAACTTGAAGATCGCAATGCAGACTGATAAGCTGAGCGAGATGGCACGAGGCAGGCTCGCGGCGTTCCCACACGACCAACAGGGTTGAGAAAGACGCCGTTTGCATTTAGCGTTGAGGTCACGTTATCAGATAAGAACTACCCAGGATGCCGGGGCGTTCAGTTCAATGGACAGGCACACTGGCAGATAGGGGGCGCCGAACGAAATCGCCGCATCTGAGAATTCGAGCTATAGGTACTAGATACTAGGCCAGCGCCCCGGGCCGACTCCCAGGCGTGAATCTCGCTCTGCAGGTCCCTATTCGCCGCGGAGAGGCCTGCTGGCAGGTCGATGAACTCGGAGAAAGGCCCGCGGTGCCGGATCGCAGATTCGTCGACGAGGGAGAGAAGGAAGCGCCGGGCCTCGCCAGGCTGAGAGTTCAGCCTAACTCAGCTGCTGAGCCCGGAGACTCATTCCGAAAGAAACAAAAAAAAAAAGCATGTTGACTTGAAGCATGCAAGGATTCCGTGCTCGGGACTCGGGACTCGGAGTGTGTCAATGGGGTCCCCACTGGCATGCGAGAGAGAGTGCAACTTGAAGCAGAAGCGAAGACGGTGAGATGTCGACTGGCTGAGGGCTATGGCACATGGGGATTCACGCACCGGCGGGACGGACAACAAGTTAGGGCGCGCGGGGACTGGCAAGCGTAGCGTACTCGGAGTGCGAGATGCGAAATACGTTCGGCCGAGCGCGGCGTGCGAAGCAGTGCTAGATGCAGAACGGTCCTACTCGTATTCGTGGGCTGTATGTGGAACGGTCCTACTCGTATTCGGGGGCTGTATGTGGAACGGCCCTATTCGCGCAACACGGCGAGATAGATTCGCACGTTGAATGCAGAACAGCCCTAAGTAAGAGAGAACGTTTCGCGGCGTCTGAGGCGGCAGCTGGTGTGGGCGACTTCGGAAGACTGAATGCGAGGAAATGCATGCGACGAGAAGTGAATTTGCGGGACTGCATGCGATGAAGAGTGAATTTGAGGAACTGCATGCGATCGGTGCTGAATTGGATTGGACCAACTGCATGCGATGCTGTTTCGACTCGGCATCGGTGCTGAATTATGATGCGAGCGACGTTGGAGAGTGACTTCGACTCGGAGGAACTGCACGCGACGTTCGAACTGCATGCGACCAGGAAGTGCATGCGATACTGAGTTCTGTCAAGGGCGCGTTTATATGTGCGCATGCGTTGAGCAACCGGATGCCAGTGCGCCATTTAGAGAACGCATTGACATGCGGTGCGCGGAGAGTGGCCCGGGAGCGCGGGTTGAATGTACAGAGTGGAAACGGTCTGCAGGCAGTCAACTTGAACGCAGCCCGGAGACTCTATAGTCCACGAGTAGCGAAAGGGGGATGAAGTCGTGGGAACGCAGAGGCGGTGGCAATTCGTGTGAGCGGTTTGGTTGCAAACGCGAAAAGGGCGCGGGAGGGATGCCCGGGCCTGGCAAAGACTCGGAGGGCACGGGAGGTATGTCCGGGATTGAATTGGGCACCGGGATGAGTGGCCGGCCAGGAGGGCGCGGGAGGTATGTCCGCGACTGAATGGGCACCGACGGGAGAACGCGGGAGAAATGTCCGGGACTCAATGTCCAGAGGGAAGGGGGTGCGGGAGGTATGTCCGGGACTGAATGGGCAACGACGGGAGAACGCGGGAGAGATGTCCGGGACTCTATGCTCAGAGTAAAGGGGGGTGCGGGAGGTATGTCCGGGACTGAATGGGCACCGACGGGAAAACACGGGAGATATGCCCTGGGACAAGGGGGTGCGGGAGGTATCTCCGGTAGTGAATGGGCACTCTGCACCAGACGGTACAAATTGCCGGGATCACTAGCTGTGAGGTGCGGTACACAGATGACCTCGGCGTGCAGTACACAGACGACCCCGGCGTGCAATACAGACCGCGGCCGAGTGTAGCGTGGATCCCTGAGCTTGAGCCGATTCGAGAGACGTGGTGCAACGCGCATGAGTCCCAGGAATAGTCCAGGATTCGAAGCAGGAGGACAGCTCCAGACGAGTGGATAATGATTGGGCGGCGAAGACGCGATAAGGCGTCGCACGGACCAGGCAGGCGGGGGCGTGGCTTGGGACGTAAGGGCGCGCGGGACCAGAGTATCAGTTATCGGCCAGTATCGGTATCGGACAATGTCCAGCCTGGCTATCGAAGCTGGCCCAGATCTTGGGCCAATCTCGATCTCGATTTCGAAGCCGGGTTCGTGCGAAGACGAAGCAGGCACGCGAAGCGGCGGCGGAGCGCGCAGACTCTGAGGTCCGCCATCGACGAAGTGTAAAGATAATCTTGACAATGACATTCAGATCCAGATCCAGATGTCAATGTCATGTCCGCCTCGAGGTGATGCAGTTCGGGCCGAGGTGGCCATGGTGGAGGTCCCGTGCGCGGGGGCTGAGGGCGTGTGTGTGTTTGCGAGAAGTGAGAAGTGAGAAGGAAGTAAGTAAGTAAGCAGGGAAGGAAGGCAACAACGGAGGAAGGTCGGTCGTGTAACTGCCAGGGAAAGAGGAATGAATAAAAAGCAGACAAGTTGGAGAGAGTGTTGATGGCGTACGTACGTACTCCCCCGCACACTCCCCCGCATTCGCATCTGCATCTCCGCCTTCTTGCTTTCCTTCCTTCCTCTTGTTCTTGGGCTTGGGCTTTTCTGGCGTCGGGTAGACTGAAGACTGAAGACTGTAACAGTATGAGCGCAAGACACGGTTACCGTACGTCCGACGTTTTGGAGCCGGCCCCGCCCGCAACTCACCTTTCTAATTCTTCCTCGTTTTCGCCGCTCATGCTCGCCGTCGCCGCCCGCCCGCTCCTCCGCCCGTCCTTCCACTATGCCACCCGGCTCGGCCTCGTCGCGGGACTCGGACTCGGCGTCCGGATGAACTCGACCGTAGCTAAAAAGTGCGTGCTGCAGCCAGCCAGATTCGGATGGGGATGGGGGCGCTGACGCGGTGAGCAGGGAGAATGTCTTTGTGAGTTCCTTTCCTTGCCCCCTACGGCGAGCGCTGCTGGCAGCATCGTCAGAGGCCCGAGCGCAACCGCTGCTCTGGGACGCCGCGACGCGCTGGAGGGGTTACTTCGGCCCTTCGCGCCGGTGCCCTGCGCGTCATACCCTACGCGCCGTGCTGGCCTGGCACAGGCGACGCGCTCGACGCCGGTGTCGTCATGCGCCAGTAAACGCCCGGTGCAGAGCTACGGAGCGCAGGGCGACGCGCGCGTCGTCATGTGCCGCCGGCTCAAAAGCGCGAGCCTGGTCAGCGACGTCAGGCGTCGTCGTCCGGCCCAGGGCTGTCACGCGCTCCATCTAACGCGCCTGTGAGCTGTCGCGCGTCGGTGCAAGCTCATTCTGGCGGACCGAGCAACGCGCCCGTGCGCGTCAGCGGAGCCGCCTCCCATTCCATGGGTCTACGCACGCACTCTGCCGCTGGCCCCGCGCTCGACGTTGTGCGCTGTCTGCGACCGCAGGGTCGCCATGCCCCAGCAAACGCTGACGCGCCGGCGCAAACCCGCGCAGGGCTGCAGCGGGCGCTGCTAACTGGCTGTGGCATGCGACGCGCTCCGTGTCGCGCGGGAGCGTTCGGCGTTGGCGAACGCTCGCCCGGTGTAAACCAGAGAGCGCGCTGCTTGGCTTGTCTCTTGCTTCTTAAAATGCGACCGCGTGCAGCCAGGACCCAGCGCTGTCACACGAGCCCCGCGCGCCAGCTGTTGGTGCTGTCAGCAAACGCTGGGGCTTCAGAGCGAGCACCTTGTCCGCGCTCGTTGGCGGGCGCTGCAGGGTCGGTTTCCGGCGTTGCTGTGTCGAGCAGTTGCGTACACGGACGCATACCCGATTCGTAGGAGCGTCGGCGTCGCAGTTGACGGCGTATGTGCGTGTGCGCTGGAGCACTACATTGGCGGCGCTGTCCGTCGCGTGCGCACGGTTCCCCGGTCTGCAGCTGCCGCCTTCGCCTCCCTCGCTCCCCGCATTGCCGCTTTCACCTTACGCTCCCCTCCGCGCGCGCGCTTCCTCTTCCCCGCCGCACGCTCGCCTCCGCCTTTCCCCTCTGCCCTCTGCCCGCCGCTCCGCACACTCTCTGTCCCGCCGCACACTCGCCTCCTCTGCCCCATTCCCGCCCGCCTTCCCCGCGCGGTCGCCTTCCCCGCGCGGTCGCCTTCCCCGCGCGGTCGCCTTCCCCGCCCATTCTCTTCCCTCCCTCCCCTCCCCTCCCCTTCCCTCCCCTCCCCTCCCCTCCCCTTCCCTCCCGCCCATCCTCTTCCCTCCCGCGCCGCCCATCCTCTTCCCTCCCTCCCTCCCTTCCCCGCACGCTCGCTAACGCCCGGCCCTCCCCTAGTTCGACATCACGATCAACAACGCGCCGGCGGGGCGCATCACGTTCCGGCTGTACGACGACGTCGTGCCCAAGACGGCGCGCAACTTCCGCGAGCTGGCCACCGGCGTGCACGGCTTCGGGTACGCCGGGAGCACGTTCCATCGTATCATTCCGAATGTGAGTTTTTTTTGCGGTTTTTTTGTGGGGTTGGGTTGGGCTTTTTAGGGGGGGGGGGGGGCCTTTTTTTGGTTTTTGTTTTTTTGGGGGTTGGGGTTGGGGAGGTGCTTTGGTTTTTTGTGGGAGGAGGATAAGGAAGAGGTGATGGTGCGCGCGGATGCTGAGAAGGAGATGACGCGCAGGCTGGGAGGAGATGGCGGCCGAGTAGGCGCGAGCTCCCGCTCGCTCGGCCGGTTCTCTATCCGCGGTGCAGCGATGAGTACGCTCGTCGCTATGCCCTGCATCGCGCGCGCCAGTCGAACACGCACGCTCTGCCATGGCGGGCTACCACCCGGACGCACGACATGCTGCGATGGTGCGTGCCGGCTGGGGGAAGATGGCGGCCGAGCAAGGCTGCCTTCGCGCGTCTGCTCGCCCGCTACATCTGTTCGCGCGCAGCTCGCTGCTCTGCGAGGGTGGGCGCCGGTCGCTATGCCGCGCTGCCCGCTGACGTGGCGCACGCGGGCTGGGAGGAGGTGACGGCTGAGCACGAACAGACTCGCTCGTCTGGCGCGCGCGCTCGCTGCTCTGCGAGGGTGGGCTGCCGGTCGCTATGTTGCGCTGCCCGCTCACATGGCGCACGCGGGCTGGGGGAAGATGGCGGCTGAGCACGAACTGGCTCGCTGTCAACGAGTGCGCGCACGCTCGCTGCTCTGCGAGGGTGGGCTTATCGTACGGATGGTCGCTGTGCTGTCCTGCCCGCATGGCGCACGCGTGGGAGGAGGGGATGGCTGAGCACGAACGGGCTCGCTGTCAACGAGTGCGCGCATGCTCGCTGCTCTGCGAGGGTGCGCGCCGGACGATATGCTGCGCTGCCCGCTGACATGGCGCTCGCGTGGGGGGAGGGGATGGCTGAGCATGAACTGGCTCGCGCGCGCATGCTCGCTGCTCTGCGAGGGTGCGCTGCCCTGCGCGCCGGTCGATATGCTGCACTGCCCGCTGATATGCCGCACGCGTGGGAGGAGGGGATGGCTGAGCGCGAACAGGCTCGCTCGCCTGCTGTTAACGAGTGCGCGCATGCTAGCTCGCAACATCCGGATGTTCCGCCGCTGAGCGGGCGCAGAAGACTCGGCTGAGGCGCGTACGCGAAGCTCGCTGGTTGTCTCACGGGCTGGCTACCTATTCGCGGTTTGGATGGACTGCACGACGGCTGAGGGAAGGCGCGCTCGTTCGCTAGCCGCCGTCACCGCGCGCGCGCTGGCTGTCTGGGAGATGGGGGCCGAGCAGGCGAGGAAGGCATCATCGCCCGCCCGACATGGGAGATGTGCGCGCTCCAGTCCAGTCCGCGAGCGACTGTATGCTGCGCTGCCCTCACTCGACGCCCACTCTGTCACTTGATGTGTTTGCTCACGCGCGCTGCGATGCAGTTCATGGCCCAGGGCGGCGACTTCACGAGACATAATGGTACTGGCGGGAAGAGCATCTATGGCGAGCGGTTCCCTGGTATGTTTATTTTTTCCCCGAGTCCCCGCGTCCCGTCCCTTTCCACTTTACGCCGCTGCCGTTTTCCCGCTTCGTCCAGCTGCGCCGCTGCGCTTGTTTTTCCATGCCGTCCACGCCTTATTGTCGTTTTACTTCCTACGGCTCGCATCCCTTGCTCGTTTTACCTACCCGACTTCTCCGTTCTCGGTCTCGCCGTCACCCGTTCTTCCCGCCGCCGTGTGCGCGCGCCTCGTCTGGTGTCTCGCCGGACGCTTCTTCCACCCCTTGACACGTCCCTTCGCCACACTCTAATTCCACCGTCGCGCCTTCCTATCCCTTTCGTCCTGCGATCCACCCGCGCCCCGTCCGTTTTTGCGTTTTGGCGCGCTCCTTCGGTGTCCGCGGCTGCGTTTTTGCCTCTGTTGCAGTAGGCCCGATTTGGCCCCTCGCTCCGTCGCCGTCTTCCAGTTCGCCGCCACAGAGCGGAATAGATTTTGCGATGCTTGCACTTGCGCCGCCCGCGCCCGCCTTACTATTCTTCGCGGGCGTGCGGGATAATTTTCATTTCCGTGACTGGCCGTCGCAGGCATCCATTCCATCACGTGCAACTCCATCCAAGCTCGCCTCCCCCCCTCCATCTGCCGCCGTGTCTTCGCCACACACCACAGCGGGGACAAGAGTCACGCGCGCCTTACACTCGCCTTCCTCGCCTTCGCGCGTGCGCCGGGCGAACATTCATTTCCGTGCTACCGTCCCCGCGAACGTTTCACTTGTTACACCTCGATCCGCCCCGTCTCCCCGTCTTTGGTTCCTTCGCTACATCAGCAGCGCGTGCCGTACCTTCATCCCTCCACCGCGCGCCGTGCTCCGTCCCGCTGCCGTCGTCCCTTCGCACGTGCCGCTACCCTGTCGCCTCGCCGCCCTTTCACATAGCCCCGGTCGTCGCACCCTGCGCGTTTATTACGCGTTCTCCAAACTCGGCCGTCGGTGCGCGGGAGAACGTTTCGGACGCTCGTCTGTTGTGGCCACGTTGTTTGGCGGATGATGCCAGCTGGACAGTGAACCTTCGGCTTGGACGATGCTCGCTTGCAGCTGGCTGGACCGTTCGCGCTGTGTACCCTCCCTTCCTTCTTCTTGACCGACGATACTTGACTTGACACTATTTTCATTCCATACCCCGCATCGGTCGTTTTAACCTTGCGCTGACTTGATTTTGAACTCTTGCAGATGAGAACTTTGCCATCCCGCATAGCAAGCCCGGGCTGTTGAGCATGGCGAATGCGGGGAAGAATACGAATGGGTCCCAGGTGAGATTCTGCGCGCCATATGGCTGTCTCTCCTCGCCCTGTCGCCGCTCGTCTTCTGCTCCTCCACTGCTGCCGCACTCTGCACTCTGCAACGCCTCCACGTATGCATACTCAAATGCTAAATGCTGACCCGCGTCCCAGTTCTTCATCACGTTCGCGCCGACGGCCTGGCTCGACAACCGCCACGTCGTCTTCGGCGAGGTCGTCGAGGGCATGGAGCTCGTCCGCCGTCTCGAGGGCCTCGGCGCGGACTCGGGCAGCCCCAAGGCGCGCGTGGTCATTGCTGCGAGCGGCGTCACGCCGTGAGTGCGAGTGTGTGTGCGCGGAAGAGATGGTGGGGTGTCGGATGGATGAATGGGTTTGAACTGTGGTCCGGTAGATGTGATTGGCTTTGGTGATGCGCGATTCTTGGTAAAAGGACTCGGATAGAGACCCCCCTCCTCTCCGCCGTCATCCGCTTTGAGTTTGTGGCACTGGCGTGGTGGGCGTATAATCGAATTGATTGGTTTGCTTTTTGCCAGTGTGCGCTCTCGTCATGATGTTCTGCTGGCGCGATACAGTACTTGATCAGACGGTGACGCGGACATGCAGTACGAGTTGTACGATCAAACGATGACCCCGCGCGCGAAGCATTGGCGCTCGCCGCCCAGGCTTATCAGTCTCACTGTGTTTACCACTGGCTCGCGAGGCTCTACGGCCTGCCTTTTGCACCTGCGCGCCGCCCACACGTCCCCCTGGCTCTCGCCCGGCCCGCGAAACTCGGTTCGTTGATTGAGTGGGCCACGCCTATTCCATTTGATACTAGAACTATATTGCGGAGAGTCTCAGTGTGGGCTTGACTTTAGACTTTTGCAGATTCTCAGGCAGCCGCGAGCGGATCTCGCTCGAGTTCATGATATTCATTTCCGCGCTTTGTCGGTGAAAGCTTCACCTCGAAAGTCGACATGCACTTAAAGCAAGTTTCTGCATGTCTCACCGAGGAATGTCGATGTCCGTACCAGCACTCGAGAGGCGTGGCTATTCTCCGGCCCAGAACGGCCTATACAACCGTCGAGCTCGACGATCTCTCAGTCGGACACCTCGCAGGCTGGCCGCTGCTCAGACGAATTCGGTCAGCTCAGAGGCTCCAATTGTCTCAGAGCTGCGCGTCATCGAGTTGGGAATGTCACGACGCGCGCAGTTTGCAGTTTGTAGTCCAGTAGACTCTATCAGATGAGCTGCGCTGCGACATATTTCACGTTTTACTCCCCATCTGACGAGCTCATGTTCGTACTTCTCACCGTGGAAGGATGCATATGGCAATGGCGCCTATACGCGGACAGGCTCCACGAACTACTCATGCTCGTGAGTGAGGTAAGGTCAGTCATTGCATTCTCAAAGACATTCTCAATGCTCAATTCAGGCTAGCGACAATTTACAGATAAAACTAACCGCTCACGTGGCGGCACGTGTCTCTTGCGGAATGAGTACAAAAGAATCGTCTGCGAGCGCAATTTTCTTTTCCAGCCCATTTTCGGCTACAAACGGCGCGGACCGCTGAGGCTGTGCACCCGCTCCTTGTCTCTTCCTCCCTTCATCGACATGGCTGCCATCGAGAAACTGCCCGACGACCTGCTCTGCGAGCTCTTCTGTCTTTCGTCTGGCTCTAATATTGGCGCCAAGTTCGCCGTGAGCCAGGTATCTGCGCGCTGGCGTGCCATTGCGCTCAACTCGCGAGTGCTTTGGACGCGCTTTGAGCTCTCGAAAGCCTCGCATGTATTCCAGCTCAGATTTGATTTCCAGCGCCTTCCCGTGGTCCTCGCGCGGTCGGGTTCACGTGCGCTGCTTGACGTTGTGATAACCGGCCCATTCTCTCGGGAGGAAACCTCTCGACTGGCCGAGATACTGGTCCCCTATACCGCCCGCATACGCGTCCTGGAAGTGGCGGAAACGGCGCTCGACACTCTTCTGATACTAAATTTCGAATTTAGCGCTCTCGATGTGTTGCGCATTCGCGACCTCAACGTACCTGGTGGGGAGCTTCGCCTCGCGGCTCCAGCCTTGCGCGTGCTCGACCTCGACAAAGTGACCCTCAGGCGCATTGACGGACTACTCTCCCCCAGCATTACAAGCGTTACCATTAATCGCGGCGGGGGGATTGGGTATGAAAGTCTGAGGCCCGTGCTCTCGCTCTGTCCCAATCTGGTGCACTTCGCTTACCGCCCGCGGTGGACGCCCAGGCTGCTGTCATCTGCAGCGCCGTTCTCGCATATCACACCGCTCAGAATGTTACAAACTCTGGACTTGCAACTTTCATATGCCCCGATCATCAACTTGCTCAATGTTGCTATAGACCGGAGGTCTTCACCGCGGATAGTAAAAGTGTTGACTAGTGTGGACCCCACACATGACGCTCAGGAAATCCAACAGCTCTGCACATTACTACTCCGTGGAACGGCACCCCTCATTCTGTTGGACCGGGCGAATGAGCAGTGGCTTACGTTGCAGGATGCCGTTGGTCGCGAACGCACCTTTACCATCTGGGTGCGGAACTGGACGCTGTCCTCTGTACACGTCTGGCGCCTTCTCGCGGACCATCACGGCGCCCAGGACACGGTGCACGACATCGCGATTTGTGTGGACTGTTGGGATGAGCTCGCCGCGGACTTTGCCACTCATCCCCCGCGCGCGTGCCAGACGCTGCGAATCCGCGACGATTGGGAGTGCGATGCTTCATCCGAAAGCGACGAGGCCCTGCCTACCCTTCACGCGCTGGTGTTGCCTGGGCTTAGGCGCGTGGAGTTCTGTGATCTCGGAACAATAGAGCGGCCTCTCGTGCCCTTCGTCCTCCTCGTTCTGCGGAGTATCACTTGTGACGTCCGCCGCACGATTGAGGTCGCGATTGATCCACCCATCGGACCAATGGAGGAGATTAGGGAACTTCTGGACAGCGACGAGGGAGGTCGATGGAAGCTCGTTACATAGGACCGTCACTTGCGCTCGAAACTGGACCTGTTTCTCGTTTTTTTCATGGAGACCTGTTTTTTTCATCGCCGCCTGCCCATCCTGCTTCAACTTTCAGGTCCCTATCGGTTCTTCTCTCCCTCTCGGACTACATCGCGTGCTGCAGCTATGCATCGCACGCGCCGCTTTACTCATGACACGGACGGTGTTGTCTCCAAATGCGCGCACCTCCTGGTTTTACCCTCCGAAGCTCTCGCACTCCCGGCGTGGCGGACGCGGTGCCCGTCGCTCTGCGCTTGCACACGGGTACCGACCTTCGCGTAGCCTAGTGTCTTCACTCATCCTCCGTGCTTCGCTCAGTCGACACCGCGTTTGCAATCACATCCGCCTACGCCATGCCGATTGTAACAAGACCGGGTTTGAGCAAGTGAATTCCAGTGTATTCCCAGTTGTTCTCAAAGTTTTTCATTTCTTCCTGTATTGAGTCATTCCCGGCTCCGATAGCTCTATCGCACATGTATAAAAAGCCTTAGCTAGTTAGCACTGTCACCTGTGGAATCTGACTCATGCTCTGCTACGCTTTTGACGCTGGCACGAAGCCGGCTATGTTTGATCATCGTAAGTCAAGTCCACTTTGAGTCCACTTTCTATTGTCTGTCGCCGGCCCCCAAGACCTGCCAGGCAGAGAACCCGCAATCCTAGGCGCCGGTTCTCACGTATTCCACTTGCCCGTAGGCCGGTCGAGGTTGAACCTACGCCGTGCACCACGGAATTACTGTCCGTCCGTAAGGTGCGCGTTTCCTTACACCGATGCCGTCCGCTCGCTGCGCTCCCTCCATCCTCTCGCGCCCGAGTCTCGCAAACATTGTTTCGCTGCTGAAGTTTGTGCCTCCTCTGCATTCAATGCTGTCCCGGCTGCAACCCCGTCCGAGATATTCGGGCGCTGAGGCTGTCGCGAGAGTGCTCCGTACTTCCTTGGCGCAGCCGCGGCGACTCTCCGAATTGAGGATCAAGCAAAAGTGCATTCTTTCCCACGAGCAGGCAGTGATACATTGCAATTTATGGGAAGTCAAGCCTGTTTGCCTGCGGCGGCGGCAGCAGCAGTAGCAGCAAAGAAGTCTGAAATGAACTTGCTGTCCACGAATTCCTTCCCTCCCGCGATTTTCCCATCGGCAATCTTGAAGATAAAGATGTATTCGTTCGCACTGTCCCAGCTTCAGCTTCTCATATGATAACGCGATGAGTATAGCAGTGCGTACAACGGGGTCTTGCCGTCTTTCGCGAAGGTATCGACGACCTTGGCCTACGATTGTCAGCCGTTTGGACAGTCGCAGGCTCACAAGCGTACATGGGCGATGACCTGGTTGGTCCCGGGCGAATCGATGATCTCAATCGGCTTCAGCTACGCCAAGCTCGTGAGCATGTACAGCGTGAACGTCGAATGCGAACGAGAGACGTACATTCATAGTCCCCGTGTTAGTGACCGCTTCCAGACCTTGCAAATTGGCCAAGAACTTCGCCTTGCTGGTCGTGCCCATTCCGAGACTCGCAGGGAGAACCTCCACCGTGAAGTCGTCCGACATGATCTCAGCGGCAAGAACGTCGAACTGCTTTGAGGCGATTGCGGAGAAGAACCGGCGCGTGAGGCTGACGTTGGCTGATTCGGATTGAGCTGATGGCATGGTGCTGGTTTTCTGGCGGAGGGATGGAATGTAGCGGTGAGACAAGGCTCGAAGACTCGTGCTTTATGTCTTTGACTTTAAATGAGGGGTTCAGGGTGCGAAATATGTTGCTTGGAGATGAACTAATCTGTTAGAAAGCTGCTGACATATTGAAGATTCTGATTGAAAGCAGGTTGCTGACGCTCATAATCACCTGTGCACGCTGCATAACCGTTCAGCGGACAGACATGTTTCTCAATATGACTTCGACTCAATGTTCAGCGCTCGGCGCTGTATCCAAATCTGCTTCCAATGGCCAAATGGTCTGCGCTCTGTGATTGTCATTCGGATTATCTATTCGATAAGAGCGAGCCTCAGTAATTCCGTGCAATCAACAAATGAATAATGGAACAATAATTGCCCTGTGAGAGAGGGCTGAAACGTTCCGCATGTTTCCCTTTCGTTTGATCGAGCGCTTAGTGAATAGTTTTTTGGCACCGGGCCGGGGGCGGGATAACTCCGACATTTTAACTTGGGATCATGATCCCACCCACCCCGCGCCGCCAGCCGCCAGCGCTGGCGCCATCCAACGACACGACTCCCGAGTGACCTGGCACCGGCGAACCGTGATGCGTCCATTCTCCCAATACACGGCAAGCCAGCCACCAACTCACGGCTCGAAAGCAGGCTTAGCTACTCTCGTCGTCGTCTGCCTACACGGTGTCTGCCCTTTTCTAGCCGCCCATACTGCGTGCATAAATATCTACTCCTCTTTCAATGCATCCTCGTTCGCCCGTCGCCATTCACCGATTATCTTCGCCTGCCCAGCAGAGCGCCTTCAGCGTCCGACTTCCCGTCTTTCCCCCCCGGACCGTGCCAACATTCTCTTTGCTCACTGCCCGCTTCGACTCGCTCTCATGCTCTTCACTTATGCCACGCTTCTATTTGTTTTCTGCATTTTATTCTGGAGCCCTGTTTTGCCCTCTCCCATTCCTGCTCCGCGTCGTCCTGCTCTGCGTCGAACTTCATTCATCTGTCTCTGCACGCTCGTGGACGCTCTCCCCTACCGGTTAAATCTTGGAGGATGAGGGATTGAGTGCCATTCTTGGCGCGTGGTTGCGCTGCCCAGCGGCGCCGACATCTAGCTCGTTATTTTCCGTTCACTATTCTCACACCAGCTGTCTTTGTCCATTCCCTGCGCCTGCGGGTACTTAGGGCTCGCGCCTTGACAGCACGATGTCGTTGATGGTGATCAGAGGCGGCTGGACTGCGTATCGCGCGCGCCAGGTCGGACTGCGCCGTCTCGCCGCGCGCGCCTCTGCATGACCCGAGTCTATTTCTACCGCGGAAAGGACTCTTCCACATTGCTCCAACCCTCTCCCTTGCCCCTCACGATTTCGTTCACCTGCTTCTTCACTCCGCGTAGCGCTCACAACCTTGAATGCCTCAGCATACGTGCCGCCCTCGCATTCTGTGCTTGCCATACGCCTTTGCTTATGCAGAGGTCACTGGCGTTGTCCAGCGCATTAGACCGCAGCGGATTCCGCGCTGACGTCTGCAATTCCCTCAGTGTGGTGGCGTCATCACTGAGAATATGGAGTCAACACCGGCGTCGTGCCTCATCCCCGCCGACCAAGTTGAGCGCTCGCCCAAGCGCACGCTGGGCTGCGTATCATGCCTCTTCATGAGCTTCCGCACTCACCGCAGCAGTTTGCTACAAAGGTGTAGCGCTGGGACCCGAAGTCTTCGATGGGAATGCGAGGCGCACTGCGCTGAGGCCGTCGCTCCGGAGCGCGGTCGGTTTCTGCAGGTCACGCTCCACAGCCCGCCTGAGCTCTCGTCCTATTGCGCTTTCCACATCTCCCTTTCAACGCTTCGACGTGGCGCGTCATGGACCCGCTTCTTCTCATGTCCTTTCACTCGCGTCCCCAGCGCGTCCCGCTCCCGCATCATCGTGGACCGGTCACTCCCATCTTACCTGCGCACACGACATGAAACATCGCTGCCGGCCGCCGAAGTCGAGCCGTGCGTCTTCATCTTCCAGCTCGAGCACTTGCAGCGCGGACGCCGACTCATCGCGTTGCTGTGTGAGAGCCGCATTGCAAGGAACGTCCGTTAATATCGGCGACGCTAGAGCTTGACCGTGTACTGCTACGCCTGCTTGCGCTTATGCACGCCTCCGCTGTATCCCGGAGAATCCGCCTTTTAAGCCATCATGAGTGTGCGTGGTAGACAAAGTGCTGAATGCCTTTCTGCGAGTTCAGTTCGCACGCTTGGGCACTTTGTCTTGGTAAGCGCTCAGTTAGTCAGCACCCTGAGAGACTGATAAGTCAGCAGATGCTGACCACCGACGCCAACTGCGCCTTAAAAGCGCGCGCGCCGCAGATCGGGATCCTCATTGATACAGTCTTTCTACGGTTTTCACATCGCAATGCCTTCCTACGTCGTCGCTGGTGCTTCTCGCGGGATCGGAGTTAGTCGACTCGTGATAATATTGTGTGTTGTTGATTGACACCCGCACCCTTTGCAGCTCGAATTTGTTGTACAGCTCTCGAGCAAACCGGATAATACTGTCTTCGCGCTAGCGCGTAACCCCGACAACGCGCCCGGCCTGCAAGCCCTTGCGAGCAAGCCCAACGTCCACATCCTGAAAGCGGACATCGTGGATCCTACGTCTTTGAAGGTGAGCAGTCGCATATATACAGCTGCATAGTTGCTGACTGTCTCGCTGGCAGGCTGCAGCGGACGCCGTGGAGAAAGTCACTGGCGGCACGCTCGACGTGCTGATCAATAACGGCGCGATCCTGGGCGACTTCGTCTGGTACGCGATCGACGAATAGTGAGTTGTCTGGTTTATTGGCCAGTTCTTTGGCGTTCCTGCATTTACTGCATGTTTACGTAAACGCTGCTCAGTCCTACGCCTGAGGACTTGATCCAGGACTTCCGCAAGGTGTTCGATACGAACGTGCTCGGAACCATCCTGCCGACGAACGCGTTCCTCCCACTCCTCCGCAAAGGCACGCTCAAGCAGGTGCTCACGCTGAGCACGGGCCTCGCCGATACGGCGCTCGTCCTTGAGAGCGGGCATAAGTATAACCCGTCGTACTGCATTACGAAGACGAGCGTTGAGATGGTCAACGTCAAATATGCTGGTGCGCATCCGAGATCGTCCCTCCGTCCGCTGCATATTGGCCCCTGACCGCGATGCATCCTCAGTAAAATACAAGGACGAGGGCTTCACGTTCCTCACGATCTCGCCTGGCATGGTTAAGACCGACATGAACACGCCGCCGGGTTAGTACAGCAGTATCTCGCTCCAGCCGAATTTCATGATCTGACGCTTCTCGTGCCGCTGCAGAGAAGCCCGAGGAGCTCGCCAAACTGCAGGAGATGGTCGGACAGTTCATGAAGTTTGCGCCGCCGGACTGGAAGGGGCCGATCGAGCCGTCCGAGTCGGTCAGCAGCATGCTCGCTGTGCTCGAACGCAGCACGCCGGCGGACTCGGGCAAGTTTGTCAGCCACCACGGCGATCGCAACTGGCTGTAATTATAGAAATGTTTACTTGAGCTTGCCGCTGAAAAGAAAGCCCTGAACTGCAGAAAGTCACTTAGCTTGGAAGATGTTGAGTGACCAGGAAGTCTCTATAGTAGCTCTGAGAGAGGACTGCAAATTTCAAACTGCTTTCCTTGGCCGATCAGGAGCTTTCTATCGCTCGATGAGGCGCACGAAAGGTGCTTTCCATCCGGCGGTAGACTCGGCGCTCCCGAGATGAGGCTGTGCGCACCTCTTTTCCCTTCCTTCCTTCCTTCCTTCCCTGCCATCGCTGTGCTCACTGACGAACGGCTTTGCGACATACTGTGTCTTGCCACTGCCTCTGACATTGCCTATAAAGTTGCCGTAGCGCAAGTGCCGCCGCGCTTCGCGCTCAACTACCCGCTGCTCTGGACCTTCATTCGCTTGTCCACCCGCCAGGACTGCCATCATCTGAGATCCCCCCGGTTCTTCCGCGCTTCGGCCTCTCAGCTCTGCGTTATATATCGTGTATCAGGCTCTTTCCTCCGACCCTCTGAGTCTGAGGTTGCAGATCTGGAGACAGCAATGCACGCACTGTGACTGGAGCCGTATTCGCTCGCTCAACGCTCCGCGCCGACCGACGCGCTACTCAACGTCAATCTAGCCTTTCCCGTACTCCATACGCTGCGCGCGCGCGGCGATAACTATTGACAGGCCCTTGACGCGCGGCTCCGGCTTGACTTGACTCAGTGCTGGCCGGTCGGGCTCTCGCGGGATCTCGTCCGGAAGTACCAGGTTGTCGTCTAACCCCTGCGCGCACTCGAGTTGTGCAAGGTCCGAGGTGCAGTCGCAGGCTTGCTTTGTGATCCCCTGCCTGGACTGCTGCCTGGGCGTGGACCTCGCGTCCAGCCTGAGCATCTGACGAAGCTTGTAGTATTGGCCCGTCTTATCCGCGCGCTGCCAGGGGCTCTAACACTGAATCTGCGCCGTCCCACGCTCGTGCTGCTCAAGACTGTAACGGTGAACGTCGACTATCCGTCGCAGGAGAGCGAAAAACGCGAGAGGAGTCGCACGGTAGAACGGGTAGCGCACTGGCAGCGCGAACTCTGAATGCGATGACGTCAATTTAGCGTATGATATAAGGCAACACGAGGGTGAGAGTGACCCGCTGGAGAGCGAGATGCAGTCTGAGTCGGTAAACGAAAAGGCAGACTCGGATGCGGTCGGTAAAAAAAGGCAGACTCGGATGCGGTCGACCGTCACAGTGGGAATACGGTAATTAGGGTGAGAGATTAGAGCCGCTGGTGGCTGGCGTCAATGTCAATGGGAAGCTGGGCCGATCAGCGCGGGAGTGGGCGGTGGCGGGCACAATCCGGGTAATGATGGGGCGCGACTCAAGGTGAGTACGAGGGTGGGTCGCTTGGCCAGAAAGAGCACAGTGCGCGAGTGGGTGGCCAGGAAGAGGACGGCTGCGCGGCGTGAGTGAGCGGCGCGTGAGGACGAGCTGCGCGTGAGGAGCTGGGACGGGCATCACGGAGCGGAGTGAGCAGGGACGAGTGGCACAGTGCAGGAGGGATTCGCCGGGACGACTGGCCACTCGGAGCACTGAACTGAACTGAACTGAACAGCGCTGTCAGCGGAGTGAGTAACCAAGACGAGCGGCGCGGGAGTCGGTGTCGGTATCCAGGCCGAGCACTGCAGCGTGAAGCGGGAAGAATGGAGCGGGAAGATGAGTACTGGGCGCGCGCGAACGGGCGAAGCAGCTGCACTGTGGCACATCGGTAACTTAAACATGACGTGGAGCTCGACTCGGACGAGTGGTTCTATCTGTTCGGAGATGCTGAAAGAGTCTGTTCCCGGGCCCTGCGCAGCCTGACCATGAGGAAATAATTCAATCAAAGTGACGCGGACATCCGCTGGCAAGTGGCAAGTGGATTACGACAAGTGACCCTGACGTCCGCGCAGCCTGCGGGGAAGGCGACGTGGGACTCGGCCGTTGGTGTCAATGGGACGAAGTGACAGACTCGAGGGATGGGAGGAAGGAATGATTTATTGGGAAGAGGCGCAGGCGCGGGTGTTCATCGCAGGCACGCACGAGTGTCAAGCGGCGGAGATTGTCACTGTGGGTGCTAGCAGGCCTAGGGGAAGATGCCGGAGTCGGCGCAAGGAGCGGTCCCGGTAGCACTTGTTAGTATGTCCAGAGTTCTAGAGACCGAAATCGGCATGAGGTCTGCGGGAGGATAGGAAAAGCGGTACAGTCCAGTGCGAGCCGTGTGACGCGGCGACCGGGCAAGGCAAGAGCCTGTGAGCACGGGAGTTAAAGAATAAAGTATGTTACGACGGGCATGGATTTAGATTGAAGCTGCGGGTAGGTCGAGCACATGGAGACGGCGTACTGCAGTGGAAAGACAGAGAACCGAGCTTCAGCCTGGGAGACGTAGAGCGCTCGCATCGGTAGCAAGTAGTGCGATCCAAGGCCAGCGGGCTGTAACTATGCAAACGGGGCGAGGTTGGGCGGTTTCGATGTCAGTCAGTGCGAAGCGTCGAGGTGTAGCAGGACGATGCGAGATGCACTTAATGGAACGTTGGTTTGAGAGGAATAGCACGAGCAGCGGGAAAGCGAGGCGACGAAGCAGAAGTCGTTCTGCGCTCGAAGATGGCAGCACGCCGAGCGCGCGAGAATATTGGCGGGTCGACGATGCGCATCTTGGAAGGAAAGAAGGAAGAGGCGGGATGGCGAGGGTCCGCGGAGCCGGGGGTCGGGGCGGGATTGCCGCTGTCGCGGGGCGGCAAAAGCCTGACCGCTCCCGACACCTTGACTTGGGATCATCCACACCCCCCGCGCCCGCCACCGCCGCGCCGACATCCAGCGACAGCGCCGCGCCGCGGTCAAGTCAAAACACCAAGCAACAGGCACCAAGCAACGAGCCCGCCACCAACAAGGCGCGCCATCCATTCCAAGAACGCCCGCCTACACCACCCGGATATCGCGCACCCAGGTGCGCGCCTGCACACGCGCTGGCCGTGCGCCCGATGCTCAATGACACGCAGCGCGCTTTGTAGCCACCCTGTTATTCGAATATCTTGCTCGACGCTGTACGCGATACACCGGTGCGCGTGGTGATACCGCCCACACCCCGCGCGCGTCCTGACCCGCGCCCAGAAATCTTTCTTGCAA
This sequence comes from Auricularia sp. M12, assembly GCA_037042885.1. NCBI lineage: Eukaryota > Fungi > Basidiomycota > Agaricomycetes > Auriculariales > Auriculariaceae > Auricularia > Auricularia sp. M12. Next base: position 3,517,653 of record CM073216.1, read on the forward strand.
TCCAACGAAACGAACCAACTGAACAACACCAAGAACAACAACGACGAACGATGGAGTACCTCAGAATCGCGTACCCAGAGACGCCGACGCCCGACATGATCCTCACCCCGCCCGCACCGCGCTCGCCCGCCCAGCCGCAAGCGTCGTCGTCGCGCCAGATCCTCGACTGCGTCCTCCTGCCGCGCCTCCCGCAAGGATGGCTCGAAGAGCGGCCGACGAAGCGCGTGCGCAGCAGCCCGGTCGAGGTCGACAAGTGCTGCCACCAGTGCCGCAACTCCAAGAACATGCACCCGCGCTTCGTGTGCGGCCGCAGGGACTGCGTGCAGGCGTACTGCACCGCTTGCTTGACTAAAAGGTGCGCGTCGGTTGCGTGTTAATTCGTCTGGTCGCTCGTCGCCATCGTACTCCCCACTTCATCCAATTTCCATCATACCCCTACCCCCTGCCTTGCACGCGTGCGCGAGTCCAGGCTCGGACGCGCCGCGTGGTTGGTTCCATATCGCTCCTCCAGCGCGCCGCGCTCCTCCCCGCTCAGCACGCACGCATGCGCCTCCCCGCTTGCCCGACCGTCCTTCTCCATCCGCCCCCGCCAGCTTGCTTTGCCGTCCCCGTCGCCCCGGCGCCGTCATTTTTGCCCCACCGCGTCTTCGCGCCCGCACAGACATACATCCCCTTGCATATGCTCGCCAACTGCGGCGCGCGTGCCGCCACCTCTTTCTTCGTTTATCTGCTTCTTGCGCGCAGCGCGTGGCTCCTCCACCCACTGCGCTCTGCGCTCTCCGCCCGTTCCCCCTCGCATTCACCGTCCCATCCGACGACTTGCACACATCACCGCGCCGTGCTCGCGCTTCGTTCCGATTCATCCTGCCTGCCTGCGCGCGCGCACAGGTCCTCTTCCATACACCCACGACCCGCGACCCGCGACCCGCTACTCATCTGCCGTTCTATCATTCTGCATCTTCCGCACGTCTCCTCCCCCCTCCTCTCTTCGTCCTTTCCTTCCCCCGCCAATTGCTGACGTCCTTCGTGCAGATACAAATGGACGCAAGACGACATCCACGCCGCAGGCTGCCCGCACTGCCGCGGCATCTGCTCGTGCTCGCTCTGCCTCGACCGCGCCGGGCTCGGCGCGCATAAAGCCTTCCTCACATCCCTCGCTCGAAATAGCAGCGCGCGCAACTCGAAGAACCCCGCGGGGCTCTGTCCGAGAGAGTGGTTGGAGCAAGAGGGGCTGCTGGTCGAGGGCGCCGCGCATTTGATCGAGCGCAGGTCGCTGTATGCTGTTAAGCTGGCCAAGCGGCAGGTGGAACTGGGAGGTGGCTTGTTGGTTAAGCTGCAGCAGGAGGATGTGGAGGATGATGCGATGGATGTGGATGTGGATGCGGAGAAGGAGAGCGGGAGTGGCAAGGGGCGGTGGACGATTGACGCCACGCCCGCTGCACGGGCGGAGTTCGCGCGCGCGTGGGCGGGCGAGCGTGCGTCGCGCGCGGAGGATGTGCGCTGTGGACGGAGGAGGTGGTTCGTGGGCGCGGTGCCGCCGCCGATGCGGCGAGGTGCGTTCTCGTTCTTCGTCGCTGTGGTTTCGAGGCGACTGATGCGCGCGTGTTTTATAGCTGAACGCAAACCAGAACGGCTGCTGCTGCAACAAGCAGAAACGATCGGTGCGTCCCTGCACACACCTCTACATCTCTCCGTCTGTCCTCACGCCGCGTGCTCTGGCGTTGTAGACCTAACCATCGACGGCGAAGACGACAAAGAGGACGACGCCCCGGACTCGCTGTTCGACGCCGACTCGCTGTTCGACGGCGACTCGGGCCTGCTCACGCCCGCACCCGCGCCCGCGCCCCCTCTCGTCGAGTCGCCGCTGTCGTTCCCGCCGACTGCGAAGTCCTCGCCGTCTCCGACGCCCCGGTCGAAGACGCCGCGTGCGGCTCCGCGTGCTGAGATGCCGCACCCCGCAACGATGGCGAGGGGCCCGCTCGCGCCCGCGCCGCCGCGCCGCTCAGAGTCCTCGTCGTTCCCCGAGCGCCGCTCCGAATCCGGCTCGTCATTCTCGGACGCGCTGCGCGTCGAGACTGATCTTGGGCTGGATAAGGATGCGGAGGGGAGCGCTGACCCGGCGGACCCGTCGCCGAGTGTGGCGGTCCAGCCGTCTGCGCCATCGTCGTCGTCTGGCTTAACGTCTGCGCCATCTTCGGCTCTGCCGCGCGCGACTTTATCCGACGTCGATGCGCCGCCCACAGGCGCGACGGCGCGCGCCAAGGCTGCGCTGGCGATGTTCATACCCAGGCTGAAGACGACGACGAAGCGTAAACGCGATGAGGTCGACGCTGACGTTGTGCAGATGGATGACGCCAGCGGGCGGAGGCTGGAGAATGCCGAAGGCGGGCGGCGGCTGGAGGACGTGCGGCGCAGCGTGCAGGCGCAGGAGCTTGTGCCGCTTGGGCGCAAGCGCGCGCGCGTGGAGGAGGCGGTCGTGGATGACGATGAGGCGCGGTCGAGGGTCACTGCGCGCAAGGAGCCCGGCGTCGAGTCGCAGACGCAGGACACGCCCCGGTCGCGGTCCAAGATCACCGCGCGCAAGGACTCGGCTGCGCCCAAGGTCGTGCAGGGCCTGCCGACGCCGCGGCCCACGCTCGACCGACGGACGCAGCAGGACACGGCTGCCTCGTCATCCTCGTCCCGCGCAACTGAGGCGGTTGCGTCGACGTCGGCGGCGGAGGCTATGCGCGCTGCGTACGGCAGCGGCGCTGCTTCGTCATCCCGGCCCTCTGGTTCTGGCGCGTCCCAGCCATCACGCGGTGCTACGTCCGCCGCTGCCTCGTCGGGCGCAAGTGCGCTCGCGCAGGCTATGCGCGCTGCGTACGGCGGCGGCGCGTCGTCTACCCCTGGCCGCTTATCGGACGCTGCGCGCCCTGCTACCTCGTCCTCCACGCGTCCCTCCACACATCCCGCAGCTTCTTCGTCCTCCCGCGCCGTCGCCGTTGACCAGCCGACAAGCGCAGCCGGCGCACTCGCCGCGGCTTTCGCGTCCGCCTATGCGTCCCGGCAGCCGACGGACTACCTGGACGTGGATTTCGACATTACGTGTGCGTCGACGCTGTCGTCGTCGTCGTCGTCGTCGCGCGAGCCGTCGCCGCAGCCTGCGCCGGTGTCGAAGCGCAATGGGTCGTCGTCGGTGCGGGCGCTCAAGGATGATGGGCCGCCGTCGGCGCGGGCGCATGGTCAACATGGTGTCTCGCCGACGCGCGCAGCAAACCGCCATGGCTCGCCGCCGCAAGGGCAGAAGCCCAGCGGTTCTTCGCAGCCAAAGCACGTTGTCCCATCGCCGACGCGGTCGACGAAGTGCGATGACCCGTCGTTGGTGCCTGCTTCGAAGCGCTATGGTCCGTCGCCAACGCGGGTTCTCCAGGCCAAGTCGCAGACTCCCAGCAAGACGCTCAAGGACGAGTTGGCGGCGTTTCTCGGCGCGCAAGGTGATGATGAGGATGATAAGGTGCGTCCTTTGCTTCATTTTCCTGCCCGTTGTTTTCTTTTACTGACGCCCTGCTGCGCTGCAGACCGACGAGCCCACGCCCGCACTCACGCACACGCACACGTCGGAGGGCTCCTCGACCACGGCGCCCGTCTCGCCCGTCGTGCAGCGGTACCCCGACTCCGATTTCGACGCGAGCTCCTTCGTGCGCAAGCCGTTCGTCCCGTGCAACCCGCGCCGCTTCGTCGGCATCCCGCTCGTCTTCGTACCCGCCCCTCCCCCTGCCCCTCCTCCCTCTGCACCGAGGAAGCGCGCGCGAGCAAAGCCCGACTACCTCGCCCTGGCCGATGCAGATCTCGAGGACGACACCGACGCAGACGACTTTGGGCTCGCGCGCCGGCTCAAGAAGGCGCGGACGTACGGCACGCCGGCCGCGGCGCCGGGCACGGTCGTCGTGCTGGACGACTCGGACGACTCGGACTTCACGCCGCGCCAGCCCGTCGCGAACGCCAAGACGCCCAAGATGGGCCCGCCGCGCGGTGTTGGGCCTGGCCTTGGGAAAGGCAAGGGCAAAGGGAAAGGCAAGGGCAAGGGCAAGGGCAAGGGCAAGAACAGCAAGAAGCTCGCGCTGTCGTCGTACGGCGTTGCGTATGCGTACTCGCCGCCGCCGCCCGAGGAGGAGCCGGAGCCGGTGTTCGTGCCCGAGCCGGTGTTCGTGCCGGACGACGATACCGCGCCGGAGGCGGGCGCGGAGGTCTGGCTCGGCGTGCAGGGCGAGATGACGCCGCCCGCGGACGCCGCGCTGCTGTTTGGCCAGCCTGATGTGTTCGCGCGCGCCGTCGCGGATATTTGGGCGCTGCAGGAGGCGACGTAGCTTTCTGCTGCGTGCTGCCTGCCGCTGCTACTGCGATATGATGTTGCGCGGCGGGAGGGACTGTCTGAATCTGTCGATCTTCTTGGATGTGCGTACTTGTACAGAACATATGGTAGTCGATGTCATGTTGCTCCAGCACTTTGTATATCCTGTATTATTATTTAGTCCTCGGCTCTGTGTGGCGCTGTCTTGCTGTTTTGGAACGAATGGAAATTGATTGAGTTGGGATTGTTTGGAGTTTGGTGCGTGTGCCATCGCGTGGCGTTGTGCTTACGGTCATGTTCTGGATGTCTGCAGCTGATTCTGCGCGCCGACCGGCTGTTATCAAAGTTCCCGTCTTCAATGTTCCTTCTCGGCGCCCTCTTGCCCGCTTGACTGTCAGCGCCAGCGCCCGCGCAACGCCATCTCACGTTGCGAAGCTGCTGTCCGAGTCCGCCTCGAACTACCGGCTTCTTCGGCCATTGGCGCCGCTGATTCCGTGCTCCTACTACATGTACGCGTTCTCGGTTCGCCTTCCAGCGATCCTATACCGGCAACTGCCCATGGCATGGAGGCCTGCACTCGTCGACTGTTGCATTCTCTGGCTGCTACTTTTCGCGCACTGCTTTTTCAGATTGAGCTTGGGCGACCTTTTCTCACTCTTCTTTTCCAGCTTCCTCCACGTCCATAACCTTTGGTTCTATATGCACATCGACTGTCGGCCCCTCTGAGTCGGCAATAGCGTGTAGGAGCTGGACGGCGACCAATGCCGGGAGCCGCACATCGTCGAGGGCCACATCCGCGTCCCCGAGCGGCTCACCCCCGTAGGTAACCATAGCTGCAAGTTCCACGCGAGATAGCAAGGAAAACGCAACCATGCGGAGCGCAGGGGGAGCGCCGCCGCGCGCTGCCAAAGCGAGCTGGGCAGCATGCACGTAAACCCAGTACACCAATAAGCGGAGGGTGCAGGCCGCGCTGGGCGGATATACCGCCCAGTCCGCGGCGAGCTTCTCCCACAAGGACAGCGGCAGCCGTGATCTCGCGGATCGTCTCGTGCGCGCCGAGATGCAGCCAGAGGCACTCCCAGTCCGCCACGAAGCCACGCCACATGGTGATTCGGCGAACGCGGCCGGCGTCGTCGCCGACGCTGACGGAGCGGGTCCTCCAATGCGTACTGCGTGATGGGCCCGACGCCGCGAAGGAGCGCCGCAAGGATCAACGTGTTTTCCGCAGGCGGATTGTAGTGCGGCAGAGATACGGTCACCGCGCGCAGCATGTCGTCCTTCGAAACCACATTTTCCAGCACGTTCAGAAGCATGGGCGTAGGCAGGCGCAGATCCAGTGTCTGCAGGTGGCGCAGAGTACCCGGGATCCAGTTCAGGATCTTCTTGTCGCTCGGATGGTGCTCGGTACTATTGGCCTCGCTGTGCAGAGTCAAATACTGGACGTTTGCCAGGTCGGCGAGGTTGACGTCCCGGCATGAGCGGATGCAGACTTCCTCCAACGGAGCAGATAGCATGTAGAACAAGCACGCTGCGACTCGGACGTTCCACAACTCGAGCGCGCGGAGCTTCGGCGCGGTCAAGTGAACTCGGGCAAGCAATTTAGCGTTTATGGGCGCGCGCACAGCGTGTAGAGCACGGGCAAATGAATGCGCTCTCTGAATAGGGCGCGGGTCGGTTGGGACGTTACGAGCGAGTGAATGCGCGCGGAATAGGGCCTGAGCGCGCGCATCGCGTCGTCCAGGACTGTTGTCGCACCCAAGTCTTCGTTGCACAAGGATCGACCATGAACCTCGACGTAGAGCGGCGCAGAGGATCCGCAGCGCTCGAGGACAAAAGGAAGGCGCTGGAAGTCCTGAGGAGTGGATAGGCAAATGTGCGTCCAGAACAGCGGCGACCTGAGCGTGAGCCGCCGCCAGTGAGCCGATACCTGTGCCACAGTAAACTTGAGCGCGACGTCCGAGCCGGTGCTCAAGCTCAGGATTTCGCAAAGCAAGTCATCGGAGGGAATCGCGCCTGCAGACATGTTGATGGTGGAAAGAGAAGGTCGCCGGGAGCATTGCACTGTCACCGTCACCGTAGCGCTGCACCGGTACAGTTAGCGCGCAGCCCGAGAATAACGTCAAGAGGAGGGCTTTTAACCATTTCATACTTGTGTGTAATAGAGGAGCCTTCCACCTTGCATAGAATGTATCAGAGCAGGTCGTCGGGCAGCCGCGCAATTGCACTGACGTGGTGATGGGAAGAGGAAGAGCGCTACGGCACGAAGTCCGACCAGATCAAAAGGGAATTGTCAACCAGCTTTGCAACCCTCTCACACCGACAAATATAAGTTTTTTTAATGAAGCCAACGTCAACGGGAGCAGAGCGGTGTCAGAGATGATGGTATTGGGAAGAGAAGAGCGGCGCGCAGCGCCTCAGCGCCGTCTGCTGCCGGATGCAAAGAACTTTCAAGTTGGTGCGCTCATCAAGCTCTACCTACCTACCTATAGAAAGCTCATCATCGATCCAAGGGCTATTGGAAGGTTATATTTGGTGTCAATACTCTCTCAAAGCGAAAGCGACTTCCTGGTCCGGCTACATCTTCCAACTTGAAGCTAGGCAACACAGTTCAGAATCTTCAATTTAGAGGCAAGTTCAAGTAAGAGTACATAATTACAGCCAGTTGCGATCGCCGTGATGACTGACGAACTTGCCCGACTCCGCCGGCGTGCTGCCTTCGAGCACGGCGAGCATGCTGCTGACCGACTCGGACGGCTCGATCGGCCCCTTCCAATCCGGCGGCGCAAACTTCATGAACTGTCCGACCATCTCGTGCAGTTTGGCGAGCTCCTCGGGCTTCTCTGTACCAGCATGAACAGCGTCAGATCATGTCAGTCCGCTGCAGGAAGGTAGGACTGACCCGGCGGCTTGTTCATGTCGGTCTTGACCATGCCGGGAGAGATCGTGAGGAACGTGAAGCCCTCGTCCTTGTACTTGACTATACGACGATTAGCTCATTCTACAGCGATGTAGGCTACATGTCTCGGATGCTCACCGGCATACTTGACGTTGACCATCTCAACGCTCGTCTTGGTGATACAGTACGACGGGTTATACTTATGCCCGCTCGCGAGGACCAGCGCCGTGTCGGCGAGGCCCGTGCTGAGAGTGAGCACCTGCTTGAGCGTGCCCTTGCGAAGAAGCGGGAGGAACGCGTTGGTCGGCAGGATGGTTCCGAGCACGTTCGTGTCGAACACCTTGCGGAAGTCCTGGATCAGGTCCTCCGGCGTAGGGCTGCTCAGCGTGTATGTAAGCATATAGCAGATGCAGGAATCCCACAGACTGAACGGTACTCACTACTCGTCAATTGCGTACCACACGAAGTCGCCCAAGATAGCGCCGTTGTTGATCAGCACGTCAAGCGAACCTCCAGTCACCTTGGCCACGGCGTCGGCTGCAGCCTATCGGTGAGACAAGTCAGCGACCTCGACGTTTGTGTATCATGCAACTGCTCGCCTTCAAAGAAGTAGGATCCACAATGTCTGCCTTCAAAATGTGGACGTTGGACTTGCTCGCAAGGGCCTGGAGACCGGGCGCTGCATCGGGGTTACGCGCGAGCGCAAAGACAGTGTTATCGGCTTTGTTCGAGAGCTGTACGACAAATTCAAGCTGCAACAGTAAAGGGGTGTCAATCGGCGTTGAGTTGAACGCTGAGGACTGGATGCGACGAACCCCGATGCCGCGAGAAGCGCCAGCGACGACGTAGGAAGGCATTGCGATGTGGAGATTGTGGAAAGACGATGTCAATGAGGATTCCAGCCTGCAACGCGCGCTTTTAAGGCGAAGCTTCTGTATATGGTGAGAATTTGCTGACTGATCAATTTCTTGGCTGCTTACAAACTGAACACTTACCAAGGCAGACTTGAAGTGCCTGAGCATACGAAACTGAACTCGTCCAGAGGCATAAAATTACACCTTAACTCGTCGATCACTGATGCCGAATAAACGATTGATGACTGAAAACGCCACTTCGAATGGATCGACAGATCGACCGGAGGTTGGCGGATGCTGCATAAGCGCGAGCAGGCGCAAGTGTCGCACACAGTGCAGGGAGGTGCAGCGGCGTGAAGCATGAAATTCAAGTAGGCAGTGTCGCGGATGTTGACGGACGTTTCTCGAGACACAGCTCTCACATACCACACACGGCCGCACGGTGCCTCGGGGTCCGCGGCATGCGATCGAGATGTGCGATGCCACTTGTCGGCCTCTGCCACGCTGTGGTCGCCAATGAGTCGGACGCCCCAAGTCGCGAGCATAGGTCCTATGGGAGCAACCGCTGCACGACGATGAGCGAGAGGGACGCGAGTGACAGGAGGGAAGGGGGATATGCGGGTGTGCCAGACGCGCGCCGTCGACAATTTGAAAGGGACGTGTAGACAGCACAATTGGAAGAGAGCGCGGGCGGGCTGCAGGGTGAGACGTGCAGACAATAAAGGCGCTTTGACGCCAAGGCCTCAGTCACCAACGGGCCTCCCATTCCCTTTAGAGATCTAGGGTCCCAGCGGTCGACAGTTGAACGTTGGACAACCGCTGCTGTAAAATGGCAAGGTCCTGAACAGATGAGCTGAGCCCCGCCTGCCCAGCGCGCAGCCAGCTCGGTCGGCGCGGACGACGCCGGTGCCACCTGGGTCGCACCTATTCTCGGGGATGACGCGGCCACGCGACGGAAATTTCAGATGTCAGCGCGGCAGCAGCTGCGTAGACAATCACCGGGGACCGTCACACATGCGCAACGTCGGAGCGAGCAGAAATGAGCGGATGGGGCGTATAGCATGTCCCACAAGTCCCCAAACGCGACGAAATGGAGCCGAATCAGGTGCGCTCGCAACGAGAAAGGAAGGTACTGCAATTGAGTCATCGGAATCAGCGCAGAGTCAATTCAACAGCTGCCACCTGCCGCCACCGTCTCGCTCAAACAGATCTCGTGTCTCCTGAACTTCTGCAACCTGTGCGTCTATCTCCACCTCCAACCGTTGGTCCGCGTTGCAGGTGATGGCCTCCAGAATGCGGACGGCGAGGAGCCCCGGGAGCCGTGTGATACGGGTACCCAACCTGACGACGCCAAGCTCTACGCGACGCAACTGGGAGAGAGGAATACCGCGCAGGGGAAGACGCCATTCGCCGGTAGAGTGAATGTCTAAAAACTGGATGTACTCCAGGTCGACTTCCACGCGTAGCCGGGTGATTGCCTCCGGCTGGTACCCGTACGCGGCAATATCGTCCGCGAGCGGGCTCCAGAGGGCTAGAGGGATCGTCATGTCGCGTATCGTTTCGTGCGTCCGGTGTAGTGGCCAGAGTGGGCCGAAGGCAAATACGCCGTCGCGTAGTGCTATCACGCGCAGATGCTCTGCATCGTCGCTGAGCCTGACGGAGTAGGCGTCCAGTACAAATTCTGTAATTGGGCCCACGCGTCGGAGAAGGACGTCTATTAGCAGCATCGTATCATGTGGGTATTGGGCGAAAGGGATCGAGATTGTAACCGCCGGCAGAACTGTGTCGGGGTGGACTACATGGTCCAGGACAGTGATAATAAGCGGACAGGGGAGGGACAGCTCCAGTGTGTCGAGGTGGACCAGCGGTGAAGTTTCCCAGCGGGTTCCTACCTCGGTGTGCTGCACTTCAGACTGCTCGCAGCGTAGAGTCAAGTGCGAGACATTGACGCAACGCGCGAGAACCGCAACAAAATCGGCCTGCTGAACTCCCGGGCAACAGTCGAGACGAACTTCTTCGAGTTCTTGCGAGAGCAGATCTTCAAGCACGACTGGCGAGCACCGAGTCAAGTCGAGCACGCGCAGTGCTGGCGCCTTCAAGCAGATGCGCGTCAATGGCCTGTCGTTTGTGATAGCCGCGCGCGCCTACAGAGTATGAAGCACTGGGAAGTCCAGATTGACGTTTAGCAGCGCGTCGGTCGGCGCGGACGTGTTGAGCGACCGAATGCGCGCGGCATATGTCTCCAGTGCGTGCATTGCTGCATCCAGATCCGCAGCGGCATCAGGGCGGAGGAAAGAGCCAGATACTACGATATAAAGCAGAGCTGCGGGACCGCAGCGCGGAAGAACAACAGGGACATAATGGCAGTCCTGGCTGGTGGACAAGCGAATGTAGGTCCATAGCAACGGCGAGCTGAGCGCGACGCGCCGCCAGTGCGGTGACACTTGCGCTACGGCAATTTTAGAGGAAATATCAGCAGAGGAAGCGGCCAAACACAGTATGTCGCTGAGCAGGTCGCCTGGAAGCAGAGCGATGGCAGACATGATGGTGTTGGGAAGAGAAAAGAGGCGCGCACAGCCTCATCAGCACTGGCGCTACGCTGCCGACGGATGCAAAGTACCTAAGTAACGATAGTCTTAGATAGAAAACTCACGATCAATCAACTAATATTGTATCAGTCCTGTCTCAGAAGAAGCTGGGACTTCCTGGTGCTGTTGAAGGATTTCCGGAAAATGGTACACTCATTTCAGGGCCGACTCTAGTAGCTTAAAGTCGAAGATCAACACGCAACCAAGATTTGATTTGAAAGTATTGAGAGTGCGAGTGACGACAGATGAATCTGAACTCTAATTAACTTACGTGAGCAACTTCCATTGACCGCCAAGTCTGCGAAGGAGACTAGCGGTGCTCGAACACCGTACAGCACCTGCGAGCACTGTGCGGCCCTATTTGATTAAATTGTGCGTGACTTTCGTTTTTGAGGTCTTCCTGGACTACGGCCCTGCAAGCTGATGCTGGCCGCAGAGACATTCACAGTTGCAGTGCCACCGCCCGGCTGCGGCTGCCAACACCGCCGCACCAGCACCGTGCAGCCTCACTGCGGTATCCAGATCCACCCTATCCTCAAAGCTAATCAGTCACACGACAAAAAAAATTGAGCTGTGAGCCGTGCTGCTGTACTGACCAAGATTCTCATCCACATCTCGACTATGCCCGTAGATGGTCTCTTTTGCAGACTTTACACAGGAAAAGAAAATCGTTCCAAGGTAAATCAAAACGCGTTCCATTTCCCCGTTACAAACCCGGCTCCTTGATACTGTCATCTTGATACCGCGGTATCACAGTCAATTCACCAATTTCCACCTACCTCCGCCCTCTCTCCAAATTAGGCCTCGCATCGCCTCACCCTCTGCACCGTCGATGTGTTCACCCACTATCTCCACGTCAAGTCTCCGCTGGAAGTCGCAGGCGATGCTGCGCAATACGCGGACGGCGAGGAGTGCTGGGAGCCGCACCGGGTCGACAGCGTATACGTCTGCACGATTGCAAACTCCACGCGATCCAGAGAGGGTAAATTCATTTCTTTGATCTCAGGAAAGTAGCGACCGATTCCGAAAGTGCGATCCTCAAACGCCTCGATGTTGTCCGAGGAGACTAGTACACGCAGTTGCCGGACCCTACGTGGCGTGTATACCGTGAAGTCTGCGGCAAGCCCGTCCCAGAGCGCGAGGGGTATCGTAACTTCGCACGTTGTATCATGCGCACCGTATAGCTCGCAGAGGCGCGGCCACACTCGCTCCTGAGACAACGTGAAGGCTATCCTCGAGGATATTGCGCGTGCGCGGCCCGCCAAATCGCGAAGTTTGACGCAACCCCCACAATCGATCGTAAATCGGACAATAGGGCCCACTCCGCGCATAACTGCGGAGAAAAGCTGCACAATCTGCTGCGAGTCGCCGCCGTAAGTGTGGTCGTAAGGTACGGCCACCGTCAAAGCCGAAAGCACGGTGTCATTCTGTGCCGCCTTGTCCAGCACCTTGAGAAGAAGCGGGACCGGTAACCGTAGATCCAGCGTCTGCAGGTGACGCGGAGGAGGCATTCCCCAGTGTATTTCCTGATCATAGCCCTGCTGCACATGTTTCTCGTCGTCACGGAAGGCCAGGTGCTCAATGTGTACGCAGCGCGTGAGAATCATCGGCAAAGCAGCATGATAGACGGCCACACAACGGTCGATGCACACTTCGCGGAGGTGTGTGGACAGCATATCCGTAAGCCGCAAAGGAAAGACCTCGAACAACTCGAGCACGCGCAGGTTCGGAGTGGTTAAGCGGACTTGGGGCGTTAACTGGCCTGCGCATCTTAACCCACGCACACGCAGCGTATGGAGCACCGGAAAGTTGAGCTGCTGATAAAGGTTGATCAATGCGGAAGTCGGCTCGTCTGTCATGATTTCGTGAATGCGCGGGGCATAGGATTCCAGCGTGCCCATTGCTCGCTCCAAGTCCATATTTCCCGCTACCGTGGCGTTAAGGGAATGGCCCAATACCTCAACGGAAAGCAGTACAGAGGGGCCGCACCGCTCGAGAACTAGGGGAAGGAGCCTGCAATCCATGCGCGTGGATAGGCGAATGCGCGCCCACAGGAGCGGTGAGGCGAGCGCGACGCGACGCCAATGAGTCGACACTTGCGCCACGGCAAGTTTGTCCGCTATATCAGAACCAGCAGCGAGGCATAGGAGAGCGCTTAGCAAGTCATCGGGGATCTGTGCGATTGCAGGCATCTTGCTGGCGGGAGGAGCGAGCCGGCTGCAATACGGTGCACGGTTTACCGAGAGCGGAACTTGAAGCAGCTAAGCGCTCACTCCGCTGGAATACAATGATCTCCGCGGTGCAACAGAGTGCGATGAGACCCCCCTCAATAATTTACCTATGGTAAGACTACGCCTTAGAGCTCTTACACAAGTGCGAACGATGCTTCATTTCAAGCAAACTCGATGCTGATGTCCAACTGTCGCTGGTGGGATAATCCGCTCTTCGACGTCGCCGTTCATCGATCATCCCTCAATTTTATGGCTCGATTTGCATCATATACTAATACTCTCAAAGACTGGAAGAAGAGTAAGCGCGGGTATGCAGAGCTCAAAGGCGCAGTTGTCCATGAGTGCAAACTCGACGCGCATAAGACCAGGAGGTTTTGAGCGCTCGCTAAGATGTCCTTTCATGAGCAGGGCGTGATGGTGAATACAGGGACTCAGTGTCGTCGAAGCCGATCTCCACGCGCCGACATAGACATGCCGTAGGTGGATATATAGCAAAATCCTCGGCGAGGCCGTCCCAGCAGCTGAAACCAATCGCAATCTGGAGCGCGTTGTATCTTGCGGCGAGGTACGGCCAGACGCGCTCCGAAGAGAATCGCGGATTTTCCGTTCATCGTGTGCAAGCGACCCGCCGTGAAGGTTCGGTCGCTCTTCATCACGAAAGATATGATCGCGCCAATACCATGGAGAAAGGGGCCGCATATTCTGCCAATTACCTGCAGATCGTGGCCCCGGGCCAAGGAAACAATCACCGCGGGCAAAATGCTGTCGCGATTGACGATTAGTATGGTCCAGCACCTGAATGATCTCAGGGAACGGCAACTTCGAATGTAGAAGAATTATCCTGAGAAATGGAGGTGTGCTGCAGCGTGTGTCCACGCTGCGGTCGGCCTGATTCAACGCCATTTGATCTGTCAGAAATGTCAGGCTCACAAGATTGGGGCAGCGCGCTAGCAGCGTCAGCAGCTCCGCGTATTGTAAAGTGGGATAACTGTCGATGGAGACCGATTCCAAGCGTTCCGAGAGCAGATCGGAAAAGTTGTGCGGCGTGACGTTCGTCAGGTAGAATGCACGCAAGTCAGCAGCGGTTAGACTGAGCTCCAAGTTCCCGCCGGTTTCGCCGGCGCGAATGCGCAAAGCCCGTAGCACAGGAAAGTTGATATAGCTGCGAAAAGTGAAGTTGCAATCTTCGGGGTGTCGAGACCAAGTCGAGACTACGGATGCGCGCACGAGGGTACGCATTGCGGACTCCAGATAGCCCGTATCGCGACTCCGAAATGGACTGGCAACGGAAATCTCGAGCAGTACGCGCGGGCCAGTCAGTTCCAAGACGTGACGAACCCGACGGTAGTTCGATCTGGTGGATAAGGAGAAACGCGACCAGAGACGCGGCGAGCCGCCGCCAGCGTCTCGAGACCTGCCAGTGTGCCACAGCAAATTTGCTGTTGATATCCGAGCCGCTCGAAAGGCTCTGGATCTGGCGCAGCAGCTCGTCGGGGAGCAGCTCTATTGAGGACATGGCTCTTGTTGGCAGGGGTAGGTACCTACTCGTGGTGGTGCGAAGAAGAAAGAGAGCCGGCTGCACAGCCTCACTTTTGTGCGCATCAAACTGTCTCGTCACCGATGAGAACACTGCGTGTCTCGTCGAGGAGCGGTGCGGGTAAGCGCATTGAAGGAGATTCAGCGTGCAGGTGACGTAGAGGAATAAGGCCGGCTCCTTAGTGGACTTGCGGTTCGGACAATTCGAGCATGCGCAGATTTGCTCGGCTCTGGCTTCGCGCACACGCAGGGTAAATGCGCAGGGAATTTCAGCTGGACAGCGGTGTAGTCATTCTGAGCACCCGGATGCTCGCGCTCGCGCGCATCGCCAATTTCCGAGCCGCAACATTGGTGGCTGAGGAGAACGCAGCATTCGAGGATACCGCGATCTCAAGCAGCACAAGAGAAGAGTACAAGGTAGTTCCAGCGCCAAAGTGAGGCGTTTGCGGTCCAAGCGAGTCGACAAGTACCAGATAGTTAAAGCATCAGCGGAACTTCGGAAGATGCAGGCTCCGAGCGAGTCGACAAGTCTCAAGCAGCCGCGCGGTGAGCGGAGCGCGAGACGCATGCTCAACTGCCAGCTTGGGAGCAACATCCGAACCAGACACCCAGGCAGGCTACGTGGTCGAGCGCGCGCGCAATTCCAGACGGAGCCCCAGACAAGGTGATGGTCGGAGCTCAAGCCAGAACGGCGCGGTCGGGTCTTTCCGCTGCTTGACCTCTGACCATTCCAGCGACTGAACAGGATCCTTTGAAGACGCCATGAACAGGTCAGTTCACTCACTCATGATGCGGATGGATGTGATTTACTCATTTCTGGTGCAGAGGGCCGATTATCCTTGTGTGTCGCGCCACTTGAAGCCCGTTCTGAAGTCTGAACGATGCTGACGGTCGGTATCGTAGACTATAGACGAGGCCGAGGTCAGTGCAGCTGCACAGTATAATAGGCGCGGGAGGAAAGCTGACGGGGAGCTGTATTACTATCAAGTACTTGCTCGACCAACTGGTACGCATGGAACTCAAGCACCGGCACTCTAATGAGGCTCCTTCTACTTTCTTCTTAGCCGCCGCCGCAGAAGGACGAAGATCCCATGGCGAGCCGCATGCGCGAGCGACTCAGCGCGCTCGTGACGGAGCTGCGTAAAGGCGCCGAGGGGACTGGGCAGTCGCAA
Source organism: Auricularia sp. M12 (assembly GCA_037042885.1). Classification (NCBI taxonomy): domain Eukaryota; kingdom Fungi; phylum Basidiomycota; class Agaricomycetes; order Auriculariales; family Auriculariaceae; genus Auricularia; species Auricularia sp. M12. The sequence continues at coordinate 3,533,263 of CM073216.1, forward strand.
GGCTGAGAAGACGCGACTGTTGCACATATCACATATCACGAATGACAACCGACGCGTGGTTGTGCTCTGACCCGGCGTCTGTTTGCTCTTAAGCCCCTGTTATTGACCGCTATTTAGTCGATGAGAGCATTATTATGATATGATAGGTAAAATGGAGCCAACGACATGATCCCCATTGGCTCAGTTGGTTAGAGCGTCCGACTGTTATCTTCATGGAACATCGGGAGGTCCTTAGTTCGAAACTAAGATGGGGAGATCTTTTGATTTTGAGGATGACAGGCCTTGTAGCGCTCTGTGTCGACGGCAGCTCCGAAATGGATGTACAACTGATCATGCATGATGGCTTGGTGTACACTCCCTCGCGAAATATACCTGTCTATGCTCACACGTTCATTTATTGTTGAACTGGAGACCCAGTTATCCCTTTTACCGGGTTGCGAGCTGCTTGAGTGGTTGATTTCCGATGGGTGACTTGTGTGTGCCGGTGTCAGCCGCTTTGCCTCTTGAACCCGAACGGCCATGTTGCGCGAGACTGACCGGGACCGCCTGCGCGAGCTGATACGGGAGATTATGGAGACATCGCTGCCCGTTATGTGCCACGAGTGAGCCCGCCGCAGCGCGCCCACCGTCCTCTGACGCGGCGCCCAACCCAAGTGCTCTCGGGATCCCGAGCATCAGCGCGATCGACGAGCTGCGCGGCGAGCTGCACGACGCGCTCGAGACCGAGATGGCCCTCTGCGCCCAGCGGCGCAACGCCCGGCTGCCGGTGCACGCGCTGCCAGCGGACGTGCTGCGTTGCGTTGCGGCCCACAGCGCGTTCAACACGCGCGCCGACGCCGCGCTCGTCTGCGCGCACTGGCGCACGGCGCTCGTCGGCGACCGGCGCCTCTGGCGCGACGCCGTCTTCTTCTGGAACGGCTACGGCGCAGTGGACGCGACGTCCGCCGCCGCCGTCGTCCACCGCGCGGGCGGCGCGCTGGAGTCGCTAGCCGTACAGAGCCCGCACGAGCTGCTCGGCGACCCGCTCGTCGTGCCGCTCGTCGCGTCCGTCCTCGGCGCGCTGCGCAGTCTCACCGTCGACCTCGTCCCGGCCGACGAGGGCGCATGGGCGCAGATCTTCGCGCACCCCGCGCCGGCGCTGCAGACGCTGCGCGTCATCCGCTACGCGCTCGCGTCGGTGTACGTCCTCCCGCAGACACTGTTTGCGGGCGTTGCGCCGGCGCTGCGCACGGTGCTGCTGCACTGCTGCGTGACGCCCGCGGCGCCGTGCGCGGCGTTCGCGGGCGTCACGACGCTCGGCTACTTCCGCTTCGCGAAGCTGACGGGCGGCGAGGTGGCGAACGCGCTGGCGCTCGCGCCGCGGCTCGCGCGGCTCGTCGCGGGCAGCTGGGGCTACGAGACCGCCGCGGACGTCGGCGGGTGGACGCTTGGCGCGGCCTTCCGCGAGCTGTGCGTGCAGAAGGTCGTCAGCGACGGCGTGTTCGACGCGCTCGCAAGACGGGCACGGCGCGTGGTCGTGCACGAGCCGCTGCCGCTGTACGCGGACGCGCTCGTGCTGCGCGCGCACCCGCTCGCGCGCGTCGGCGTGTACTGGCTCGGCGCGGGCGACCGGCTGAGCGTGGCGATCGCCTCTGACTCGGAGGCGGGCGCGGAGTATGTCGTGGCGCGCGTCGCGGAGGGGTTTGTTTCGGCGTTCGTGAGACGGCATTTGGATGATATGCGCGCGGTGACGCGGGTGGTGTTCCCCGATTCGCTCTGGCTGGAGCTGTGTGCGCTGCCTGCGCCTGCAACCTGGCCTGCCGTCGTGAGCCTGACGCTGTACCTCGCGCTCTCGGGCCCGCTCGGCGCGCAGTACACCCACGCGTTCGTGCTGCAGGACGCGCCGCTCGCGCAGGTGTGTCCGAAGCTCGAGAGCGTGCACCTCGTGCACGCCGGCTGCCGGGGCAACGCCGCGGGCGAGTATCTGCGCGTGTCGGCGGAGCATGTTGCAAGATGGTTGCCGCCGGGTGTGCGTTGTTTGCGCGTTTCTGGCATCGTGCTGTGTGAGCCTGGCTTGGGGGTGTTGCGTGCGAAGGTGGGGGAGTGGGACGTCGTGGATGAGCGGCCGGAGGAGCCGTACTCGGTTGAGGACGAGGACGAGTGGGAGTGGACGTTTCCGTTTGACGATGCGCTCCAGGTCTGACCTGACTCTGTGCTTGCGTCGTGTACTGTATCTTTGACTGTATCTCTAATTCTAATGTGCATGATGCGTTTTGTATCCTGCTGTGTCGACGTCCGACGGTCCGAGTCGGTGAAGCAGACTGACGTTTTATGCTCTCCGGACGACTGCGATGCCGAGCGGTTCTGCACGCGGCCAGCTCATTGCGCCGCGTCGAGTTCGAAGCTAGGAAACCGAAGGATACCCGCACGGGCAGGCTTCCCACACGACCCGTCTTGCGGGCTATGCATATGACGGATGGCAGAGACTCACATGCAGCCATCGACACCTAAGTTGCGCAGGTCAGCGCGACTCGCGCGGCATGTGGCAATTGCTGAACCGTGACAGGCTGTGACATGGGGTCCTCCGAGTCGGCGACGTTTTCTTGCTTCACAATAAATAGCTCACTGCGGTTCTCTACCACCATATTATGAAGGAATACGTTGTCATCTTCCCAAACGATAAGTAGTAATCTCTTTTCTCCCTCGAGAAGTGGCGCAGCATCTGTGAAAATCACCGTCGCTTTGGTGGGTTGGGCGCCTAGTCGCGTCGGCACGGAGGCGATGCAGCGTGCTCTGCTCTTTCTTCACTGATCATGTCTGCGATGGCGCTGCTCCCCGATGACCTGCTCAGCGAGATTTTCTTTCTTGCGGCTGGTTCTTCCATCGAATGCAAATTCGTCGTTGCGCAAGTTACGGCGCGCTGGCGGCGCGTCGCGCTCAGCTCGCCTATACTCTGGACACGCATCAGCCGTCCACGTATCAGGATTGTAGTCGCCTGCCACTGGTACTGGAATGCTGTGGCCCCTCTGCACTGCTCGACATCGAGGTGCCCGGCTACGACATCGATCTGGACTGTCTGGACCGCACGATGCACGCATTTGAGCCCTTCGCGGCGCGCATCTGTTCGTTGGATATGGAACGTCCCTCGCGCGCTCTTCTGGACTGCCAGCTGGACTTTCCTGCGCTCCAAACCATGCGCATCAGGCACCACGCGGCTGCTGTTGCCAATCCACCGTACAAAATCAGTCTAACGGCTCCGAATTTGCGCATCCTCGTGTTGGATTTTTCGACCTGCTCTCCAATAGAATTGTCCAACTCCGCATCGACTCGTGCCCTGGCGTCGATTATGCAGAGTTCCAGGCCGTACTCGCGCACTGTGCCCGCGTCGAGCGCCTGACGTTCCGTTGCAGCGCGATGACGGGCCACCTCGGACGACAGCGGCCATGCGATATGCATCACTTGACATGTCTTCGGGAGCTTGAAGTGGGCTTACCGCTCCCGCTGCTCATGGAGGTGTTGGAGAACGTTGCGCATCGCCACCCGGCCCTACGCGCACTGACAGCTATTACCGCGGACGACGATGCTGCGATCCTCTGGTCTCTCTCCGAGATGCTCCTGCGCGGTATGGGGCCACTGAGAACGCTCGTAGTCTCGCCGGTGAGCGGGCAATATTTTTGCGTAGGGGATGCAGCCGGCCGCCAACGAGCGTTGGGAATATGTGGAGGCGTCCGGCCGGTGTCCTGTACTGGTCTCTGGGCATATCTCTTCGGCGAATACAGCGCCCACAGGACCATGAGAGTGATGATGGTCGGCCTGAGCGTGTGGGACTTCTTGGCTGAGGATACCGTCCCGTATCCTCTGAGTGCGGCGCTGGACATGTTGATGGTGCATCTTGACCTTCATCGGGATGCCTCCGTATATCCTCTGCGCCGCATTCATATGCCAGATCTGCAGTGTCTGCATATCTTTGGCGATATCCCTTCTACGCCGATCGTTCAGCATATCCTGCAGAGCATTGAGTGGGAAGGGGGTTACGTAATCGAGCTGAACTTAGAGCAGGAGCTTCTTGATGCTCATTGCTCATGACACTCGCGACTTCATTGAGAGAGAGGGTGCGGGGCGATGGAAGCTGGCAGCGTGAGTTTTGCTGCAGTGGACAGGATGTTCTAGAATTACTCTTGGTATCTAACTCACCATAGATAAAGCACGCGGTATCCACCCGTTTCTTATCGAATATCAGCTGTGGATAGGTATTATAGGCTACAGAAAGCTGGAACATCAAAAAGTCAACACGCGTTTAAAGTCCGCTTAGCTCCTTGACCAGAAGCGGCTCAAACGCGCCACGCGCAACGACTCGGCGAACGCTAACCTGCCACCGCATGTTAAAACACGATGCGCGCTCTAGCGCGGTGCCACAAGATGCAAACGTCGGGCTGGCGCGCCTTCTAGGGCCGCTGTCGAGGGGCGCGCATCTCGGTGTGCTTTTTCGCCGGACGCGCGCTGCAGCCGGACTTAACTCTCAACTCATTCTTTTGCTTGGCTTGGTAGCTTCTTGGTTCTAATGGATAATCGCGTGCGCTGGGATGCTGACGTTGAACGCGGAGAATGAGTGCACTGTGGATCGGTCCGCGCTGTTCATCTCCGACCCTGCTTGCGGCTAACGCGTTTCATATACGGCATGGGATCTACTAGTCCAAAGAATACGTAGTACAGTGCGCATTTAGAGATAAAGGTGCGCTGAAGGAGAACAGCGCGCGGCGCTGCGCTTCATCTGCTCACCATGCCCCTTGCCGACCACAAAAGACTGCTGGTTTTCTGCGACGGTGTGCCCATCCTCTCGATATATTCTGTTGTTTGGGTTTATACTGTTAAAAGGGACGAACCAGGATGGTTTAATTGCCAGTAAGCTGGCGTTCAGTTGCACAAGCAGGCGACGGCGTTGATTATTTTATATAGCCGATAATGGGACGAGCTTTGACGGCGACGAGCCGCTGTACTTCACCAACGTCCTTCGACTCTGTGCGTCTGATTCTCCGATTGGTGGTGAGGTCGTCTTTGCTCATACTCATATCAGCGCGAGCCGTGCTGCAACGCGCGCCGAACGCCCATGAGTACGTCGGCCCCACCATTCACCGTCAATTAATTGGCGGATGAACAAAAATTCCAGCGGGAAAGACGTTCTGCAGGTCGTTTACTACCAGTCCGGCGTCGGCACTGAGAGCGACTTCCGCGGTCACGCGTCCAGCTACGAGCTTGCGTTAGGTATGCAACTTCACCCTCTTCTTCGTGTCGACACTGACGCCGGCCTTCTTCGACCTGTCCACGATAGAGCTCTTCGGCACCGCCGTTGGTACGCACTACCTCCAACTGCGCACTTGCCGGGTGTGGCTTGACTGACGGGAACTGATACTGCGTGTAGCGCGCAAGATCCGCGACGCCTATGCGTTCATCGCGCAGAACTGGAGCCCGGGCGACGAGATCTTCCTGTTTGGGTTCTCGCGCGGGGCGTATACCGCGCGCAAAGTTGCCGGGCTCATCGTGCGTCCTCGACACCTAGTTTAAAGTCCATCGAACTGATCGTACCCACCGCGACTTGTAGGACCGCATTGGGGTGCTGGACGTCACGCGCATGGGAGACTTCTAGTGCGTCTTGGCTCTGGCCCGTGAGCTGGACCGCGGACTGATTGGGATGATGCCACGTGCTACCGGGTAGTCCGTACTGGTACGCGTTGGAGACGGGGAAAGGCGATGTCCCGCCCAGGCCGAAGAAGCCTGTACCCATCCAGTAAGCCGCTCTCGCTCCTCAGTTATTCGCATTCTAACCGCGACACGTGGCAGAATTGTCGGCGTCTGGGATACAGTCGGCGCCATCCGCACTTCCTTGCTTCAGGTATAGATCTCCTTCTGCATTATCTCTCTATATCTCTGCACGCTGATCAGTCGCATCGCCCAGCCCTTCCCCGGCGAGGTGCACCGACTCTCGATCCACGACTCTCTGCTCCCGCGCAACGTCAAGCTCGCTCTGCATGCCGTTGCATTCCACGAGAACCGCAATTGGTTCCAGGTCACACTGTGGGAGGACCCGGCGGAGGACGAGTTCGGGGACGCCGGCGCCGAGAACTTGGCTGAGGGCCAGCAGCTGAAGCAGGTGCGCCCAATCGTGAGCTGTGGCTCGGAAGCGTGAACGATTAACTGGGTGCTGTTCTACAGGTTTGGTTTGGTGGGGAACATTCGTATGTTGCGCGTAGCAATACTCTGACTCATGAGACGTCTGATGTGCCCTGCGCAGCGATGTTGGAGGAGGATGGGATCAGCACGAGCTGGCTGACATCTCGCTGTTCTGGATGGCCGTGAGCACCTTCCTTCTCACTCCCTCGCGTGTCTCACGCCCTTTTACGCATTCTCAGAGCGAATGTCAGCCCTTCATCGCCTTCGACGAAGAAATGCTGCTCCAGAACATCCGACACGCCGCGCCCGGCGAGCCACGCAAGCCGCTCTGGGGCGCCAGTGTTCCGCACAACTCGTACATGCACACCCCTCAGGCGCTCGCGCTGCTCGGGCACATCACCGCGCAGACGCGCCTGGCGTCCGGCGCGCTGCAGCGCCACGCGCTCTTCCACCCGAGCATCCTCAACTCGCCGCGCCCCAGCAACGCCGCGAAGGCGCGCCACGAGCAGGAGCTGCGCGAGAAGGCCGAACATGAGCACATCGGCCCCGGACACCTGCCGCGCGTCGATAGCGCGTTCGACCCGCGCGCGCGCGCGGAGCTTAAGGGTGGGGACGCAATTGCTGTGGATGTGTACAAGGCGATGGGCAAGTACATGATCACGCTCGATGATTTGCAGGATAAGTTCGGACATAGCTGGAAACCGCGTCTCGTGCCGCTTGGACCGCTGGAGATCAAAGCGAGGGAGCGCTGGGAGAAGGGACCGGATATCGTGAGTGGTTGCCGCTTGAGTCGCCTCAGGAATGGTTGTCACTCAACATTGACCGTTTTCAGCCCGAGCACAAGGCGACGTACGAGAGCGCGGAGCAGTTCGAGAAGATCGTGCACGATACGCCCGCGCATGCTGCGCTTGTGCACACGTCATGAGTCTATTTCATGATGTGACACTGGAGGATCGGACTGCTTCGCTGTCCGAGACTGCTGTTGCGAGGCGTCATAGCGAGCCCGTCATCATGGTCCAGTGACTGGTTGTGGCATGTTCTCACTCGTAGACAATTGAATTAACCAACATGGCGACATGCTCGTTCACACCCGCTGCGTGGCGATGAATCCATCTCCCGTCACGTAAGCGCCTTGATGGACAACACGACGGTGCAACGATTGGCTCCTGTGTTGACGCCGCTAATCCGCTCAGAGCAGCGCGTGGTCTTCACCAGTAGTCGAGCGTACCCAAGGGAATGACGCAGCTATCACTGCTAGCTCCTCGGCAGGCGAGACACATATGGCGGTGCAAGTCTCACCGAAAATGCGGTTACCGAGCGACGGGAGAAAGAGGACAGCGTAAAAACGCAGGTGATAGTAGCTATTTCCGTTCAGTATATCTCAGAGACTGCCTCTGGCGAATTCGAGGCGCGAAAGTGACCAGTCCGAGTGAATACAAGTCGAAGAGCCAGTCAACAAGCGCAAACAAACCGATGTTCTCGGTTTCTCCGCTCTACCGCACCAAGGTGTACGAATGCGCCACAGATGTCCTCTGCGCCGCTTTTAGTGAGGCTCGGGACGAGATTTCAAGGTAGGGCATCTCGTCAACCGATGATTAATCTGCTCAATTTCTGATAGTGAGCAGCAAATCCGCTCAAAAATTGCAACTCCTTATCGCAGCGGTTGCAGCCACCGTTAGAGCCGCAGCCAGCGAGGCCTGCGCAGACTTCAAAGAAAGGCGGAACAGCACAAATCCTGATTCTATGATGTGCCTGCCCATCGAATTGACCGGAAAATGCTTCAGGATGCTCAATCTTCGCGATCGCTTTGCTGTCTCGCACGTCTGCCGCGGCTGGCGCCGTGTGGCGCTCGCAGACCCATTGATGTGGACCACTTTGCGCATATCGTCGCGAAGGCCAGATGATTTTCACAAGCTATCGACCCTCTTATCACGATCACAATCAGTACCGTTCCGTCTGTCCTGGGACGTATCTCTCCGGCCCGACGCCTCTCGCGACGTACTTGGAGACATGACGGAGGCGATTTCTCCGCATATAGGTCGTATGCAGTTCTTCAGAATCCAGTGCAATCTTCACAATCACCGGGGCACCCTAGCCCGCCTCTGCGACCGTGCTGCCCCCTTGCTACGGATTCTAGTGCTCATGAATCAGCCAGACGATCCCGTCATACTCCCAGGACTCTGGAAGGAGAGTTTTACACCGCGCCTAGAGAGTCTTACTGTCGGCACTTTCTTGGTGCCGCCCACTTTTGAGCCTCTGCCGTCTCTGCGGGAATTCCGAGGAGATATTCGCTATCGCGCCTCTATTGGTCCCCAGAATGTTGGACTACGTAACTTGTTCAACCTGTTTCCGCGCCTTACATGTCTCAGTCTGTATAGGATCAGCGTCGAAGACTTGTCTGCGTTCCCACCCTTGCCCTCGTCACTCAACGATGTCCTGCTCGACCCCAAGGAAGGACGCCTTGTAGACTTCACTGCCTTTGTCGACAACTGCATGGGCGATACAGTGCGACGCTTCCAGGCATGCTATGCCAAGCGCATCTCGACCACCATCGACGCATTTGCGAAGAAGGCGCGCGGGACATGGGCCCTGAGTATTAATGCGCGTAGGTACAACGATCCTGAATCTACTTTCGAGGACGAGGAGAACGGCTTGTACTACAGCGTCCGCACCGTCGTAGATAAATGGTGGCTCGGAGAACCATGGATGCGGTGCTTGGTCCGCCTGGCATCGCTGACTCTGCCTTGGGGCGCGCTGCTGGATCTCGCATCAGAGAGTGTGGTCTGGGAAAGGAGCCTGCCGTCTCTCCGCAATCTCAGCATTACGGACAACGAGAGGAGACGACTCGGGAGGCTGACGTCGCAGGCGAACTCTCAGTCCACGTCGCCCATACATGCTGTGAAGCTCGAGACGCTTGCCGTCGCGATCAAACACTCAGAAGAATGGGTCGCTGTCCCAGCTGCGATACCCCTCCTGGTTTCCTATGGTCCTGCGCAGCTGGAGACGGCGCGAGTTGAAGTTCCACGGCCGACAGAGCTTGTCGAATCGGACGTCAAACTCCATGCCCTTGTGCGACTGGCTCGGTACGTACGACTAGCGGAGAAGCGCAGCAACAACGTTGTGGCCGAGTTTGTCGACGGGGAGCAGGTGAGCGGGCCGCAGCACTGGCCGTCGGACCCCGGTGCGTAAAATTGATACTCTCATCATTTGTCTCACCAGAGCAGGGGAAGTATGGACTGCCTCGGAAGACGAAGACGAATGGTGAGGCTCGTATGGGTACTCTGAGAGGAGACGTGAAACTGTGCGTCGAATGTTGGGATCGAGAACACTGTCAATATGAACTTTATGGTCGGCGAGCGTGTCCAGTCTGTGCCGCGGCAGAGAATCGCAAGCTATCTTCAGTGCTCGGAAGGCACTTGCATTACCTCCGAGTACTAGTAGTGTTTCAGTTTATACGTAGCTTGGATGTCCCGGCACGGCGGAGAGCAACTTGAGCTGCCACAAAGGAGGCTATAGAGACATCCTCAGGCTGTGATTTCGAGCTGGACTGCGGACAGGTTCTCACGGTCCGGGGTATCTTTCGAAAGCCTCGTGCGTAACGCGCGTTTCGCAGGCAACTCGCGGCCGGATGAATGAAATCGCAGGTGCTACCATTGTCGACACGTGTTATCCTCCATTGTGACTGTCGAGAGGGAAAGGGTGTGGCAACCTTCCATTGTGATACCACGGCGAGGGTCTCTGTGGATTGCCACTGGGGTATAAAATACCGCGTGCGCTGCGAGTAATGGGGGCGACGCATTTCCCATTGCCGCACGCGGTACCCGTCTCAAACCTCGAACAATGAGCAACCCCGCGGATGCTGAATGGCTCGTAAGTACCGTGAAAGAATTTTAGGTCGTCCCTTGCATGCCAACGCCTTGCTTGCAGGACCGTATGAAGGTCTATTTCCCTCAGCGTGACAAAAAGACCGGCGAGGTCGTCATGGTTCCCGGGATCCTAGTAGGATCCGAGAGTCAGGCTCTGCGCAAGAAGGGCGTACGTGTCTTACACTCTCCTTTGCGATACCGCCATTGACGGACCTTACTATGCAGGACCTCGTCCTCCATTCCGCTACCTGGGCGGCTCCGCCGCCTCCAGAAGATACTATCACTAACGCCAATGTCTCAGCCAAGGAGTATAAGATCTCACATATTGTTGGAGGTCTTTCTGTTTTTGTGCTAGGAGCTGGGCTCGCTCTTTCTTGGTATCTGTGTTAATTTGAATAATGACGATCACGGTGTCTTTCGCTTTTGATCAGTGTCGCGAGGTTGGTTTGAGGATTATGTAGAGCATGTGAGACTGATTGCGGCCCACGCATCCTGACAGGCATCATCCATGGCGAGACGAATTCGAATACCAAGTAAAGTAGTGAATTACGGTCGAGAAATCCAGCAACAAATAACAAGCAAGCGTCGTCCATGCGTGCATCAGCCCTCGAGACATTCCCAATCCGGAATAGAACGCGTAGCCGACAGCGACATAGCAATATATCGAGCACCGCACAGCTGCGCCAACGGCGAGCGCGGGCGCGGCTCGTGCTCGTCCGATTGGATATCCACCTCAACGTCCAGCACGCGCAGGCCATTGTACACCGGCAGGTGCGCAAGCATGCGCGCCAGGTCAGTCGCGCGCGCCTCGGTGAACTCGGAGTAGAGCACGCGCAGACGGCGCAGCTGCGGGCGCAGGACGTGGCAAAGTTGGAAGAGCGCAAGGTCGCGCTCTATGCCGTGCAGTGTGAGCGACTCGAGCGTCGGTGCGCATGCTGCGAGGATTGCGGGGTCCGGGATTTCGTCCATCCGTAGAGCTCTGAGGTTCTGAAGGACGGAGAGCGGGACGTCGCCCATCAAGAGCGGCGAAGAATAGTCGAGCCCGTTCCAGCGCAGACCGAGCGCGAGCCGCTCGAGTGTGTAGCGAGAGTGGCGAAGGAGAAGGGCCCAGCCCGGGAACGTCTGCGATAGTACGAGGCGCCGAAGGCGCATGCTGTCGGGCACTGCGGGAAGATGCGTGCCTTGTGCCGCCGGTTGGATTCGGTTGACGTCGACCGTGAGGTCCTGCAGGTGCGACATGTGCACGAGCATAGCGAAAAGTCCGGGGACACTGATGGAGTCGTACGGTGACGATTTTACGAGTTCCAGCTTCGTCAGGCTCCCGAGCGCCGCGAGCAAGAGCGGGGTCGACTGAAGAGCAACGAGCCTCGGCGCACCAGATGCGACGTCATTTAGGACATCTACAACGGCGTCCTCCAATCTGACACCGTCTCTTTCGGGCGCGGTACGAGAGGGATGAAGAGCGCGAGATTGAGTCTGAGGACGTTTGAGGAGGATGCGCATCTTGGTTCTTAGTTGGAAAAGCAGGTCTATCACGGCCTTTATATCCGCCGCATACGCCACGCGCAGTGCACTGTATCCAAGGAAACGTCGGGAAACGGTAACACCGTCAGACAGAACAATGTAGCACCCAAGACCTTGTGCGAGCATTGACCACAACCATAGATCCGCATCAGCGATGTAGCCCAGCTACCCAGAAGCGCCGATGAATAGAATTGGACAAAGCCGTGGACATAGCGCGCGGGGTAGAGAAGCGGAACAATGCCGCGCGTTGCCCAGCAACCAGACGCGAACAAAACGGGACGAGGACAAGGTGCGGAAATAGCCGCAGGCACGCTTGTCATCCCCTCCTGGCCGACACCGAATCGAGCCACGGCACTGGACGCTCCAGAGCCCAGGCTGCCGACTATAGGCCTATTGACTCGCTTGTACGCTGCGCTCACGCAGTCCTGCACCGGCTTTGTTCCATGCGCTCGTCGCCCAGATTCTGACCTGTGTTTTTCTGAGTCACTCGCGCGCGCAATGCGTCGAGGTCTGATGATTTGATGCCGTGTTGGACGCGTCGTCGCGAAAGCCGCTGCCAACTCGCATCTTGTGAATCATCTGCTCGACCGTATGTCAGTAAAATAGCAATCTGAGTATTCGCCCTTACAATGCATTACGACACTATGGCAACTGGGAATACCAAATAATGTTTGGCAATGATACGATTACTGCTAAATCCGGCAGCATAAGGTGGGATAAGGTCGAATAATGTGCGGATAATGTTGGTAATTCCTGACAGCTGCTTGAGTTCATGACATGGTCTGGTCACTTCCTATCTGCAACGGTAACCTGTATATTGGTTTCGAGGAGATAAGTCCGCATAATGTTGTATAAGCCGCGGGATTCCGTGCAACGGCACGAGGGTGATTGAGCTTCTGACATGATCGCTTATCTTCCTACAAATGTGTATAGTCTAAAAGTCATTGAGCCGTAAAAACATATCACCGTCAATCGCAGATATGTTAGACACTTGTATTTTGGTTTGCTACTCCCAGCTCCCAGAACTCCCAGGTCCTGACTTTGACTGCTCCTGACTCCTGAACCCGAGACTTGTACTCCCAAAGTTAATGGAGAAATAAAACTTGTACTCCCAGAGCAACTTGTAAGGCGGAATAAAACACAAGTCACTCCTGACTCCCAAAATGGTCAAAGCAGAGCAGATGTATTGCGCGAGTTGTGTGCGAAAGATACAGTGTGTCGAGATGAGAAAAAAACGAGCTACGATACAGCTATAATACAACTTATGCTACAGCTACAGGCAATTCCGGACGAAGGTGAGGCACCGGCGGCAGTCTGTGACGATAGTCCATGAAGGACTGGGCGAAGCAATGCCAAACGCTGCTCTCCAGATTATAGAAGAGCTCGGACTCGCAGTTCACGGAGTGGATGTTGCCGCCGATGGCGACGAGCTCATCCCACGGTTTGAGGAACTGGTCAGCTCGAGGCCAAGGGCGCATGAACGTGTAGAAGTTCCACAGGCTCTCGAGGCGCTCGGTGCGATCGACGACGGTCAGCTTGTTGATCGCATTCCGGTCCGTGCCAGGGACAAAGTCGGAGCCACCCCAGCAACCGCGGCATTGTCTATATCGCTGCTTTGCGTCGAACTGGAGTGGCGCGTGGTCGGGGTGACTCTGCCGGATCGTGAGGTCGAGGTAGAAGAGCTCATAGCGGAACTCTAGCTCCGTCAGTTCCCACATGATGTACCTGCGCCAATCCAGCGACGGCCAGACAGCATCGTCGTCCTTGCCCGCCGTGAAGGGAGGAAGCTCGTAACCGTCAAAGGTCGGGTGGTTGATTCGGTCGATATATTGACCGATGCGCTTCAGCGGCTCGGCGGGCGGCATCTCCGGGGGCGGCTCAGCAGGCGGCTCGGGCGGCGTCTTGTTGGCGGGGGGCTCAGCAGGCGGCTCAGGCTGCGTCGCCAAAGGCTTTGGACCAGCAGTGGGAGGTGGTTCGAGTCGTGACGAGCTCGACGGCACCGCTGGCGGCTCGGGCCCGACAGACAACGGCGGCACAGACGGATCCTCGAAACGCGAACGGCGCCACTCGACGATGGTGCCAAGGGGGCCCATAACCGCAACGGGACCCTGCTTGTTGGCCTTTGGTTGCGGTTTTTTGACACCCGCACGTTCCCAGCATCTACAATTTCATGAGTGATTAATGACTGAGCACAACTGCGGACATACCCATCCCAATCTGCCCGCCAAATCCGTCGCGATCGAGGTGCCAGTCGCGGATGGTCATCGTTTGTCCGCCACTCAATCGAGTTCTTGAGCAGCTGCTCGCCTTCGAGGTACTGCGTGGACAAGGGCAGATAGATGATGCGCTTCGCCTTGTAGTCCCACCACTCCGTCATGCCGCGCTTGATGTTGTGGAAGTCGCGATGCTTGCGACTGATCAGCCAGAACGTTGGGGCGTCGTCGTTTGCCTCATCCACGCTGAAGTACCACACAGTGTAGTACGTCAGCGGGCGCGTCTTCTTGCTCTTGGGCTCTGAGATATACCAGGTCTTGGGTTCGACCTGGCGCCGCTCAGCCTCGCTCCGTCGAGCTACTTCGTCTTGTTCGGGTTCGTCGAAAAGATCCCGGATGAGCGTGTCCTTGAGCTCAGAGGCGGTCTTTGCCTGGACGGGGGGAGAACGAGGACGAGGGGGACCGTACATTTCCAGCCTTTCCTCCTCGCAAGAGTCGTAATCTTCGTCACTGTCGAAGATGGCCGCCGGCCGTGGACGGTTCAGACGGGGCGGAGGCGGCGGCGCAGGCTGGGGCGGAGGCGGAGGCGCACGCAGCGGCGCTGAGGGATGCGGCAATGGAGCACGGACGGCTTGACCGGACTTTGCAGCAGACGGTTGGGATGCGGGCGGTGCCGGAGCGGGTACGTCTTCATCGTCCTGTGCGCTATCATCCACAGGCTTGGGCAACGATGTGACCTTAGGTGCTGGTTGCGGCAGGCTCGCGTCCAGACCGAGCAAGTTGACCATGCGAGCGACATGCTGCTCCGGCACGACCAACTTCAACAAATTTCGCCAATGAGGCGCGGACATGCCTGGATTCTGACTGGCATCCGTCGTCGCCAGTCGCCGAAGAAAATAAGGACGGATCTTGAGCCAATGCAGCAAGGGTTTAGCGGTATTCAAGTTTCCGCTCTTGACTTCCTGGGGCCGCGTGGCACTGGCGAGGGGTACACCGCCCTTGCCCTTGCGTAAGTTAAAGCCGGGCTCCTTTGCGGCCTTCCAGGCGTTGACGAAATACGATGCCAAGGGGACCTTGTGCAGCTGCAACTTGCCGATGTTCGGCGGCACAGGCAGCACGTCGGCGGTCATGAGGTCCAGCTGCCGCTCCCGCGATACATTCGCGCCCGGAGACGTTATGAGCGGGCATGAATACCGTTGGGAACCAGTGCGGCCGCTCCGTGCTCTTGTAAGCCGAAATCCTGTCTGGCGCCACGAGCACAATGTTGTCCAGGCCAATTGTCGAGTTCTTCCCTTCGAGCAGCTTCGCAGTCGTTCCGCGGTTGCGCTTCTTTGGCGGGGCATCCGCGCTGGAACCCGGGTCTTTGCAGTTCTGGTCAGTAACCTATCATGAGAAATAGCCAACAGATACATACCCTGTCTTTTGCGCTTGGACGACATGCCCGACCCTTTCGCGCCTGTCGATGGCCCGGCTGCTGACAGCTGCGGCGCTGGAGGCAGATGCCCTGCAAGATGCGCTGGCGCGGGAGGAAGATGCGCTGGCCGGGGAGGAAGATGCGCTGGCGGGGGAGGAAGATGCGCTGGCGGGGGAGGAAGATGCGCTGGCGGGGAGGAAGTGGCGCTGGCGCTGGCGGCTTAGCCAGCCTCGGGTCATGGCTCGTCGAACTCGGACCTGCAACGCCGCTGACGAGCTTGCGACGGGTACAGGCGCGTTGTCCTGGAAGCCGACGTCCTCGGTGCCGTTCCAGACGGACTCGGTGACGGCGACGTTTGATCCAGAGAAGGTCGTGATGTCGCTGACGGGCTGCGCCTCGACATAATGGTTGCGCTCGATGTCGTGTATATGAGCGCATTGCTGACTCCCGTACATCCTGTACATGGCTCGTCGGATGACTCCCGCTCGCTGCTTCTCAAGGAGCTCGTTGAAGTGCGCTCGAGTGAAAGGCAGGAGCTGCCACACAGGAATGTCTCGCGATGCGTAGAACATGGCGAACTTGTCACTGGTGGTGAAGCAGCCCCGATAAGGCGCGACGTGCCGAGTAGCCTGATATATACGCGCCCGGCGAGCAACCTCGTATGACGAGACGGTGGGAATGTATGCGTCCAATCCCGCCTCGAGGTCGCCCGTCTTCTTCTCCAACTCCATCCAGCCCCGTATCTCGTTCAGACAGCGCTGCCACTCTGCGAAGTTGACGTGACAGTCCCACTTCTTTAACGACTGTCGTCTCAGGCTGCTTGTGAGCTCAACGAACTTGTCGTACCGCTCCGTTGGAATACGGGCCAACGCAGTCCTGCGGCCTGGCTTCTCCACGGCTGCCCGCCAAAGGGGTGTCGTCTCCAGCTCCGTTGTTTCGATACGATTTAGAAGGAGCGTGGGCAACTTGAAGAGCTCGCTGCCCGCTGGTCGGAGGTGCTCGTCTTCGAGACGATACCAACCCAAGTCTCCAAGCATGTCGGTGTGCCGGAGATTCCACCAGGCGCGGCCAATCTGCAGCGGAACTTGTGAGCCCACTGGCTTGAGCAGCGGCACGAACACCATGTGCAGGTTGTTCTCGTCGTGCATCTGCGGCAGTTGGCTTGCCTCGTAGAGACCGAAGCGACCGTCGACGCAGCGCGTTGGGTCGACGACGGGGTAGTCTGGTATCTCGGGCACAACGTCTCGATTCGTCCGCACGATGTATTTGGCCTCCCGCAGGCTGGGCCAGGCGCAGAAATACGGCAGAGCCGTGAACGAGGGGTTCTCCCTGAACGAAGCCATCAGAGGCTCGTCTGCCAGTAGAAACATCTCGAGAACTCACGATTCATTCTCGTCGATGTCCATCTGGACGTCGACAGCCTGTGCCTGCGCGTTCGGATTCGACGCTGGCTGGCTGCGAGGTCGTCAGCATCAGATCGAGACGGCATACTCGAAACACTCACGCATTGTCGACGTCCATGTCGACGTCTCGAGAGTCCACGTTCATTTTCGTTTGCCTGAGCGACTTGTAAATAAAAATTGACATGGTTTCGGTATAGATGGCTCACTGAAATACGAGTTCGAGAATATCTACTAGTGGATCTGTGGATGATTTCTATACTACGTCTAATATACGACAGGCTGAATACTTGGGACGATTCTGAGTGGTGGGAGGGGGTGGAGAGAGACGGACGGTACAGGCGGTGACTGTGCGATGCACGAACGAACGGGACGCTTGAGCGCTGATCGCGGCAAGCTCAACAGCCACGTTCACTGATGCGTGAGCGTGGCGCTGATTTATGTTCACTTGCGAGGGACAGACGGACTGGGGGTGCGCAGGCAGCGTGACTGTGTGATGCACGGACGAACTGGACGCTTGAGCGCTGATCGCGGCAAGCTCAACAGCCACGTTCACTGATGCGTGAGCGTGGCGCTGATTTATGTGGAGGTTCGAGGGAGAGACGGAATGGGGGTGCGCAGGCTGCGCAGTACAGGCGGCGATTGTCTGACGCTCAAAGACGCTGGTGTCACTGATGCGTGAACCAGGTCGATGGTGCAGGAGCTCCCAGTAGCGCGTCCAGCTACACGTTCGCTGACGCGCGAACGGTCCACTGGCGCGATACTCTGCGTCGACTGACTCGTCTACGCAGCGAAGGAGAGCTTGGAGAGCGCCCGGCGGCAGCCGGCGGCTGACTCGGGCACTTCGAACTCCGCTCAGCCAAATCGGTCGTCTAAGTTGTCGAATGGCCTTTCCTCAACGCAGAGGCCGAGAATAAATTTACAAAATTTCGAAAAAAAATGATAAAACTACAACAAGTTTAAATGAGCACACTGGAATAATATCTCATGAAATTTCCGCTGTGCCCTTCCTGTCTCACACTCCTGACTCAACCTCATGGCCTGAGATAGCATTATTTTAACTGAGAAACCCTCAATTTAACTCTCAAAGGGGTCTTGTAGATTAGTTAAGTCATCTTGAGCCCTGCATTGGCTGAGCTTTCATTTCCAGAGTTCGCGTTCCCGAACGGGACACGTCACGTGACGCTGTTGACGGTGACGCAATGAGCAGTGAGACGCGACTGCGACCGCACGTTGAGGATCCTGGCCCGGATACTTGCCGCAATATGCTCGGAATAATATCTTAAATACAATCCGTCGGTCGTGGGCGCGGGACGGACGCGTCGCGAGCGACGGACGCTCTCGCACCGACGACGACGAAAAGGGTATTCAACCGCTGCTCTGGCTGCCGTTCGCGACCACCCTGAGCTGCCGCAACGGCGTCACTGGCTTATGCTAGGACCCTAGAGCTCCCTCAAGCCGCAGCGGCGAAGGTTGCTCCGGGGTATGCGGCCAGAGCAGAAGTTGAACACGCGGTTTAAAGTCCGCGCGTTCGCGGCTTCTGCGCGCCGGGTTGCACGCACCACGTGACCTGCATTCCCGATATGGCAACGATTCCGTGCCTGCACCGGTCCGCAAAACACGCGCCGCACATGATGTGCTGGCGTTGCTCTTATCGATCCTCGATCTCTCCCTAATAACCCACGTCGCAGCGAGCACATAAGCCGTGCTTTTTCCGCAGCCGATCTCGCGCACATCCGTCCTGCCCATGGCCGACACTCCAGGTGCGCAATTCATCGTTCTGGCCATTGCGACTCATCAACTCGTCGGTAGGACCATATCCCGAGAATGAGAGTATCC
Organism: Auricularia sp. M12; assembly: GCA_037042885.1. Classification (NCBI taxonomy): domain Eukaryota; kingdom Fungi; phylum Basidiomycota; class Agaricomycetes; order Auriculariales; family Auriculariaceae; genus Auricularia; species Auricularia sp. M12. The sequence goes on from CM073216.1 coordinate 3,551,666, forward strand.
CGGTGGACTTCGCCGAGTTATTCCAGAGAATCGTGCAGCAGGCACAGCTCAGCGGTGGGGAAAAACTGCGAGATCTCTTTGGCATTCAACGCGACGGTACGGAGGAAGCTCTATCGGACGACGATGCTGGACAGGTCACTGAGCAACCTGTGACTCCGGTACAAGCTGCTGGGACTCTCGCGGCTGGCGAATCAGCTGCTGAGCCGCTCGCGGAAACTGGGACAAAAGCTAAAGGCCGCAAGCATAAGTCAGCATCGCCTGAACACTCACGCACTTGCTCTGACTTGCCACGAAGGAAATCCAGAGCACTAAATCCCGAGAAACTCGAGGCGAAGATGCTTACAAGCTGGCATCGTCTCAATAAGAAGATGCTAGAGACTGCGCTGAAGCCCGGGAATATACGTACGTACTGTTGAGAATACATGCCCTCACCAACTCCTCCGTACAGACCGCGTTCCCGAGCTCGACCTCGCCGCGCTCGTCGACAGGAATCAAGAGCGCAACAGCAAGCCTTACCCCGCCTTCGAATCTGTGACGGCCAGGGTCAGCGATGAGCCTTTTGTCCTCGTGGACAAGAAAGACGTACCTGCTGTCATCGTTTTCCCGAACTGGTTATCCAAAGCTAGTCATGTGCGTCCGCGCTGCTGCGGAAACTCCTACTCACGTGCGGAATAAACTCAGGACATCCTATTCAAGAGTCTCATGGACTTCGGGCGCAGTGTCGGTGTGAAAATTCGCGCTGGCGCAGATCAGAATGCGAGAGACGCGGAAGAATGCTATACTCGGCAGGAGCATCAAGACGAACTGCACGGCGTATTCCAGTTGGTATCCATCTGGAGGGCCCTCGGTCGATCGGTGAGCTCAGATGATCAGCCTAGAGTGTGTGTGCTCACCGGGTGAAGGCGAACAATGGCCCTGCGGGGCCCGCTCGCGATCTCTTCAAGAAAACAGACAACCTCAACGCGGGGCTCGCGTTGCTTCGAGAGCTGCGGCTCGTGACCATGCGACTCATGGACATGTTCCAGCTCATCGACCCCGAGCAGTACAACCTCTTCAACGATGCCTCGGAGAAGTTGAAAGCCATGTACCCCGCATATGCCGCGCTGGCCGCTGCCGACCCCTCCTTCCTCCACGGGAGAAGTCTCATCTACAATCGAGAGACCGGCGAACACACTGACCGCCGCGATATGAAGCTCGCATGGACGCCGATTCTCACAGTGGGTAAATACCGCGAAGGCACGCTTCGTGTCGCGGGTTCGGACATTAACTATCTCCCCGGAACACTTGCGTTCATTAGAGGGGGCATCTTGAAGCACTCTGTTCAATTCGCAGGCGGTCAGCGCATCGCGATTGCGCACTTCATGCACAAGAATGTCCTTGCGGAGGTCGGTGCAACGAAGGTCAAGCTTTTCACATACAAAGAAATGGCGGGCTATAAGCCGCCTTTCGACGAAGGCAACGGTGACTGCGATGAACCGATGAATTAGTTTCTGAAGAGCGCATGTATTCAACTCACCCTGGCAAGCATATATGCACTCATATTTCACCTTACTAATTTTCGGGCACTCATTCATCATGAACAAATGAAAGCATTAAGATTGGCGGTTAAGAGGGTCAAGGACAGGCTCATCGAGATTACAAAGTGATTAAAATAAATTAAGGGAAGGGTATTCAAGCCGAACGAGACTTCTTCGTCACCGGCTGGAGTTCCTGCTGCTCATCGACCTCGCCCTGCATGTCTCTCTTGCGCTTGTCCCTGCTCGACGGTGCCGCGGGTGCCTGCCTGGCACTGGCGACGTCGCGGCTCTTCGACGGGCCGGGAACGGGCACCGGGGTGGCGAACGGGTTAGGTTTGGGGCGGCCATTGCGGCTGGCCGAACCAGCCATTGGCCGCTGCATGATTGCCGTCCCGCTGGCGGCGCCACCGCGGAGGCCAGCGTTGGCGAGGGGAGTGGCAGCGGTGGCGGCGGCGGCGGCGGCGGCGGTGCTTCGCGGCACGGTGGCGGGGGCGACGGCGCGTTTGGTGCGTGGAGGGGGAGCGGTGGCGGTGGGCACGTGAGCGGGAGCGCCGGTGGCGGCGGGGTTGGTTCGTGGAGCGGCAGCGGCAGCGGTGCGGGCAGGAGCGGCAGCGGCGGCGGTGCGGGCAGGAGCGGCAGCGGCGGCGGCGGTGTCGCCAGGTAGTATCTCCGGGATTCGGGTTCTCGGTTGGAGGATAGGATCTGGCAGCTCGGATCCGCTGTACGGCCTGCGCACAAGCCGGAGCTGTACGACGATGGACATGCCGTCACAGTCATGGCCATCCCGGCCCATGTCCATATCGTCGCCTTCCTTCAGGTGCGCATAGCGAGGAATATCCTCACCGTAACTTGGGTGCACCTGCAACACCTCGACGAACAAGTTTTTCTCCCAGTCGTTCAGGAGAGAGAGCACGGTGGGCGGCAGCTCGTCGTAGCTCAACCACCGGTTGAAGCGCGGCGTGTTCACGATGATCGTCTCGCCAGTCTGATTGACTTTAGTCTCGCGCAACATAAGAAAAGCGCGGCGGATAATACGCACCACCATCTGACAATAAAACTGCCACTCTCCGTTGGGGCGGGTCGGTTTGTCCGGTAGAGAGTAGAGCGGAAGCTTGGGGGGCATGGAAAGAGGATTAAAGAGCGGGGTAATGTCAAGTCTGTAACTGCGAGACCCAGACGCTTAAGTACGTCGCTGCGCGGTCCCACGATCTGGACCCAAGAATATTCCGATTGGATAGAGGACTTGAAACGTGAAAGAGCTTCCCTCGCGTGGATCGCAGGCCATCACCGCATGACCTTCACCTTTTACTCATTTCTTTGAGGACGCGCCACCCAGATTTTATCCCTTGCTGCGCGAACGCGACGACGGCCAGCAAATCCCATGTCACCCCGGACTACTCGCAGCGGCCGGAGCGCGATCGTTCAGCAAGCTCCAGCGCAGGAGACGATCAAGAGGGCCTGCAAGCGTTGCTCTGCCGCACAAGGCACGAAGGTCAGAGCCCATGGAAGAGCCCGTTGCCCGGTACGACGCTCGCGGTACGCGCTGCCCACAAATGCTGAGCAATTTCTTAGCTCGCGGCCGATGAAGCCGCGAACCATCTCGAGCGGAAGCAGGAGTACATGGAGGCTACGCGTGCTCAAAGAGACAAGCTCGTTGCCAGCCGTCGCACGAAGGTCGACGAGCAGGCTTCGGATTCTGACGCCGAGCACGAGGGCGACACAACGCTCGACGAGAGCGAGAACGATGGCGACGTGACCCGAAGCACCGCCGCTACCTCCCTCATGGACGACGAGCAAGAGCAAGACGTTGCTCCCGCCTACGACGACAACGAGCACGAGCAAGAGCAAGACGTCGCGGACGAGCAAGAGCAAGATGTCGCTCGCGCCTACGACGACGACGAGCACGAGCAAGAGCAAGATGTCGAGGACGAGCAAGAGCAAGACGTCGCGGACGAGCAAGAGCAAGATGTCGCTCGCGCCTACGACGACGAGGGCTTGCAGGACGACGGCGCAAGCGTCAGCTACGCCGGCAGGAGGCTCGACGACGACAACTTCTTCAATAGCGAGGATGGGCTGTATGCCGCGCCACTGATGCATGAGCCGCAGAACTTCGACAACGCCGATGCCGTTGCCTCTCAAATCGACGAGTTCACCGAGCAGGCCACGCACGAGTCTCAAATCGAGGACGCGGAGAACCAGGGCGACGACAATCAGACCTCTGATGAGGACGAGGACGACAACCCGTACACCGAAGCCAAAATCAAGAAGATGGCTATTCACGAGCTCGGGTCGGCGCTCGCGTACATCTGGAACTCCAGCAAGGACCGCAAGTCCAAGATGAACGAGGCCGTGCAGCATATTGTACAGGTGCGGGAGGACGTCGACACGAGCTCGTGCACGATACCAAACCTGTGGAAAGGCACGAGTACGGCGGGGGACTTCATTACAAGTAAAGTCCTTGCGCATATACCGTGCTTCATTAACGTGCCGCTCGCAGGTATAAGTCACGCCTCGGACGCCACTCGCCAGAGTCGGGTCCTCACACAGTGGTCGAAGAACGCCACGAGCACCAACAGGTGGCACGACACCCTCCCCAACTTCGGCAGTGTTTGCCTGAAGGTGAGCCCTGTCCGCGCCGATGTGCTGTCCGCTGCTGACGCGCGCACCTCGCAGATGGAGAAGCTTGCCGACTGGTGCCCGTCGTGGGCGTTCATCGCCTTCCTGCCCAAGGACGGCAGCGGGCAAATGTACACTTGGGTCTCTGAGTCGATCGCGGACGAGAAACCCGAGCTGGCGGAGGCCATGCGCAGCACGATGTTCGAGCAGCTGTACAACCTCCGCAAGCAGCGGGCTGCTGAGGACATGAAAGCCCGCGCCGATCTGACGGCGAGGGCTGAGGCCGCCGAGGCATGGATGATGGAACAGCAAGCAAAGTTCGACGCGATGGAGGAGCGGCTGGAGCAGGCAGAGCAGGCTCGCAAGGAGCTCGAGGAGGCCGCGCAGTACTGGCGGGAGAAGGCGCAGAAGCGTTCGAAGTAGCAGTATCGCAGTACAGATACCTCGATACCCCCACATTCCTTTCTTTTTCCTGGTCTCCTCGTCACACATCCGTCCGTCCGATTAATATCAGTCACTCGTTATCGCACTCGCCCACCGCTCCAGGAAATGCAAACAACAAATCATTTCATTGCACCACATAACAGGAAAAGTAGATCAGAGAGCCTGCTCCGCCGTGTCCCAGTGCTGCATATATGCATGTATGCTGATAAGCGAGCATATAGCGCGCGGTGGTACTTCGTCAACGCCGTTCCGTTCCTGGAGGTCTGAACAACACAGAACATAAGAAAATAGCACCTGATGCTCTTCAGGGAAGGGATCTTCCAATGCTCGAGCATATCTTCTGACTGTGGGCGCAACACTGATTTCGTCGGGGGAATGGATGCGAGGAACGGGAATGAGATGTCCAGGGACGCCAAGGAGGGTATATTGACGCATATACCCTCCTTTGACCGCCCACGCTCACTGATGCGTGAGCGTGTATGCGGGTGGCGTCCTTGTGCGAGCCGGCGATAGCGTCGGGGGGAATGCATGCGAGAAACGGGAAGAAGATATCCAGGGACACCAAGGAGGGTATATTGACGCATATACCCTCCTCTGATCGCCCACGCTCACTGACGCGTGAGCGTGTATGCGGGTGGCGTCCTTGGGCGAGCGGGCGACTGCGTCTGGGGGTCTTGGGGGAATGGCTGCGAGGAACGACAAGAAAATGTACAGGAGCACTCTGAGGGACGCCAAGGAGGATACATTGACGCATGTACCCTCCTCTGACCGCCCACGCTCACTGGCGCGTGAGCGTGTATGCTGGTGGCCGTGCAGGTACGCCTAAGCGAAGAACCTGTCCCCATCATCTCGCCTATGAGGAGAACGCCGAGAAGCCGCTCACTGACGCGTGAGCGGCCTCGTCACAGGCCCGCAGTTAAGCGGGCCTGGCCGTGCTGTCGGACGGACACTGACCCGTGGCGTCGACAGCAGCGGGCGGGCGGTGAGTCTGGGTCGGAGTTCGAACGGACTTTGGTCTTTCATCCGCCCTCCCCCTCCTCCGCACACCCCCATCCCCGTCACCCACCCGCCTTCGCCCGCCACCCCGCCTTCCCCCTTCCCTCCTCCCTCCCTCCGCTCCGCCGGTGGCAACGCGTCAGTTGCCATCCAGAGCTCAGGTCGTTGGTGAGCGTGGACACGCGTCAGTGTCTGCGCTCTCTTCGGCCGTCCCTCCTGCCTCACTAAATACATCGTATCACCCGCCAGTGCCAGGCATAATTTTCCTTCATACTTTACCTTTGCCCATTTCCCTCCGTGATAGTCAACGCGTCAGTTGTCTGCCCGGAGAAACGTCGAGCACGCGTCAGTGTTCGTACGCCCCACAATCCTCAAATTAAATAATAAAATCTTGCCCGTTGCTCTCCGTAGTAGCCAGAATCGTTGACTAATAATTTCTCTGTGTCCAATCCCCTCCGTGGTAGTCAACGCGTCAGTTGTCTGCCCGGAGAAACGTCGAGCACGCGTCAGTGTCCGTACGCCCCGCCATCCTCAAATTAAATAATAAAACCTTGCCCATTGCTCTCCATAGCAGCCATATTCTCTGATTAATAATTTCTCTGTGTCCATTCCCCTCAGTGGCAGTCAACGCGTCAGTTGTCTGCCCGGAGAATCGTCGAGCACGCGTCAGTGTCCGTACGTCCCAAATCCAGATCCTCATGGCACGCGATATCTTCGTCGAGCCCACCTATGTGCGGCGGCGAGGAAAGAACAAGACCTCGCAGCCCACGAGCTCGTCAAGCGCTGCTCGCAAACGCGATTCCACGAAGGCGACAGCGGCGGGCAAGCGCGCAGCACCTGCTCTCGACGTCGACCGTCCCGTGAAGCGGCGCAGGATCTTGGCGTCCCAGCGCGCTCCAGAGAGCGTTTATGAAGCCTACCGGGAAGCGGTCGATTCGCGTCGACTCGCCTTCTTCCACATCGATCCCTCAACCTGGGTCGCCGAGATATGCGACCTCGACACGTTGGCTGCGCAAGGCAGTTGCGTCAACGGCTGGGCTGTCCTGCGCAGCGAAGTCGACGAAGCAGAAGCCGTGTCGTATAACTGCACCTGCCCCGACTACCTTCGCAACTCGGACGTCGACCAACGATACTGTCTTCACACTATGCTGCTTTCGTCGGACCATCGGCCGCCGTTCAAGTTGTTCACCGAGAAAGGTACGTTGACTATCTGTAGTGTCGTCGAGCCTCGCACTGACTGCTGTAGACGATCCCTCCTCCGTCTTGTTCGAACATATTCCAGCTACACCCCAAGCACCCGCCCTTTCGTTCTTCGTCTCCTTCGTCCCAGGGCACAGCAGACAAATCGTCCAACATTGCGGGCGATCCTCGAACCAGGGTCACTGGACTTGCGGCAAGCATCGCGACAACAACTGCGTGCACATCAAAGCCGCTCGTGCCCGCGACGCGTTGAAGTTACTGCTCGAGGAGGCGGAAGTCGATGAACACGAGGGTGACGATCTAGCTGAGAGAGCGCGACTACGAGGTGAGCTCGCGTGTTCAATGCTTGGCCGGCCGAATGCTAATGGCCCTGCAGCCGAAGCCAAGAGTCTGAGGGATTACGATGATGAGCGGAGCGTATCCCGCCTCAACGTCGGCCCACCGGCGTGGGCGCGCATTGCCTCAGATTCTGACGAGGATGCACCCACGTTCGCTCTCGTTGATCCTATCCCGGACTACTTCTGCCTCGGCGAAGATCCTCGTTGCCGCTGTGGGAGTGGTCCGAAGGAATCGGCGCCAGTCAAGGTCATCGACTGCATCGTATTCGGACTCTCGTCCGCGTGCGCTGCCCAAATCGAAGTCCAAGTCTGCAGCACCTGCGAGCCCCAAAGCCATCAGAATGCCGGGCCAGACCTGCGCGAGTTCGGTATCTTCAACTTCAATAATTCCCGCCTGTACACGCACGAGCTTCTCGACAAGTACACTAGCCTCATGACGCTCGCCGAGGTTCCCTTCCACGCGTTCCATATATCCGTTTGTCGAGATTATACCAAGTCGTCAATTCCCTTCGTCTGCGAGCGGACGTTCCGAACAGCATATTTCTCGTTCTCCAGACTCCAGAAGCTGGACGTTAGCTTCGTCTGCGACATCTGCGGTGAAGAACCCGAGGTCGTCGTGTGTGATGGCGTGACTGCTGGCTTCAGAGCCGACTTGGTGACGGAGTCTCTGCGACCTCCTACGACCATCGATGCGCACGCGTCATCGATACTCAGCGTGAAACCGATGCCGGGGGAGACGTCGTTGGTGAACGGCGATGTCAGAAAGCGCGCCCAACAGGCAGTTCGATGGCGCCTGAAGTTGCGGCAGGGAAAGACGCCTCTCGCTCCGGGCGACGATTCGGAGGAGTCCCTTGACGAAGATGTCGATGCTGAGGGAGCGGAGCGCGTGGCGAATAAACGACGCAACAAGAGAGATGCGGAAGATAAGGCCATGAGAAAGAAGTTGCCTGGGATTGTGGACGAACTCGCGAAGCAGAGCCGTGAATTAGCACAGATGTTCGGCATATATGTAGCGACCGATTTGAAGAGCCTCGACAGCACCGTCTTAAAGAATTACTTGCATCTATTGGAGCAGGTGGGTTCGTTTCCTTTCCAGGGTAATGTTGTCTCTAACATCGTATTTAGCTGCTGGCATATGAGTCGGTGCTACAGTTCGCAAACAAATCGGCGTGGCCCTTTCTCGACATGCTCAAGGACGGCGACGCGGAGGGCATCCTGCCGCTTCTCTCACTCGTTCCCGCCCTCGCCGTCGTCGCTCGGTATGAAGTGAAGACGACGAAACAAATCAGCTCTACACTTCAAGGCGTCGCGGGATTCGTTCTTGACCGATCGCAAACGGTCTTCGCGTCGCTTTCGCACCACGACCCGGATGAACACCTGATCGAAGAGCATGAGGATTGGCGCGAGGTTCGTTTTTATAATGATCCCGGACAGTGACAAAGTTAACACGCATTTCAGACTGGCACCTTCTACGGACGGCCCCGCATTCGAAACAGATCGGTGTACCCCAACATTCCCGGAGACGGCGCAACCGATCGCGCGACGGTCACGGCGTCGGGCGGGAAGATGGCGTGCTCCAAGTTTTATCAGACCTATGGCAAGAAAGGCTTAACGGGTGGCTTAATGGCCATCTGGTGCCCGCACAGTGTCTGCTACGGGTTTCACTGCATCCCGAAAGGCGAGGGGCGGAACGACGTCTTTTCCGCGCTGTACACTCACTGGGTCCGGCCACCCAAAGTCGTCGTATACGACTTCGCCTGCGCGCTGTCCCCGTACTGCATGATTCGGGAACCCATCTACTTCGGCGACACTCTTTTTGTCATCGACGGCTTCCATGAGCACGACCACACGCGGTGCTCGCCTGCGTGTTTCCTCAGCGCGTACACAGAATGGTGTGAAAAGTATCGCAACATCAACTCCAGCGCGGGCGAATGTGGGAACTCCAGTCTGCTCAAGATCCGCAAGTCGCTCAGTTACATGGGCCAACGGCACGGCATCGTTCTCGTGTACACGTTCCTTGCCATTTGGAACCGCATGCGGCAGAAATCGCGAGAGGCAGCTGTTTAATCACGTGGCTTGAGACCCTGTCGATCGGGCGATCATAGATAATCCTGTATAATCCCAAGTGCCTGAACTTCCGTCTGCATTACTGGTGAGTCATTTTATTATGTCTGTGTGCTCAATATATAACAAAACCGTACAGTCGCAGTAAACGTTTTAATAGACCGTGCTTTACAGACGAAATGAGCCCGGAGTATCCGCAACGGTCTCCCTCCGCCCGCTCGCCCTCCGTTCGCCCTCCCTCGACGTCGAGTCCGTTCTCGGGCTCGACGACGTCGCGTCGTCCGCCCTGCGCGCGTCAGCGCAAGGCGCGACGCTCGCCCGTCACGCGCCAGCCCTCGACCTCGCGTCGGGCGTCAGCGGCGCGACGCTCTCGCGTCACGCGCCCGCCCACCACCCGCCTGCCTTGGATGTCGAGCCCTTCACTGGGCTCGACGTCGCGTCGTCCGCCTTGCGCGCGTCGGCGCAAGGCGCGACGCTCGCCGTCCGTTCGCCCTCCCTCGACGTCGAGTCCGTTCTCGGGCTCGACGTCGCGTCGTCCGCCTTGCGCGCGTCAGCGCAAGGCGCGACGCTCGCCCGTCACGCGCCAGCCCTCGACCTCGCGTCGCGCGTCAGCGCAAGGCGCGACGCTCTCGCGTCACGCGCCCGCCCACGGCTCGCCCACCTTCGACGTCGAGCCCATCGCTGGGCTCGACGTCGCGTCGTCCGCCTTGCGCGCGTCAGCGCAAGGCGCGACGCTCGCCGTCCGTTCGCCCTCCCTCGACGTCGAGTCCATTCTCGGGCTCGACGTCGCGTCGTCCGCCCTGCGCGCGTCAGCGCAGGGCGCGACGCTCTCCCTCTGCCCGCCCGCCGGCGCCCGGCCCCAGCCCTCGACGTCGAGCCCTTCTCCGGACTCGACGTCACGTCGGGCGGCGGCCGGGCGCCGGCGCAAGCCGTCCCTTGCCTTGCCCCGCGCATGTCCGCCCACTGCCCGCCCGCCCGTCACGCGCCCGCCCTCGACGTCGAGCCCTTCCCAGGGCTCAACGTCGCGTCGTCCGCCCTGCGCGCGTCAGCGCAGGGCGCGACGCTCGCCCTCGGCCCGTCCGCCCGTCACGCGCTCGCCTTCGACGTCGAGCCCAGCGATGGGCTCGACGTCGCGTCGTCCGCCCTGCGCGCGTCAGCGCAGGGCGCGACGCTCGCCCTCCGTCCGTCCGCCCACCGGTCGCCCACCTTCGACGTCGAGCCCTTCGCTGGGCTCGACGTCGCGTCGTCCGCCCTGCGCGCGTCAGCGCAGGGCACGACGCTCGCCCTCGGCCCGTCCGCCCGTCACGCGCCCGCCTTCGACGTCGAGCCCATCGCTGGGCTCGATGTCGCGTCGTCCGCCCTGCGCGCGTCAGCGCAGGGCGCGACGCTCGCCCTCGGCCCGTCCGCCCGTCACGCGCCCGCCTTCGCCCTCGGCCCGTCCGCCCGTCACGCGCCCGCCTTCGACGTCGAGCCCATCGCTGGGCTCGACGTCGCGTCGTCCGCCCTGCGCGCGTCAGCGCAGGGCGCGACGCTCGCCCTCCGTCCGTCCGCCCACGGCTCGCCCACCTTCGACGTCGAGCCCTTAGCTGGGCTCGACGTCGCGTCGTCCGCCCTGCGCGCGTCAGCGCAGGGCGCGACACTCCCGCGTCACGCGCCCGCCCACCGGTCGCCCACCTCACCGCCGTTGTTCATGGCGACGTCGGCGACAACGGACCCGCCGCGAGATGTATCGCACGACGTACGTCTCGAGCGGGTCGCTGCACATTTTCAGCTTACATGCATCTCCAGCGCGACGTCGAGCAATTCCGTGTGGACGGCGGGATACTCGACGCGCAGCGCGAGCAGGTTGAGCACCAGGCCGCCGTGTTGTACCGGTTCGACTACGCGCCGTTGCAGCCTCGCGCGCACGGTATGATGCTCGACGCGCTCACGAGCGTGTCCGACGGCGTCAACCCGGCGCCGGCCGCTGACGCCATGGACAACGCCGCGCAGACAATGTCCGCCGGCCTGCGCGTCTCGTCCACCGTCCCGCTGAGCACCGCAACTCGCGTCGTTCGCGAGCCTGCGGATGCGCCCCTCGCCGCACGGTCCCTGCCGTACGCCGTGCGCCAGGACGCGACGACCAACCGTCCCGCGCCTGCCGTCGCCTTCCTGCTCGCCCAACCTGCGCTCGGCTTCCACGCCGAGCCCGTCCACGCGCATATCGCGCTCAGTGACACATCGCGCACTGTCCGCGATTTCGCGTACGGCGCAGCGCCCGCCCTCGACGTCGAGTCCGTTGCCGGGCTCGACGTCGCGTCATCTGCGCTTGCCCATCCGCCCGTGCTCGCCCATCCGCCCGCTCTGGTCCATTCCGCGCTGGCCCTCAACGCCACAACCGGCGCCGTTCGCGAGTCAGCGTACGGCGCCATGCCTGGCACCGCTATTTACCCAGCCTTCGACGGGCGCGCGGCCACGTTCCAGGCTGACCACGGCCTGCCAGCCTCACCGCTGTTCCCGGACTCGTCAAGACTCGGTGAGCTTTTCTTTGATTTTTATTTTGGTCAGAACGCTGGCTGACTGCAATACTTCACGCCCAGACTGCAGTGTCCCCCTCCAGCCCGCCGTCCTTTATCACACCATCTACTCGCCGTTCCAGGGTCAAGTGGACGGCGGGACGCTCGACGTGTTCACCAGAGTGCTCGGTGCGCGCTCCCCTCTTGGGGGCAGCTGGACGCGCGCCAGCGCCGATGCGGTTGACGCACTTGTCGACGAATTCATTGGCGAATTCATCGACCCGTCCGCACTCATGCCGATTCTCAAGCCCGTTCCCATCCCGCGCGTCGACGCCGTCGGGCGCCCTGCGGTCGATTCGCTTGCCGCTGACAGTGCATCAGCTCGTACAAAAACAAGGCGCGCTGCGAGGTCTCGAATGGCTGTCGAACATCCCGCAGAGCATGCAGCACTCAGCTCGCGCCGCTTCGATCCACGCACTTGGCAAGGCAAAGGTACTAATTTCGCAAAAATCGCCCGGACCCGCTATGCGCGCCTCGACGACAAAATGGCCCTTCTGAAGGACTCTATGCGGGAGTTCTAAGTTGACGGGCTCTGGAGTTTGGGAGTATGGGAGTTTGGGGAGTATGGGAGTACTGACTTAGTTCGGGAGTCTGGGAGTCTGGGAGTCTGGGAGTTCGGGAGTCTGGGAGTTTGGGGAGTATGGGAGTACTGACTTAGGTAGACTTAGTGGGAGTTTGGGGAGTACTGACTTAGATAGATTTACAGGGGTGAAGAAGCCCAGGAGTGGGCCAAAAGAGTCCAATGGACTCTGGGAGTTGTGGGAGTTGGGAGTGGGAATATGTACATAGGAGTAGGAGTAGAGAAATTCAGGAGTATTCCTGAGAAAAAAGGGAGCAGCAAACCAGAAAGTAACTCAAGGCCATAACCCGTCAATCGTATCAACAACATAGAATGTGGAATGAGAATCAGGAGAGCCCCAGGCTGGGCACAGGAGTGCGCCTCTAACAACGCTCTCAAGCGGAATAAAGGACAGCTCCGGGTCCTCATCGAGGATGCGGCAGCCTCTCCAGATGGTGTTGGGCCGGAAGTGTGACTGACGGAACCGTGTGATGACTGCGATGTCCACAACTTTCCCTGCCGGAGTTCTGCACTTCAAGAGGCGGTGAAGGCGAACAACGACGGGGGTTCCTGGCTCCGAGTCCAGGAGGACACAATCATATCGTGCTTCACCATGAAAGCTGGGATTACAGCGCATGATGTCACGTGCCTCACGATAGTCCTCCATGGACTGGTAGGAAATGTAGATGCAGCGAAAGCTCATGACCTTTGAAATATTAATCTCAGAACACATCGTCCATGACCTAACGTACCTGAACGGTGTTTAATTCTGTCACTCCATGCTCGGGGAACTCAGTCTGTATGAAGTTGCAGAGTCGGTTACTGAAACCTTTGAAGCGAGGGTCGTTTCGTTCTGTGCTGTGCTCGAAGTCATAGGACTGGACCCACCTTCTCGGAGAAGGTGAGCCCAGAGTCCAATGAGCGGGATGATCTGGTGCATCGTTATCGCCAGGTGTCTCATTCTCTTCACCCTCTGCCAGACTGCGCAGGAAGCTGTCCTTGATTTTATCTGCAAGATTAATTGCAGTTTGGATCTGGGCAACCGCCTCCTCATTCTGGTCGCGGATGAGCATCTAGACGCCATGAGTCTCCAACGAGTTTGATTAAGCAAGTATGACATTACCTCCTCAGTTGCAGTGTGGCGCTTACTAGAAAGTTCGTAATGGTGCTTAACCTCTTGCATGAAACCCTCGCCAGGCTCAGCAACAAAGTTGTTGGTTGCACCTTTCTGAAGAATGTCATCAATGACATGCGCAACCCAATGCTGCTTGTAGAAGTTCCAGTCTTTCCCGTACTTGTCGTGAACCTGCTATTTAAAAATTAATCCCGGTAAAAAATGAAATCAACATCGGAACATACGCTGCAGCGCTCCTCATACTCTTGTATGAATTTCCTCAAGAGCTCCAGTCGATCCGCACTGACACAACAAAGGCCAATGATCATGCGATAATCACTGAGAGCACGAGTGCAGTGAACGAGTGGATCATTCCTTGGAAGCAGCTGAACAATGCAGGGAAGGATAGTCTAAATTGCCAATGAGAATATACCCGTTTGACAATTGTGGACGAACCTTCATGATGTCAAGCTGTGTGTGACCTTCAGAGAATTCAAGCTGTGATACGTGAGGACGAGGGATCATGCTCTTCCAGTGCGGATGGCGCTGCATGCTTTAATATAATAAGTAATACACAGCATGATCAAATAAATAAACCTACTTGAAGTCCATGTCTCGATTTTTGTGGAGTTTTTTGATTACGTCCTTGATCAGAGCCCACAAGTGATCTTCCCATTTTCCGAGCTCAACAAAATGAAGATGCTCGTAGGAGATGGCTTTGTATGGGTCTGAGAAGCGCATATCCCAGAGAAAGTGCTATAAATGTGTGCGCTAACTCACTTGCGCAAAAACAAATGATTTACCTCAACTGGATAAAGACCATGCTCCTTCATAAGGTGAGCCTGCTCAGGCACGGAAGCAGCGGCAACCATCTCATTGTAAAGCGCGCGCATTGACTCCGTAGTTCGAGGTTGTGCATGGCAGATTAGGGAATGCAACTTGTCCTTGTGGACCTCACACTTTGGACTAGGGTGGGTGGCTGTAGGAGCTTGGCAAGCGCAGAAAGTGTTTGCCTCTTCGCCGTCCATGCAGAGGATGAGGAATCCCGGAAATAGCACACGAGTGATACCGTCTCCACACCGAACAGCGTCGCCTGACCATGAACGTGCTATGAGACCACGAAATATGACACGGAGGATCTGCTATACTTCTCGCTTGAAGATGCGAAAGTAATGGGCTTCATTGCTGCCTTCCGCGATGTCACTTGGTTCGTGAATCTGCAAGCCTTTTGATTGTCATCCGCATAAATGGACTGCTATACGCACAATCTCCATATATCCTACCAACACACCACCACCATTGCCTGAGCCATTGCGGATGAGGCATGGTAATCCGACCGCACGAAGAAGCATAGGATGCATCTTGACTTTATTTCCGACTTTGCCTTTGTCGAGCCAGAAGTGCAGCGGGAAGAAGCAGTTCGGAAATTGTTCGTCATTTTCTAGCTCATCCTCGGAAAATATAAGCACATGCACCTCACAGTCCGTGCGACCTCAGACTTACATCGATATTTGCCCATGTGTCCGCTGTATTAGGCTCATCAATCAGGCGAATGACACGGCCATCGAGATGCAGATATTTCTTGCTTGAGAAAAATGCAACTTGGTTTACGAGCGTCGGATCCTGAACAATGGACAAAATCCACTCCCAGGGATCACGATAGGAGAACTTGACGGTGCGGTCGACACCACGGTATGGTACAGTAACTTCGCCATCCGTAAACTGGAGTCCACATTATTAGAGCAGATCTATTTGGTCCGCGGAACACAACTCACTTGAACGACAAATTTGCGCGCACGTTCCAGAGCCGCATCCAGGTCGTGCTTCCGATGAAAGCTGAGAGTTGAACCAGCAATCGACCACTCCCCATGCACACCCTCCAAGAGTTCATTAATGACATTTTCAGGCAGTCGCGCTCGTACAGCGGTCGATGCAAACTGAAAGTCAGCTCGGGAACGGAAGGGAGCCCATGGAATATCCGAAGCCGGCCCAGAATGATCCTGATTCTTTGAGTGCATGAACCGGACAAGGTCTGGCGCATCGAGAGGGATTATCCTCTCAGGCAAGCCACTGCGGGGGTGTGGAACAATTCTAATGTACATCTGAGACGATTCCGGACCTGCAAATCGACCGTCAGTCGGACTGATGTGAACAACGGCCACGACCGTACCAGTGTTCTGAGGGGCGTCACTGCGTGCAGAGTCCGGAGGGGAATCGACGTCCATCTCCTCTGGCGAAGCTGCTGGTGACGCATGCGGACCAGACGCATCGATGTGCATTGCAGGACGATCTGCCGACTGGAACAAAGGGTTAGGCAAACTGAATATCGTGTGCATGAGGTTCTTACCTCGCTCTGCACCATTTGAGTGCCTTCAACCAGCCCAGATGGAGGCTGATGACCTCGACGCGGTCGGGGGCGATGATGACAGTGCCGCTCGTGCTGGGTGATGCCCCGTCGATCAAACAAGCCATCTGGGCACCACCGGCACTTGACTTTGCCCCGAGGTGCCACAGGTGCGGTATGTAGCTTTCTGGCGCTGCTACGGGGCATAGATTGATCGTAATCTCGGAGCAGGTGCAGGACAAATGTACGCCGGCTCAAGCCGGAAACTCCCTTGCACGTTCACCGTCATGAGCGACGACTCCGATCACGATTCAGCGGTGCGAGAGCTGAAGGAAGCGAGAAAGGCCAGTATATTTCCCTAGATTCAGGAGCCGGTGCTCACTGTTACCATGTATTACAGAAGATACGAGAATTGCAGGCCAAGGTGAACGATGCTCATGGCCAACATTTGCAAGGCCCGCCTGGGCGACATGGGCATGTAATCGATCATACCCATCCGGACCGACATCATGGGCGCAGTCCATCGGCCCAACAAGATCAACAGCCGCCGCCGCCAAAACGTGTTAGGCACGCAGTCCCGTCGCCCGAAACACATGCACATCCAGATGCAGACGATGGCGATGGGCCCGATCATCCCATGGGTGAGGAAAATCCTCACGACGACGACGAAGCCCACGATCGCGCACTTGAGCCCGAGTCAATGGATGCACAAAGCTTCGTGGACAAGCGCGGACGACTCTTCGTAATCTGCAGCAGCCTCTGGTTGGAGGACGGAGAGCTGACATTTCACGCCGACCTTACTAACTACAATTCCGCCCAACGCTTCAAGGATCGGACCGCACGCGTGCAAGGTCAGAAATCTGACATTCTTGCCGTCTTGCCCGCCTACATGCACCCGTGGATTGAACAGCCTTGGCTGATTGCGAAGGTGCGCACGCGTCGTATTATTCTAGATTAATTCTAGCTGACATATTGTCAGTTCAAGGACGGGATGTCTGCGCAGCGATCCAATACGGCTACTCGCTTGCGCCATGCGGGCGTTTATATGACATTCGGACAGTATCGCGCTGTGAATATGAAGACGGAAGAGCTACGACGTCAGACTTTCCGCCATCTCATTGGCTACGTTGAGAGCGGCCCAAACGCGGGAACGTACTCGACATTCGATGTCGCAATTCTTCACGATGTAAACGAGGACAAGTTCGTCGGGTTTGACCTCGAAACCGTGTTTCTACACCCCCAGTTGATGCGAGTAAGTACTTCTCCGCCATTCATACGACGGAGCTTCATGCAATGAACAGACGTACATATCGACAATCCGCGGCACGATGGCGGCTGAAGCCTTCAGCGAGGATGAGCGAGCCGTTGTTGCTGCCACTTCGACTATGGAAACGAAGCACGGCATCACGTTCACGACGCCCGGAGCAATTGCTGCAGCCGCAGTTCTGGTGAGTCGTAGCCAACGAATAGGCACGTGAAGCTGACGTAGCATCCAGTCCTGCTGGGCGCGCTCAGAGGACCCCAAGCTGCAGCGCATTGGTGCACGAACAGGAATCCGATATGAGCAGAACTTTAGGGATTACCTGAGGTACCTCATTAACGGCGTGCGGCAGCGGAAGCGATCGGTATTGAACATCTTTCGTACCTGGGATGAGAAGGTCTTCCCTCACTCGGACGTGCATTACGGCCAGGTTTCATCTGGGCGGACACGCAATGCCCATCGTGACGAGATGGACGCTGTAGATGCCCGCCTGGCAGCTGACGAAACTGAGCCCATGCCTGAGCCCGTTCAGGAACCCGAGAAGGAGCATGAGCACGAGCAGGGCAATGAGGACTCCCACAACCACCCAATGTCAGAGGACGAACAGGGCAATGAGGAGTTACACGACCATCCAATGTCAGAGGACGAATAATGATTGTCGTACGTTGTATAACAAATCTTGAAGTCGGCATAGAACTTCGGTGCGTTCGAAAAAAACATTCTGATTGTTCATGAATATCACATTGTCGATTCTGGCGAGAGCGACGACGAGGTGATGTTGTCCGGGTACGACTCATGCGAGGGGAACCGAAGGTGCAAGGTGGATTGATTCCAGTTGCAGTGAGGGGCCAAGCTCATCGCATCTGGGATGACCGTACGTCGAGTTGGCGACACCACGGCGCATCCGCCGGTACCACCGACCGCGTAGTAGATGTACACAGTACCCGTGCACGCCTGCACACCGCTCATCGTGCACACGCGGGCTGGTATCGCCGTCGCCGCGCACCGGACGAGAGCGCTCTGCAAGTCGTCACGTACCTCGCCTCGCCCACGGCAGCTCGAGCTGCACCTGTGCAGCGATGCGCGCGCACTGCTCCCCCACGTCCAGCCTGTCCCCACAGTACTCGCACAGCTGTGCACGTCACTGCGCATCCACCCGCCTGGCCGCCCGCGTTCAGCTGGAGTTGTCGGTGTGGAACAGCACACAGCCCGTGCACGCCTGGACGCCGCTCATAGAGCACGCGCGGTGCATGCGGTCTGAGCTGCGCATCTCCGTCGCCGCGCGCACGGATGAGGGCACTCTGCAGCTCGCCACGGCAATCGCGTGCGTCCCGCCGCGCCTGCGGTAGCTCGAGCTGAGCCTGCGCGACGTGCGCGCGTCCGGCCCATATCACGGTGCTCGCGCGGCTGTCGATCCGCTAGCGCCTTCAGTGGCCGTGGGTGGCGTCAAGGGCAGCGCAGGTAGGTCGCGCTCGTGCTTGCGCTTGCGTCGCTGCCCGCTGTCCGACTTGGAGCGCGAAAAGCCTGGCCACCCATCGCCGGGCGCCGCGCCGACCAGCGCAGAGTACGAGTGGCCCAGAGCGAGCAACGGCGGTGTCGAGACATGCTTGTAGCGCTGCGCGAACGGGTCGTCCTCGAGCGAGTACTCCGGGATGGGGTCCTTGCCTGCTTCCTGGCCAAATTGCTTATCGTGCTTCGACGCCGACGCCTGCGAGCCGAAGCCAAAGGCGCTCGCAAACGCAGTAGAGCTTGGAGTGCGAGCAGCTTGAGGCACGGCAGTGCCGCTACTCTGGATCAGGACCGCGCATGACGACGGCGCCTGCAACGTTGGTATCGAGCTCAGAGGGCGTCGTCGAGCCTTGTTCTGGCGGCGCGCAGGCAAGCTCGGTATCCGTTGTCGAATGTGAAAGAGAACTGGCCGCACGGCCATGCTCGAGCGCGGTCATGCGTGCACCAGACTCAGGCTAAACGCCGACAGTACCCAAGGACAGCAGTGGTGGGTCCAGGTATCCAATGGTGATGTCCAAAGTATTCAGCGGACGGATTGAACATGCAGTGTGTCGATAGAGCGAACCAAGAGCCGGAGGCAGGTCTGGGATTGCAGCCGTTGATTGCGCTTTAATCCCCACCGAACGAGTAGTCCTCCGGATCTTTATCTACATTAGTAAGAGAGCTGGCGGTTCTGGGGTCACGGACAGTTGTAGTTAGATTAGTTCATGTAGTAGACTTAATATGATAATTAATACACATGGATTTGGAACATGAAAGAGATCCGGCATGTAAGAGTGAAAGTAGTACTAGAGTAAGTAATAGAAAGTAAGGAAAAGTAATAGGAAGTAAGTAAGGGAGGAATGGAAGGAAAAGTGGAAAGAAAGCTTTTGGCCCCCGCATTCAGCAAAGGCATGTTCGAGCATGAGCCATCGTGTATAATCAACATTTGGTTATAGTTCAATACGTCTTTATCCTATCTCATAGGTCAAGGTCAGTATCTATAAGATAGAATGCTCACACAGGGTCGGACAGGGCGCTATAGAGTGGAGATGCCCACATGCGTTCGCACAACGGCGGTGATACGGCATAATGCCGATAATGTCCGAAAAGGCCGATAGGATCCGACCAGGTCGAAATGACTCATAGGATCTGATGAGCCCTCGCCGCGGTGATGCAACTGTTTCGTGTGGTCTATAAGGTAGGGGTTGCAATATTGTCATTATCATGTCTTATCATACAGAGTTCTACTGTATCCGCGGATTGCTATTTTACTGACATACCAATTGGCCTGCTCAGGTGACGCTCGAGCGCAGCGCAACATCGTCTTCGAGGACGCCGATAGCCTGCCATCCGGCGGCGTTCAGCCTCTGCTTCAACCGCGGCCAGTGCAGCTATGCCTGCTCGCGCGTCTACGGCGGCTTCCCGCCTGGTTGTCTGGGTCCGGTCTCAGTGCTGGCTTTGGTCGGCTGGTTCAGTTGCGGAAGGTATTCTATCACACTTGGATTACTTTTTCTGGTGGTAAATACGGTATACGTTTATTTCCCTGATGGACTCAGGCCGCACCTCACACTGACAGAGTCGTTTCAGAATGGCCTGAACAATTGCAGCACTGGCTGATCGGCGATCGCACTGCAGCATCCGCGCCAGCCGTCGCCGAAATTCTCGCCCGTTTCGAAATCGACGGCTGGTATAAGACTCGGTTACTCCTCATGGATGAAACTCATCTTCCCACGCATTCAACGTCCCGACAACGAGTCCGGTACTCACGTCACGCATTCCACCGCTCTCACCCAACCCATACTCGTACACACGCCACAAGAAATGTCTGCAATTACAGCACCCCGCGCTTCTCCCATCATGGAGCGAGGTCCGGCACAGAGCCCTCTCGCCCTCGATGCCCTGCACGCGCGCACTCGCCAGGCATCCGAGTCTCGCAAAGCCGCGCATCCCCTCGTCGGCCTTGGATTCGACTTCCTGCAATCGATGGAGATGCCGTGCATCCACCACGTGCTTGAGGAACAACACTTCGACTCGGAGGAGGAATACACCGTGACGCAACCCGAAGTTCTCCCGTTACGCGCCTCAGCGCGTAGAAACATGTTCGACAATGGAAGCCCGAACGATTTCGATCTTCTCGACGTCATGACCCCCCTCGGGCCCACGTACGCCGAGCAGAGACTCACGCAGGCGTATCTGGCGATGGTCATCATCATGCAGTGGTACTCCGAGCCCGCGGTTGCGGCCGTCGTCCCCGCGTACAACAGGGCGCTAGCGCTCGTGCAGAAGCCCTGCCAGTGTGCGACGATACGAGGAGGGATTCAGACCGGCGCCTGTGCAGCGCTTGTGGCCCTTTTTTTCTTCGCCGCTGTATATCGAGTCGGTATCTTCTGTTCTGCATCTGCACAGTAGATACTGTACTCTAGATATGATGAATATCAAGAGTGTCGTTCCCGTAAGTATCCATGTCGTTGGGAGGCTCAGTCATCATGGTCACGCAGACTCGATCATTAGGGCGTAGGAGTTTGACAGAATGCGGCACCGTGACGGCTCTCGCATGCTGCTTTGATTTAATTGGCCATGGTGGACTGAAAGCCACTGGCAGCCTGAGCAGAGTTTTTGGTTCAAAGATAAATTTGCTATCTCGTCTTTCCGTGACTGACTGACAAACCGGGCCTGGTTGACGAAAGCGGCTGACATATCGACGTGGAAGTACTGTAGATCGCCGGTGCGAAGCATCGGGTCGATCTTCTCCCTACCTACCTACCACGCGTGGGGCCAGGGTACGTACCGTGCCAATTAGCAGACTGTGATCCTGTGGCGTCGAGCTTTCACCCTTAAGTCCGAATATTCATCTCAAGGATGGGCTACCGGCGTAACCCAGTGTGCATGGAATAGACTTGATGTTCAACCGCGACTCAGAAGTGTAAATATACTCTAGGCCGGCAGTCATTCCGGGAATGAAGCACTGACAGTGACAGAAGCGTGTGTACACTATATTTACAAACCGGCGTTCTCACCCCACCGGCGAGATCTACCTAGCTTAATACGTACTGTAGCCACCGGTGACATATCCCACGTAAGAATAGAATTCGCCATTCGCCGGTGCGGTATGCAAAGATTTGCCGGGGCGGGCCAACTCGAAGAGTATAAAGAGGCGACCCTCTGCTTCTTCAATTTGAACTTGAGCCAGAAACCCACCCAAGCTATTACCCACCACATCAAGCGCGTTCTCATGCACTTCACCTCATTCGCCCTCCTCTCCTCGCTCCTCGCGGCGCTCGCCCTCGCCGTCGGAGCCGCTCCTGCTCCCCAAGGGCCCGGCTGCGCGGATCCGGACTGCTGCAACTGCGTCACGGTGGGCGGCCCGGGTGCGTCGCTCTCATTTTCGTTGGGGTGTAACGTGCTGACTGAGTTTGGGGGAACAGGAAACTAGGGAAGCGCGCTGCCGGGACGAATGTTGAGGTTGTGTCGGAGATGTTGAACTTGGAGCTCGAGATGAGACTGTGATTCGTGCGGCGGTGAAGGATCTAGTTCTAGTCACTACTGTATGAGCAGTCTCAGCCCGCAAGCCATCATCATCATCGTCATTAAACGCCCGGGCGTGAAGAACGCGTCTAAGATCCAGCTCGAGATATGAAGAATTCATGCTCTGCGCACTGCCGCGCGAGCCCCTGGAAATGCTGGTATTCCGAGAACTTTGTGGGAAGTCGGAGCGCGATCCTCAAGTTGGCGGCCTCTGCCTGCAGTTCTGCAGCGAAGAATTGCCTAGCAGAGTCCCCGGCGCGAAAGAACGAAATGGCACGAGGTGAGGTGAGACAAAAGCTGTTGCCTCGTTGCGTACAGCAGCGGCGTGACGCAGACATCGTACAGCGCCCAGGACGATGCATATGTTCAATTCGCCATCCGGTACACACTCCAGCCGCCAGTCACAGTGTTTCTGCTCTTCAGAGTAGCCTGAAACGTGCTACTTACGATTGCGAGATCAGCGGGCTCAGTTAAGATGTCCCAGTCAGTGCCAAATCACGCGCTCGACAGTAACAGGGCGGACAGAAAAACTTCAGGACACGCTGACAGCTATGATATATCCAGTAAGGCTGAACGAAGCACCGCGAGCTTGACCGAGCATTGACATTGACCAGTGACCACGAGACTGTTCCGGGGGCCTCCACGAGAGCACCTTCGACGAACAAGCCCAGCTACCCAGAAGCGCACCAGACCTTCGAATACGAAAATGCAGCACAGACCGCGGGGTGACGAAACGGGACAATGGGGCGTCCTGACCGGACCCAGCCAAAACGGGACGAGGACAATGGAACGGAGATTGCCGTTTGCACGCTTGTCGTCCTGCCTCGCCGGGTCCATGTCGTTTCACGCTCTGCGCGCCCAACGGGAGCAATTACTGGACTTTCCTTACGCTTCCTGTGTGCGCGCGGTCCTTCGCCAGAAGTCCTGACTGCCGCGCCCTCGTCGTCTGCTCTGTCTCACGCAGTCTCTCGTCCCAGCCGGTGCTGCACCTGTCGGATGCGGCTGTGAATCGTGCACACCATTTCGTTTTACCGTTGCATAGATACTGGCGACGCATAGTTGCTCTGGATCACCGGCAAGCTGATGCAGCTGCATCGACCGATGCTCTGCATCGTGACGTCTGATACTTAATGGTCGCCGGCTTCCTGGTTAACCTCTACGCGGTCCATGGTATCTGCAATTAACCACAGCATTGCTGCGCTGGATAGCATTAGGGGAAGTCAAAGTTGTCGATTCAACGTCGATTCGCGACGAGAATCGGAATCGGATTCTGGGACCAGAATCGACGGAAATCGGCCGATTCGCGCGAATCGGCGAATCGACTCCGCGAGCCGATTCAGGTCCCAGAATCCGATTCTCGATTCGCTACGCTGATGAATCGTGTCCGCTGAAGCGGGGGCTATCAAACCTGAATCCGATTCTGCTCACAGAATCTGAAGCCCGAATCGACGCAGAATCGGCGTCAGAATCTGCAGCTTTGATTTCCCCTATTTCCCCAGTCTTTACTGCTCCACCTTGGCACAAAGGCTGAATCCAGCAATGGTGGACGGGCCCGCGCGCTGCTGACTTACTTGCTCAAAATCGCGCCCACCTCCGCGCAGCAGACGTTGTCCGTGATCTTATCTTGAACTATGGCGCCCGGTGCATCGAGTGCTCGCTTGTTTCCTGTAACTTCCGGCCGCTCCACTCACCGCGCGAACATCACCGCCGTAGTGCTGTAGGAGCCCAAATAATTCGTCTCCGCGCACGATCACATCCCCTCCGCCCGCTGGACATCCAGGGCATCTTCTAGTTCCGGGATATCTAGTTGCAGTTGCCGTCTCGATGATGCTACGGGAATGCTATCCGTACCCGGCGTGCGCAGTGTTGTCAATGCCGGCCCGGCGCACAGACCCCAGGGATACTCTGCGTGACGCCCGCGGACTTGCGCAGGTCGGCACCGTGTCGCACTTCGCTCGGAGACGCAGCCTGAGGTTCTCGCGCTCTGAGTCTGAGTCAGTGCAGACAGCGACCATTTTCGACTGGCAACCTGAGAAACTTCAGAAGCGGGCCCCGGGGTCCGACGCGACGAGGTTGAATGCGGCACGCCCCTTGCTTGGATTGGCCGTCAAGACTGAGCAACCTGAGAGTTTTGGTTCAGAGATAAATTTGCTATCGCGTCTTCCAACCTGCAAACCGGGCCTGGTTGACGAAAACGGCTTACGTGGGAGTACTGTAGATCGCCGGTGCGAAGCACCGGGTCGATCTCACGCGTGGGATTGTGGCGACGGGCTGTCCCTCGTCACCAGCGCGAGATCATAAGCGGAACCCTGGCAGAGTACATGCGAGGTGGGATCGAGCTGTTGTGACATCAACGGCGACTGTCGCAGTTACCTAAGGCTACAGTACGGAAAAAATAATAGAGTCCGGCGATCTCACCGGTGAATAGAGACGACCGGTGAATAGAGACGTGTATAGTATGTTTTGTTGCGAACCGGAGTCTCTACCAGTGTGTTGCCACCGGGGAAATCTCCCATGTAAGAATAGAATTCGCCGGTGCACGGTACTGTATGCTAAGATTTGCCGGGGCGGGCCAACTCAAAGAGTATAAAGAGGCGACACTCTGCGTCTTCAATTTGAACTTGAGCCAGAAGCCCACCTCGAGTCCACCCAAGCTATTACCCACCACATCAAGCGCGTTCTCATGCACTTCGCCTCATTCGCCCTCGTCTCCTCTCTCCTGGCAGCACTGACCATCGCCGTCGGAGCCGCTCCAGCTCCCCAAGGCCCCGTCTGCGCGGATCCGGATTGCTGCAACTGCGTGGGCGGTGCGTCCTCTCGTTTACATACTGTACTGTCATTTGTAGCGTAACGACTGATGAGGAACAGGGAAACGCGGTGTGCAGATTGAGGAAGTGGAGATGGTGAACTAGGAGACGAGACAGCGATTTTGTACTTCGTCCTGCTGATGCGATGGGAATTAACGATTACTGCTAGTATGACTGAGTGGATGGATGCTGGCGTCAAGAACTTGAAGGCCGGTAAGATACGAGAAGAATCAAGCTGCCGAGAGAGCGCGTGGAAACTTTGCCGGTAGGGGGGCGCTGTTGCTGAAGACTGGCCGAGAGCGATGTCGGATGGTCGTAGACGGCAGTCCGTAGAGCACCTTGGCCTGATAAGGTTCCCGGAGATAAGATGAGCTGAGAAGAGACAAAAGTCCTTGCCTCATTGAGATATTCGTCGCGGTGCGGCGTCACGACAGCAATCAGCGACAGCTGCAGCGCTAGACTGGTACAGACGAGCAGGAAAGACGTGTGCAACATACATATATGCCAGAAATTGAACTACCGTCACGCAAGGACGTCGATGCAGTGTGCTGCGATTGCCTCGGCTCAGCTGAGATCTCGGTGCCAATCCAGGCGCCGGAGAATAACAGGGCGGACGAAAAGTTCCAAGACAGCTAGCCAGACAGTGAGTGCTGCGTGACATCGACAAGACCGTCCGCCTGCAACGCCGCCGGCCCGTGTCCGTGTAGGTCGCCGTGCACCCTGCCAGGGACGAAGGAAGGAAAGAAGGAGGCTCGAGCGGGGAAAGAAGTATGCCCGGCCCTGTTGACCTGTTGTTATTCCCCGTCGACGAAGGTCGAATGGCGCAGTGTGCGTCACTGCCCGTCAATGTTCGATGGGATCTGGGGATATATGTATTGCGTGGGGATTGCGACATTGAGTTGAATTGAGGGTCAAACACGGGAGCTTATGGCGGTGTCGCGCTTACCGTCAAAAAGCAGGGTTCTGCACGGCAAGGAAGACAAAGAATGCAAAGGATTGAGCAAGTATACACTCAAAGGCACTATCGGTCGCAAGCGACGACGAAATCGTCTGTAAATGAGTGTTCATGCAGCCGATAATAAATGGGCACGGTGAGCGGGCTGAGGCGGACGGTGTGGGGGTGGATTGCAGGGTGGCGACGTCGCGGGCGTCTATCGATGCTCGCGGGAGCAAAGGCATGTGGCTGGCGCCCGGGGTCGGCGCGGCGTTCCACCGTCCCGTCCTCGCCCGCCCGCTTGCCCTCGCCTTCTCCGCTGCCCAGGATGCTGCTCACCGCGGCGCTCGAGCGCGAGCTGCACGACAAGATCCTCGCCTTTGCCGCCTCCGCGCTGCCCGTCATGGCCCACAGGTAACGTCTAACGTCCGGCCCGCAGCGGTTATTGAGGCATTGCATTTTTGCAGCGGCGACGGCCTGGCGGCGGACAGCGCGGTGTTGGCGCTGCGCGCGGACGTGCTGCGCGTCGCCGCAGGCGCGCTGGACGACTTCGCCGCGGCCCGCAACGCGCGCGCGCCGCTCAGCCGCGCGCTGCCCACGGAGCTGCTGCAGCACGTCGCGGCGTTCCTGCCCTTCCGCGCGCTGGACGCCGCGACGCGCGTGTGCCGGCGCTGGCGCGCCGCGCTGACCGCCGACGCGTCCTTATGGTCCACCATCAACATCGCCTTCCACTACACCAGCGCCGGCTCCAGTGGGCACTGGGCAGACACGCTGCGGCGCGCGCTGGACCGCGCGCGCGGCCGCTGCAGGACGCTGTGCATCCAGGCGGCCGTCCCGGCGCTGGCGGAGGAGGTGCTGCCCGTGACGGAGCTCGTGTGCGGCGCGTTTGGCGGGCTGCGCCATCTGTGCGTCGCGCTGGACGACCTGGAGCTCGGATCGCCGTGGGCGGGCATCCTCACGGCGCCCGCGCCGGCGCTGCGCACGCTGCAGGTGCACGCTGCCTCGGCTAAGTCGCTCCGCCTGCCCGACGGCCTCTTCGCCGGCTGCGCGCCGCACCTCGTCTCGGTCATGCTCGTCAACGCCTACCTCCCCTTCTCGCTCGGCACGGCCAAGGAGGCGGCGCTGCAGGCCGTCTGGGACTTTGGATACTACGCCATGCCGTTCGTCTCCACCGCAGACGTCCACGCGCTCTGCGCCGCGCTGCCCGCGCTGAGCGACCTCACGCTCGTCGCGGACCAGTTCGACGGCGAAGAGACGCCGGCCGGCTTCGCGCCGCCGCCGCTCGACCGCCTCTGCCTGCGCGGCTTCGTGCCGGACGGCATCCTCGCGTCGCTCGCCGCGCGCGCGGCCGAGCTGCGCATCCTGCAGGCGAGCGGGACGCTGCGCCAGATGGCGGTGTCCGCGCCGGGGCGGCTGAGCGAGGTGTACGTCGTCGCGGAGCCGTACCGCCGCCACGAGGCGAGCCTGGTCGTCAAGTACGCCGACGGGACGGCCAGGTGCGTCGAGTACGAGCCGTTCTTCGCCGTCCTCGACGCCCTGCGCGCCGCGCGCCACCGCCTGGCAGACGTCCGCGTGCTCGCGATCGGCGACGCGCTGCTTGCGCTTGTGTTGAACGATTGTGCGCTGTGCAGTGCGTTTAGTGGGTTGGAGGAGCTCACGGTTATACTGGGACACGAGCCCGCCGTGCCGTGCCGCCATCTCTTCGCCTCTTCCTCCTCGTCTAGCAGCACAGACGACGACCCCCGGTTGACGGCGTGCCCCGCGCTGCACACCCTGCGCCTCTCCGCGTACGAGCGCTACAGCCCCGTGTACGACCCCGTCCTCCTCCCCGCCGCGCGCGTGCGCCGCTGGATCCCGCCCAGCGTGAAATCGCTCGTCCTGCGCGGCGTCGTGTTTGACGTCCCCGACGCCGAGGTGCGCTTGATTGTCCAGATGAGGTCGGGCAATATTGACTCTGAAATAGGTGTGCGGCGGCGGGTGCTGCGAGGTGCGCCGCGAGTGGGGCTTCGTAAGGGACGGGTGCGACGAGTATTTGTATTGGGACGTCAGTTGGTGGCAGTGCTTTCCCGCCACGGCGTCGCTTTATGTGTAGAGCGACGACGAACAGCGCGCGGAGGTGTGCGTGTGTAGTATACTGCATGTCCTGTTTTTGTAGCTTGCTCGCTTGTTTGTCTGGTTTGTTTTGCTTTCGCGCGTTCTTGTAGTTAGTACAGTACAGTATGTAGTTCGGAGCTCTATCTCGGCTGGGTTCAACGGTCATTGTAGCGAAATAAATCTCTGGGTCGTACAGTTTGACATTGGTGGAAGAATCGGGGACTGTGGCATGATTCCCTGCTATTGGGGCCGTTGCGTATGACGAGTGGAAGCAGAGTCAGTCCTACTCAACAAATGCTGTGTGACGTCGTCAACTTCGTGCATCCGGGTCATGTGCAGCCTCAGTGAGCACACCTTTGAGCCCGCTGTGCCTGTCAACGACTGCGACAATTGGGAGGAGGTACGCCTGCGGCCGATTGAACAACGTGAAGGGGCTGATTATATATTGTCTAGACAGGAACGTTCTACGGCCGTCCGAGGGTTCGTCTGCGACCCACCTATCCACATCTTCCGTCGACCGCTCTGTCATCACGGACGGCAGCGTAGGTGGCATTGGTTGCTCAAAATATTTTTAGGCCTATGGTAGCAGCAGCCAGACGGGAGGACTCATGGCCGCCTGGTGCCCACACCTCGTCTGCCTCGGCTTTCATTGCATTCCCGAAGGCGAGGGTCGCAACGATGTTTTCTCCACACTGTTCATTCGTTGGGAGGCTCCTCCGGAGACGGTCGTGTATGACTTTGCATGCGCGCTCGCACATTATTGCATGCTGCAGGAGCTGTTGTTCTTCAAGAACACGCGATTTGTGATCGACAGTTTTCACGCCAAGGAGCACACGTGCTGCTCAAAATGCTGCCTGATCACACCCCAGGCACCTGCCTCGGAAGCAAAAATTGGTTCCGTAGGGGGGTTTCTCCCATACGGAGAAAACCCCCTATGATATGGCCGATGGCCAGCTTTGTCGGCCGCCGCCGTGTGCTCGTCGGCCGCTGCCGCGCGCTCGTCGGCCGCCACCCCCTGCTCATCGGCAGCCTAGGGTGCTGTTAAAAACTCCCCGGGAGTTTTTAACATCTTTTTAACAAAATCTGTTATTAACACAGTGTTAAAAACACTGTTAATAACAAACTTACATAATATAATAAAGGAAGCTCTGAGAGTCAGTAATGACCTAATTATGACCCTTTGTAAATGTTCTTGTCAACTATTACTGCATGAAGGAGATGCCACAAGCTGTTGTGGTGTCCACACCTCATGTTGATGGTTTTGGATCCTTGGCCAAGCCTCAGAGCAGTGCTTAGTCATCATACACTCACAGCTGAGAGCGTTGGCCTAGGTCTCCATACCTTCTGAAATTACAAAACGCGAGCTTGAGTTCATGTTGAGGCACTCAGGCTCATACAAAATTAGATTTATGTCACTGCAAAGTGCCAGGGCCTCAGCAATTGATATGTTCAAATTTGTTTTTAACAAGGCCCTCCCGGGGTCCCCTGTTATTAACGTGTTAATAACACTTTGTTAATAACATTGTTATTAACAAACAGTTTTCAACAGCACCCTACGGCGGCCACTGGCGCTTCCGGAAAATCCCGAAGGGGGCGCTGGGGCCGTCGGGACCGGCCGAAAAAGATCCGGAAATGAAGCGTCGGGCTGCCCAATGCTTCATCGGCCAGTCTGCAGACCGGCACTTAATTCGTCGGCAGGCCGTTGACGGGCTTCACCAGCGGCCGGTCGGAAATGGCCGATGGCACTTCTAATCCTTCGTCAGCGGCCCTTTTGACCGGCGCTTAATTTCTGTTCGTCGGCCGGCTGTTGACCGGCGCTTAATTGGCTTCGCCAGCGGCTGGTCGGAAACGGCCGATGGCGCTTTCAATTGTTCGTCGGCAGCCGTATCCTTCATTGGCGGCCATATCCTTCGTCAGCAGCCGTGCTGACCGGCGCTTAATTGCTGTTCGTCAGCGGGCTTTTGATTGGTGCCTAATTGGCTTCTCCAGCAGCTGGTTGGAAACGGCCGATGGCCATCTCAAGCCTTCGTCGGCCACCATGGCTGACCGGCGCTTATGTTACGCCCGTGCCCCGGTCCGCGGACCTCACGTGCTCTCGGCATCACTCGGCGTCATTCTACGTCACTCGGTCAACTCGGTCAAGCTCCCGAATACCCGGCTTATCTCCCCTCGTGTTCATATGTTCGGGATATGTTCTCCTCATCGTCCTCTACCTCTAGACCTCTCCCTCACTTCTCTAGCTTCTCTCCTTACTTGCATACATCCACCTAACTCGCCTTGTCCCTACTGTATCGATAGTGTTCATATCCGGTTCGCTCCACTCGTCTTAGTCATTCGCCTCTCGTCATTCGTCCGATCCCCCGATACCTTACCCACTCGCTCTTACTCATCCTATCGGCCGATGACGACGATCTCTATTGATCTGAGGCCCCCTCTCCTTCGTCTCTAGGATACACTCCGAGTACATCGGATCACCTCTAGGGTTTTGCAAGGGTCACCCATGGGTAAATTCGAGCTGACCCTTACCCTTACCCTTGTGGGTCTGACCCATGATACTACTACCCATGGGTCACCCAAGGGTCACCCCTGGGTGTGACCCACGGTGGGTAATCATATGAACTGGACTCCCAGTGACTGTCATCTTGTTCTGCCATGTGCCCATGACACATATCCTTAATTGTACACTCCTGTAAGCACACCCCTTGCCTCCAGATATATGAAATCCAGTTCTTCTAGGTGGATTATAGTGTGCTGATGGATCAAAAGGTTCACAGGCCCGTGGGTTGAAGGGTCATGGGTCACAAATCTCTGACCCTTACCCTTACCCACAAGGGTTGGGTCAGTGACCCACGAAGGGTTACCCAACCCTTGCAAATCCCTAATCACCTCCCCAGGTATAAAAGACCCTCGACTTTGTATCTAGCTCCCCAGTTACGAAATCGACATAGTCGTGCCCCTCGCACGCTCTATCTCTCTCTCGACTTCGCCTCTGGGTTCTTCCCTCGCCCGACTTACTCGTCTGAGTCCTCTGTTGCTCGTGGTCCCTTCGGTCGTGCTACTCGACGTAGCCGGTGTGCTCAATAACGCACCAAAGGCTCTAGTTGTTCGTTCAAGTGTTCTCTGCGCCCGGACGTTCGACTATCCTTGCAACCAAACCCCCAAGGCACAGCAGGCTTAACAGTATTTCGTAACTCGAGCTCCGCTCGAGTTGTATGGCCTTTGGGACTCGACAGAATCTCAGAAGAAACCAGGAAGAACCTCATCCTCTACTCGACTCCCCCGACGCTATCCTTCGCGAAGCCCGTCGTCAGGCTCGTCTTCGCGACCAACAACCTCCTCAGCCAGCTACGCCTTCGCCATCAGTCTCGATGTCGGGCACTAGCCGCTTCGGATCATCTCGGCACTCGCAACCGCCGAACGATGATGACGAAATCCTCTCGCAACACACTCTCTCCGGCTCGCTTCACACCTCGCGTTTCTCGCCGGCCCAGTCCACACTACGCGCGGACCCGAGCGGTTCCTACCCTCCCTCAAGTCACACGACGCGATCGCCTTCGCATCCCTCGACTCACTCGCTCGGCTCTCGACACCCTCTCGCGCTCGTTCCGTACACCGGCTCTCGCTCGACTCCTCGTCTTTCGCAGCACTCCTCGTCGTTCCGCGGCTTCTTCCCATCCGGCACCCCTAACACGCCCCGGCGTGGCGGCGGGGGTGGCGGAGGAGGCGGCGGAGGTGGCGGCGGTGGAGGCGGAGGCGGCGGAGGCGGCGGTGGCGGTGGTGGTCATCGAGGTGCTCCCTCGCCCTCGTCGCACCACTCGCACCACTCGCACCACTCGCACGGCTCGCACCCTCCGAACCCTCCTCCCGGAGGTGGGGGCGGTGGGGGCGGTGGTGGCGGTAACGGTCCTCCTGGTCCCCCGGGACCTCCCTTTGACCCTCCGTCGGACGGCTACGACTCGGACGTCGATCGCGAACGACAATTCCACGATCAACACGACAACGTCCCTCGTGTCTACTTCGTCGACCGCGATAGCGGCTCTCGCATCGACGCCGCCAAACCCGACAAATTCGACGGCGAAAACGCCAAGAAACTTCGCGGATTCCTCATCGACTGCGAAACCTACTTCCTCGCCAACCCTCGGAAGTACCAGACGTCCCGCGAGAAGATTCTCTTCACCGCGACCTATCTCTCGGGTCGGGCGAAGGAATGGTGGGGCGGCTACGTTCCTCTCGTCCCGAATCCGCCTCCCGGTTACGAGTTCCTCGAAGACTGGAACGAATTCAAGAACGAACTCACGATCACCTTCGGCGTCACGAACGAACACGAACACGCCGAAGTCAAGATTCGACGACTGCAAATGGCCGACAACGGCAAGGTCGCCCGCTACAAGCTCCAGTTCGACGAATACGCCAAACTGCTCGGCTGGGACGACGCTGCACTCGCCTCGCAGTTCTATCGCGGACTCCCTCGCCGCATCAAATCTGTCTTCGCTGCTCAAGTAGCTCAACGCCCGGCTTCTCTGACGCCACTCGCTGCGCTCGCTCTTAGCATCGACGCCAACTACTGGATCGATAAGGACGAGCAAGCCCTCGAGCACGCGAACGAACCTCGCAAAGCGCAGAAGACCACCTCGACCGCGACGCCTCAATCGGGCTCCCGATCGAACACCAAGTCCAACGCGCGCTCCAACAACGGCAACAACGGCAACAACGGCAACTCGAACAACCACTCGAACTCGAGGGGTCAGTCCTCGACCTCGGCCCGCTCGTCTTCGAAGACCACGACCAAGTCGAAGGACGACGTCGCGAAGAACCTCAACTCAAACGGCAAGCTCAACGACGCCGAACGACGTCGTCGCCTCGACAACAACCTCTGCCTCTACTGTGGCCATGCCGGCCACACCGCGTCCGAGTGCCGCAAGGCCGCTCACAATCGCGAGTCGAAGGATCGCGCCGCTAAGGCTCAACCCGCGACTTCCTCGACGCCGGCTCCCGCTCCCTCGGGCGCCGCTGCTTCTGCCCCGGCGGAAGCGAAAAACTAACGGGCAGTTCCCCACGGGCATCTAGGGCCAACTGCGTCAAGCCCAAGATGCCTTACACTCGGTTGAACGCTGCCGCGCTCACCGATCAAGACGCTCTCATCGTTGTCCTTTCCTCCGACGCTGTCCCATCCTTTCGCACACTCGTCGACTCCGGCTCCGAAGATCAGTTCCTCGATACTCAGTTCGCCGAGAGTCTTCGACTCCCTCAAAAGTCTCTCGATCAACCGCTACGCCTTCGGCTCTTTGACGGCTCCTATCGCGGTGTTATCTCCAAATACGTGTCGCTTCCCGTCCGCTTCCCTTGCGGAACTTCGATGATCATCAACTTCCTCCTCACCACTCTAGATCCGACTTGCTCTGCAGTGCTGGGATACCGCTGGTTGGCCCGCTACAATCCTAGGATTGACTGGTTCCATCACCGCATCTCTTTCCCCACTCGTGTCTCGCCCTCGGATCCCTCGGGTTTCGTCCCTGGGTTCTCGCTCGACTTGGATCCTCCGACTCCGTCGTCACCTCCTCCCGCGCCACGTACTCTGCCTCCTGAACCGCCGATGGACGAAACCGCCCTTTGCGCGGCCGCTGCTCGCGTCGACATCAAGATCATCGGCGCCGCAGCCTTCGACACCTCTCGTCGACTTCGCGGCTCGATGGTCTCGGCCATCTACATTCGAGATCCATCGGTGCCCGCTCGCTCTGCGTCTGCCAACCCGGCCTCGGAAACCGGCGAAGGCATCCCCGAGTGTTATCACGAGTTCCTCGACGTCTTCTCAAAGGAGGCCTCGAATCGACTCCCTGAACATCGACCGTACGATCTCAAGATCGACATGGAAGAAGGCAAGCCTCTCCCATCCGGTCCGATCTACTCGCTCTCCGAGCCCGAGCAACTCGCGCTTCGGGAGTACATTCAGGATAACCTCAGCAAAGGACACATTCGCTCTTCGTCGTCCCCGGGTGGCGCCCTGGTTCTCTTCGTCAAGAAGGCCGACGGTTCTCTTCGCCTATGCGTCGATTATCGTGGGCTCAACAAGATCACTCGGAAGGACAAGTACCCGCTTCCTCTCATCTCGTCCACGCTCGACCGCCTTCGCACCGCCAAGAAGTTCACCAAGCTCGATCTTCGTGTCGGATACAGCAACGTTCGCATCGCGGCCGGCGACGAGTGGAAGACTGCCTTTCGAACGCGCTACGGCACCTACGAGTATCTCGTCATGCCTTTCGGTCTCACGAACGCTCCAGCCGCTTTCCAGCGCTTCATGAACGACATCTTCTCCGATCTCCTCGACGTCACGGTCACCGTCTACCTCGACGACATCCTTATCTACTCGGACGATCCCTCGAAGCATGAGGAACACGTTCGAGAGGTCCTTCGACGGCTGCGGGAGAATGACCTCTTCTGTAAGCCCGAGAAGTGCGAGTTCCATGCTGACACCATTGAGTACCTCGGGTACATCATCAGCCCCGAGGGCATCAGCATGGACCCGAAGAAGATTGCCACCCTCCTCGAGTGGCCCGTTCCTCGCAACGTTCGCGACATCCAGTCGTTCCTCGGCTTCGCGAACTTCTATCGACGATTCATCTACGATTACTCCGATATCGTCGTCCCGCTCACTCGTCTCACTCGAAAGACCGCAACGTGGAACTTCACTCCGCAATGCCTCGCTGCGTTCAACGAGCTCAAGAAGGCGTTCACTTGCGCTCCCGTCCTTCACCACTTCGATCCCGCTCTCCCTCGCGTCGTCGAGACTGACGCTTCCGACTACGCGATCGCGGCGATCTTCTCGCACGTCCTCCCGGACGGCTCTGTTCACCCCGTCGCTTTCCATTCGCGCACGCTCACTCCCACCGAGCTCAACTACGACACGCACGACAAGGAGCTACTCGCGATATTCGAGGCGTTCGAACTATGGCGACACTACCTCGAAGGGGCCGAGACCCCAATAGACGTCGTCACGGACCACAAGAACCTCGAGTATTTCTCTACCACGAAGATGCTCACTCGTCGGCAAGCTCGCTGGTCCGAGTACCTTTCTACCTTCAACCTCCTCATTCGCTTTCGACCCGGTCGACTCGGCGGCAAACCCGATGCTCTCACTCGCCGCCACGACGTCTATCTCAAAAGGGGGGATGGTGGCTACGCCAGCGCAAACCCGCAGAACTTCCGACCCGTTTTTACTTCGGAACAGTTCGCCGCTTCCCTTCGCGCGACGTATGCTGAAGAGACTTTCCTTCGCGCAGCCACAATCATGGACACTCAGTCCATTCGGGATGACATTCGCGCCTCGTACGACTCGGACGAACTCGCTCTCGACATTCGCTCGAAACACGGCACCGATGACGCGATCAACTGGTCGGCCTCGGACGATGGATTCTTGCTGTTCAAGGGCAGGATCTACGTACCGAACGCTCTCGATTGTCGCCTTCGTATCCTTCGCGAAAAGCACGATCACCCGCTCGCTGGCCATCCGGGTCAGAACAAGACACTCAAGATGGTCGCCCGCGAGTACTACTGGCCCGACCTGCGCGACTCGATTCGTACCTACGTCCAGGCCTGCGTCACCTGTGGGCGCAGCAAACCTCGACGACACAAGCCGTACGGTCGACTTCAACCGCTCCCGATTCCGCTTCGCAACTGGGACTCGATCTCGATGGACTTCATCGAACAACTCCCTGAGTCCAACGGTTACACCGCGATCCTTGTCATTATTGATCGCCTCTCGAAGCAGGGTATCTTCGTCCCGACCAAGGGCAAGATCACCTCCGAAGAACTTGTGCGTCTCTTCCTCATCCACGTCTTCGCCAAACATGGCGCTCCCTCGCACGTCTCTACCGACCGCGGCTCCGAATTTGTCTCCCGCTTCTTTCGCGCACTCGGCTCGCTCCTCAACATGACCATGCACTTCACCTCGGGTCACCACCCGGAGGCGAACGGTCAAGTCGAACGCACGAACCAGACGCTCGAGCAGTACCTCCGTCTCTACTGCAACTACGAGCAGGACAACTGGTCCGAGCTACTTCCTCTCGCCGAATTCACGTACAACAACACCCCGAACGACTCGACTGGTGTCTCGCCTTTCTTCGCCAACAAGGGTTTTCACCCGAACATCTCCGTCTACCCCGAGCGCGACGTTGCCTCTGCTCGCGCCCGCGACTTCGCTGTCGACATCCACGAACTGCAGGACGTCCTGAAGGAGCAGATCGCTGCCGCTCAGAAACGTTACACTGCATCTGCGAATGCTCGACGCACTCCCCCGCCTGACTTCAAGGTCGGCGACATGGCCTACGTCCTCTCGGAGCACATCAAGACGACGCAGCCCACTCGCAAACTCGCCGATCGCTACCTAGGCCCGTTCCTGATCGTCGATCAACCTAGCTCGCAATCGTTCACTCTCAGCCTACCCGACTACCTCGCTCGCGTACACCCAGTCTTTCACGTCTCGCAACTCGAACCCCACCCTCGAGAAGCGTTCCCCGGTCAACGTCAAGAACCTCCTCCGCCCGTCGTCGTCGACGGCGAGCAGGAGTACGAGCTCGAAGTACTCAGTGTACGCATCGACAATCACCATCGTCACTCGCGCCTTCGTTTTCGCATTCGCTGGATCGGTCACATCGGCACTCCCGACGACCCTGAGACCACTGAGATGGGCTCAGAAAATCTCGAACACGCGCAAGAAGCAGTTCAAGACTTCTATGCTGCAAATCCCAGCGCTCCCGGTAGTTATCAAGAGTTCCAGCAAATCCTCAAGAAATTCGAAAACATTTAAGCACTCGTTTTTTCACTCGCTATCTCTTCGCTCACTCGCTTTTCACCCGATTCCAAGAAACAGTCATTTATTACAATTTTGGGCGACTTTGGTCGCACCCGCTACTACTCTACCCTATCGCCTACTCGTCCGCGTCCTCGGTCGCTTCCTCGACCGCTTCCTCGTCCTCCTCCTCGGACTCCTCCTCGACCTCCTCCTCGGCCTCCTCTTCCTCCTCGCTCGTGAACGGATCGTCGATCGACTCGTCGATCGACTGGCCGAACTGCTGCGCTTGCCACTGCAGCATCCGGTACAACATCCGCTCGATGTTGTGCACGGAGTTGTTCGTCCACAGGGCATGGTTCTCCACGACCCTGCGGTGCTCGGCCGTCTTCGCGCGGTCCTCAGCCGCCCTCGTCCCCAGCGTCGTCCCCTCCACGATGCGCACCTTCTTGGGGCGCTCGGGCGACGCACTCGGCGACGCCGCCCTCTTCTCGCCGCGCGGCACGAACGGCTTGCCCGAGTGCGTACACTTGCCCCGGGTCTGATGACACGCGGTGCATGTGTTCGACCGGTGCTGCCGAACGCACTGGCCGCCGCGCTTGGCGCAAGCCTCGCACTGCTCGATGTCAGCCCCGGCGAGC
This sequence comes from Auricularia sp. M12, assembly GCA_037042885.1. NCBI lineage: Eukaryota > Fungi > Basidiomycota > Agaricomycetes > Auriculariales > Auriculariaceae > Auricularia > Auricularia sp. M12. The sequence goes on from CM073216.1 coordinate 3,588,951, forward strand.
AAAACACGAACGACCGAAAACTTACCTGGCTCGGGAACCGCGTCCCGTACGGCACCTCCGGCCACCTGTCCGTGAACTTGCCGCCCGCGCGCGGCTTGGGCTTGGGCTTGGGCTTCGCGGCCGGCGACACCGGGCTCGCGATCTCCTCGACCTCGTCGTCATCCTCGAGCGTCTCGCCCGCCCCGAGCGACGGCGAGCGAGTGACCGCGACCGGCGCGGGTTTCGGCGCGACCTTGCGCGGCGCCTGAGCCGTCTTCGCGACATCGACCTAAAAAACAAAAGCGCACCTTAGCCAGATCGCGCAGTCGAGGTAACTCGACCCATACCTCCATGGCCTTCCGCCTCTTCGGCGGCGACTCGGTCTCCCTCGCGTCCTTCGCCGGCGCCTTCGTGCTCGTGGTCGGCGCTTTCGCCGGCGACGCCTGGCTCTTCGTCGCCTTGGCGCCCGCGTCCGCCGCGATCTTGGCCACGCGCTCGGCCAGCATCCCGAAGCGTCGCTGCGCCGCCAGGCGCAGCTCGGCCTTCGCCTGACGTCTGCGCGCGCTGAACGCCTCGATCGCGTCGAGGTCCTCCTCGTCGACGGCCTCTTGCTGCAGGCCGCCGAGCGTCCGCTTCGCGTCCTCGTGCGCCGCGATCAGCGCCTCCATCGTCGGGTCGTCCTCGAGCGACCTCATGACGGCGCCGACGGTCTTGCGGTCGTACGCGGCGGCGACGTCCTCGAGCGATTCGTATCGTGGCATGGTGGGCGGCGGGCAGAAGACAAAGAGTGGTTCGACGATTCAACTCCCGACCCAACCACTTTTAATCTGCATCCGACCCGTTCCGACCCGACCCGATCTTTTGGCCCCATTCGGACTCGAGTGTGTGCTATCTCATTTTTCGTATTCACCTTGCGTTGCTGCAGTCCTTCGTGGGCTCAGGACGTAAAGGGGGGATACTGTTACGCCCGTGCCCCGGTCCGCGGACCTCACGTGCTCTCGGCATCACTCGGCGTCATTCTATGTCACTCGGTCAACTCGGTCAAGCTCCCGAATACCCGGCTTATCTCCCTCGTGTTCATATGTTCGGGATATGTTCTCCTCATCGTCCTCTACCTCTAGACCTCTCCCTCACTTCTCTAGCTTCTCTCCTTACTCGCATACATCCACCTAACTCGCCTTGTCCCTACTGTATCGATAGTGTTCATATCCGGTTCGCTCCACTCGTCTTAGTCATTCGCCTCTCGTCATTCGTCCGATCCCCCGATACCTTACCCACTCGCTCTTACTCATCCTATCGGCCGATGACGACGATCTCTATTGATCTGAGGCCCCCTCTCCTTCGTCTCTAGGATACACTCCGAGTACATCGGATCACCTCCCCAGGTATAAAAGACCCTCGACTTTGTATCTAGCTCCCCAGTTACGAAATCGACATAGTCGTGCCCCTCGCACGCTCTATCTCTCTCTCGACTTCGCCTCTGGGTTCTTCCCTCGCCCGACTTACTCGTCTGAGTCCTCTGTTGCTCGTGGTCCCTTCGGTCGTGCTACTCGACGTAGCCGGTGTGCTCAATAACGCACCGAAGGCTCTAGTTGTTCGTTCGAGTGTTCTCTGCGCCCGGACGTTCGACTATCCTTGCAACCAAACCCCCAAGGCACAGCAGGCTTAACAGCTTAATAGGTTCTTTGTCGGCCAGCTGAGGACTGGCACTTAATCAGCTTCAACAGCAGATGGTCCTTGGCCACTGGCCAAGCAATGCTTACCCGCCAACGAACCAATGCTTGCTCACTGACAAACCAATGCTCGGCGGCCACCAAGGAACATACTCAGTAGCTTGGATCACTGTTTGTTGGCCAGCTGCCCAATGCCATAACAAAGACATTGAAATGTGTATCAGAGTAGGTTCAGTGGCAGGCAAACAAAATCTTGGCTGCTGGCCAGGGAAAGCTTGCCTGCCGACGAACAAACTGTCGGCTGCCACTGAACAACAGCCGCTGCCGAACGAATGGTCGGCCGCCGATGAAGGTCGTTCAGTGGCGGGTGGTGGCCAGATACTGCTGAAATGAATCTCCTTGAAACTTTTGCTGTGTGATCCCATATATACTCATGTTGTCCCAGTGAATTATCAGACTCCCAGATGGTCTGGATAGAGTGCTATCCATGCTTCAAGTGAGGAAGCACAACAGGCCAACCACTGCTCCAATTGTCGAGCTCAAATGGTGAAAGTGTGCTGTTTGACATCTCTGAAGGCGTTCCAGGTTGCAAATTGTGAGTAGATGCATTGGGTGGCCTTCGGTGCAAATGGCCACTTTTTGCTCAAAAATGATCAGTTCACCCAGGGAGGGTTTGGTAATTATATCCTAAGTAACTCTCGCTGTGGGGTGCAGGACAGCATAGAAGATTTTCGAGATAGTATGCAGGTCTGTATATTTTGAAATGATGGTGCAGTGTGCGATTTCGCCGGCCGGCCTCCCAACAGACCTCATAATCCGAGGTCAGACATTGCTCCAAGCATATGGATTTGTTGGAATACATCCATAACATCCTATCCCAGAGTTTGGTTGTAGGGGATGCGGAGAACCTTACTCTCCCCCACGTTTCCAGGTGGAATTCCAGGTGGAGTGACCTCCAAATTAAGAAAATTTGACCTAACCTAAATTAACCTAACCTAACCCCTAACCCATCCCCACACTAACCTAACCTAACCGAACACTGATGCCTGTGTTATAACTCAATCAGTCCGCATTCCACGTGGAATTTGGGAAGAAAACGTTCCCCAACCTAACCTAACCTAACCTAACCTAACCTAACCTAACCTAACACCTAACCTAACCTAACCTAACCTCGATGCGCATGCCATGGCACTATTTGTGTTTACTCCACGTGGAATAGGTGGAACTAGGTGGAATAAAGTGCCGGAATCTCCACGTGGAATTCCACCTATTCCACCTGAGAAACTTTTCATATTTAGATGTTACACTTCATTTCTGACAACTTTTATTTTTGAGGTGGAATTACACGTGGAATAGTGGGGGACAGTCACTTACAGGGGATGCGGAATTGGTGGAGGAATTGCATTTGCAATTCTGTCCCTCAGTTTCTGTCCAGAAGGACTTTCACCCAGAGCGCATTTGTTAATTATATTCCTAGCAACTTGAGGAATGTATGCCAGGAGCTCATACAAGATTTTCAAAATAGTTTGCAGGGCTGTATGTTTTGAAACGATGGTGGGGTGAGCGATGTATCGCTCCCAGCCTTCCCACCCTCCCAGAGCTGAGTACCCGAGCTTAGTACATACTTCAAGCGCGTGGAACTGTTGTATTGTATGCCTACATGAACCTCCTAAGGTATGAATGCGATTGATTAAGAATTGGTGGAGGAATGACATGCACATGTGGTGGAACTGAGTTGCAGCCAAGTTCACCATGAACTACACATGCAACCTACCCCACCTTCCAGGTCAAGTGTCTCAGTGCCCATAAAGTACATGATCTCAAAGATGGCATTGGGTACATTGGTTTCATGAGGTCCTAGCCTCTGAGAAGCATGGACTGGAGGGTGGTATGACTTGCAGTGAGTTCACCAGGACATGTGCTTGCAACCTACTCCACACTCCAGTTCATGCTTCTCAGAGGCTAGGACCTCATGAAACCAATGTACCCACTGCCATCCTTGAGATCATGTACTTTATGGGCACTGAGGCACTGAGTCTCCCTGAAATGATTGGGGAGAGATCTCACCTCTTGTCCTTTTCCATGTTGCCGGGGTTGTCCTCCATAGACAAATCAAGCAAATTATTCATTTCATCAGGTAATCCCCCTTGTCTGCCGGAAATCATCAGAGGAGGACTCCAACCGTGGAAAACATACTCGAGTTCGACCCCATGATCATTGTCGACATCCATGTCATCTTGGCTGAAGGAGAATATTAATATGACGATGATATGACGAATAAAACATCAACCGGCCATCGGGGTCATCTCTGGTAAGAATATTTCTGTCACGGCAGAGCGCTCGTCACTCGCCGAGACCGACGCCCAATGGAGGAGAGAGGGACGAGGAAGAACGGACAAGCGGTACAATTGACCAGACCAAACCTAGGGTACACGCATCTACACCCCACAACCTATATACCCATCTCCAGCGACCGATGATCCGATCCAGTGTGATCCCGGGGATAGTGAGCGCATCCCCCATCATCTCCCAGGGCGTCGACGCCCCTCCAGACCTCCGGTCGAGCACGGTCCGAGGCGGGGCTAAGGTGTCGAGATATACCATACACACCGAGGACACGGACCAAGGAGGAGGGCGGCACACGGGCGCATAGGGATGGCGTCAAGCTGCTGCGAGCCAAAGCCGAGAGTCCGAGGATGTAGCCAAGCTCGTACCAGGCGAGAGTAACCTCACCACTATCCGTCCGAGAGATAGCGGGCCCGGGGGAGGCCCAATAGAGGCGTTTCCGAGCCTCCGGGGCTGCACAGGGTGACCAGCCAAGCCTGTCCGAGGTCCGAAGGGGGGCCTAGAGTCTGCACGTACCCAACGCATACAGCGAGGTGAGAGCAGCCGGACCATGGTCCGAGGGTAGGAAACCTCCACCGAGCCGAATTGGGGTATGCGCCGAGGTCGTCTCACCCCGTAGACCGATAGAGAGCGGCGCGTATACCATATCCCGAGCCATTCAGCCCGAGGTCTCCAACCCTGGCCGAGTCTCAGTCTGATGGTAAACAGTACGCCGACTGTATGCAGCAGCGACCGAACGCTCGGCGAAGCGGCGTAAAATCCGCGGACGAACGGACAGAGCTTGCGGAGACCGTGAAGACCGCAACAATTTCCGTCTTCTGTTTGTCGGACGAGACCCAACAGCCATATGCTTACCCATAGGACATCGTTGCTTCGTCCACCAACTGCATATCAATAATTTCGTTAAATAACGAATCTTCGGAAGTGGGTTGAATCAAATCCGAGCTGTGAAGAGTCAACTTGATTGCCATAATGGATAAACTGATATCGAACCTGGTTTCGACAGGGAGCATAGACGGGACATCGCCAGGACGTCCTCCTACCAGTTGCGGCTCCAATTCCGGATGACTGGCCACGGCGTCGTCATCATCATCATTATCATCACCATTGTCTTTGTCTGAACGACCACTGCAATAAGAATATCAGAAAATATGGTGAAAGAGTTTATTGAAAAGACGAACTCGGCGTCGCTGCTTAATAACCATTGAATCACTAAACCTGGAGAGAATCCATATAATCTAAAGCCTTTACATACCTTGCAGAGCTAATATGGCCACCTTCAGAATGTCTACCTGAAACATCCCTGAAGCAGATAAGTGGAAATCCAAAGAGCCGAAATAAAGTACATACCTGGCATTCGATGGTCGTGGGCCCATTCCCCAAATATTCCTTGGCAACATGGGTTGAGGTCTGCGATGGGAGTGAGTCCGTATCTACAATACAGATCGCTAAGGCTGACCTGAAACCAAAACCTCTCTGAGCTTGAAGCACCGCAACATTTAAATTTCAAAGAACCTCTGTTGGCCTGAAACTAAATCAGTGAATCGTCTTAGTATGTATTTTTTGCTCACGATGAGAACCCATTGCCCTGAAAAATGTTTATTTTGAAATTATTGGTCACCGAGGGTTCAGCACTTCGGGAGCGCTTCGACGGTCGACCAGGGGCAGGTCCATGTTCTTCGAGTTGTCGTTTTTTGGATCCTTCGGGGGGTCGGGGGTCTTAGGTGGGTTGGGGGTCTTCAGTGGGTGGGGGGTCTTCGATACGCTTGCGGTTGGGGAACTGCACGGTAAAGACTCGCACATTTCCTTCAAGGCGTCGCAAGCCGGAATTAACTGCTCTATGTCCTGATATAGGTCGTCCAGGAGCTGTTCCGCGACGGGAACAAGCTGCTGTGGGGTCTCTACCAGAGACAGCATGGTGCTGAGGATCTTCTCCTCGGCCTTGAGCAGTGTTTTTAAATGTTCCTTATCGAGATGGGCCATGGCATATCGAAACTGCAATTCTGATGAGGTAATATTCGTCTCAGATGCAATCCGTACCGTTTCTAGTTCCGAATCTGATCCCCCCCGCTGAGAACGACACGCTGGTGTAAATGCGAATACAGCCGATGTCGCAAGGAACGTGAAGGCCAGATTTCTGTGTGCGAAGGCTTTTTTCTCTACCATCTGGGCGAGCTCCACCATGGCCGTCATGAAGGTATGTAGTATTTTGATTTTCCGGTAGGACCCCTTGAATTTATCCAGTTGCTTATTGTATATGACCGAGATAGGTGTGGCTTTCATGACCAGAGGGAAAAAAATGTCAGAGTGTTTGATGTTCATGCATGAGAACGCGGAGACATACTCGTCGTGCCTTGGGAGGCCGATGCCATCGGTCCCTGCTTTGTCACCATTATAATCTACTGAGGCGGCGGAAATTTTCTCCTGTGAGCACAATCCATTACAATGGCAGGCCATGAGACGCACCTGGAGTGGCCGATACTTGAACAATGATAGAGAGACACCACCGAGTAACAGAGCCAAGCTTCGGTAGGACAGCAGCACTTGTGGCCCATGTGGCAAAGCCTAGAACGTGCGGGACGGCTGGCCGACAGTCTGATGAGCACCGATGGTCCGAGATCGGTGGATGGCCTGCTCTACAGATTGCATCACACTTTGTGAGCTGCCCTGCTATGCTCACAGTGCAACAATGGCAAGCTCACTGTATATGCATCATGTTTTCTAGCAGAGGTCTTGTCTGGGTGCGCCTGGGAGCGCAGCGGTGCTGGCGACGATGGTGGTACGAGGGCAACATGTGTTGGCAAAGACCTCGGCCCGGTGCTTTGCCTATAGCCGGACCGGAACACATGCCGGCGGGCGCATTCTGTGCGGCAACTCACAGTCACAATACACCTCGCACTGTACACTACCAACAAGGTGCAACGAAGTGCGGGTGGACCGCACACCAACTCATGATAAGAACGGAACGACGACGCGGAGTGCGCGCGAGCGTGATCAACACAATGCAGTGGCCGAATAATTACCAACCCCCAGTCTGCTGTCGACGGGCGCGCCGAAAATACAGGCCGAATCGCAGCCACAAGCTCGACCGCCCGGCGCGGCACGAACACCATTGACAGTTTGCAGACGTGACCGGATCAGCAGTACTCCTCTGGCGGCGCGCGTCCGCCACCGGGCGCCCGCTCCTCCTGCAGCTCCCCTCCTTTGCGCCCGCTGGGGAGGAGCCTATCATCAACAGCGCGCGCATGATTTTCCTCGACCGCCGACAAACGGACACGGTTATCTCACACGGCAGAGTGCAGCTGGCCGTGGGTGCGTGCGCGTTGCTCGTCCTCTCTCAGACGCATCGGGCGTGGCGCCTTCGCGCATGCTGTCAACGAATGCGAGCGCAGTGAGCGCCCGCACAGCACATCCGCGATCGCGCGCAGAGCTCGTGTCGCGGAGGCTCTTGAAGCCGCCAACACCGGCCACTTGCGCGGAGCCTTGCGGCACCTTTCAGGCCACCTCTCGCGCGCGAACCTCGATTGAGCGCGAGAGCTCATAGTCTACGGCGCGGACACGGGCCACCGCGCGAGATCGAGGTCCCGCAGCGCAGCACCGCGGCCCCCTGGACAATAAATGGGCTTCAGGTCGTCGTCAGCGGAGGTACAGAGAATAAGGGACGACGCACGATGAATTCTGGGACCGCACGCAGCTCTGATAATACGGACGTTGGTCGCGTGCGGTCGATAAACCAGACGACGCGCTTGCCCGATGGAGCTTCTGAAAGCGCAATGGAAGCGGGTCAGCAGGAGCTCAAACGCTCAGAAGATCGGACACGAACCGGTGGATTGTTCGGCGCTATCGACGGCGGCCTGCCCTCCCATCCGGATCGACGGGATCGACGGAGAGCATTTCGCTCGTTGCGCGCATTCGAGTGTCGCCTATCTGCAGCGCGGAGTCGGGACCCACTGGGACGCGCGCTGATACGCATTTGAGCAGGAGTTCGCGCCTCCGCGAGCGCGGCCATCGGGTTCGGCATATTCGGGCCTGCGCTTTCTGTACCTGCAGAGCGCAAGATAAATCAGCATCATTCTGACTGATTGAAGCAGTAGAACGCACCTGACAGACTCGAAAAACCTGCTAGCAAGCCCGCCGTGTCCTACGGCGAAGTATCGGGACCAGGCACGTCGGGCCATTGCCAGGAAGAATACCGCAGCGATATGATCCCTGGCGCAGGGGCGTAAGACGTATGCGTCTATTAAAGTTTATTATAGGCCTGTACGCACTGAAAGACATAACCTTGTTCTGGCGGTACGGGGCCAGCGAGGATAGAGCAGCACGGCGTGAAGTAGATGTCGACGTCGGAATGGCTGGCCAGGCCCCAAATAGAAATAAGTTTGCCTAATCAAGTTTTACTCATCGCAGCGCCTTTCGGAGGGGCGTCAGCGCGAACTGCAGCTGCTGCCAGTCATCGGGAACGGCAAGAGCCAAGGAACGTCGCGTGTATCAACTCCGCTCGCGCGCCTTGCCTTCCGCTCTAAACCATCCACCGTGAGCGTGCCGTTCGCGCTCCGCCTACACTGTCCGCTCAACAATTATATTCCCATGACGACCCAGCGCCGGTTTTTAGCGCCGTACATCGCGCATTTATTCAGCAGCAATAATCCAAGGAAGGCGATGCGCGCTCGAGGTCAAGGATCTCATTCGGGCCGCCAAAGCCTCGCTCCCGCGTCGAACTGAAGCCTTTATGCTCGCTACAAGTAGCTGCCCGACGACCGTGCTGCCGGTGCACCATCCAGCGCCGATGACCTCGACAAGAACCTCGCCGACGCCGCGCACGAGGCCCAGTCCACCCGCCTCTATGCCGTCTTCTGCTGCTCAATAAGCTGTGCGCCTGCCATAAAGGACCCGAAGACACTGCTTCTTGGCGTTGACGACCGCGCGGTGGTGCTGGATAAGCCATGGACACGACGCGGGCCCGGTCCAGCGACGCCGACACCAACATCAACGCGGCCACGCATTCCTGCTCAAAGATCCCTTGCGCAAAAGCCTCTCGCACGCGCCGCGAGAATGCTCATGCTCCACACCAGGACTACACCGACGACCGTGGAGGCTTGCGACCTTGGACGCACTGTCAGTCTTTCGCGCCGCCACTTCGAAAGCTGCCCGCTTCGCCGACGGGTTCTGCAGAACTCGCGTCTGCCTGAACTACCTCTCGTGACAACTCACTGGCTGCAACGGCTGACGACGAGGAGCTCGAATATCCGGGCACCATGCGCGACCTGGCGCCGGACTGTGACCCATGCCAACCTCGACGACGCGGCCTACGAGGCCCGGCCTGATTGCAGGTGCCGCGCGTCCTCTGCTGCACGCGCGCCCGGTCGCACGACGGCCCGTCAAGAGCACGCTCGCTTTTCAGCCTCATGGGCGACTACGGGGGCGCTAGGAGTTCCATGCGTCGTGGACTGTTCGCGCGTTCGTGTTGCGAAGCAAAGCACAGTCGAACGACTCGGCGTGACCCGTGGCGCGCGCGCTAGCAAGAGCGCATCGGGCGACGGACGGTGCAGACTCGGGTGCGCCTGCTTTTCGCCGTGCCCACCCGGCGCAAGATTAACTGACGCGTAATATGTAGCTGCGGTGCCCAGGCGCGTGAGCTCGATACTGCAATCACGCCGACGCCTCAAAACACCACGCGCGACCTGGCGCGGGACGGCTGCCTCCTTGTCAATGCCCGGGCGTCCAGTGCCGACTCAAGTGCGCCTTGCTTTAGTCTCCTTTGCATCCTCTGTTGGAAGATAGTCGTTCCAATTAGAGCCTTGCTTTCACCCCGCCTTGCGCAAGACTTACTGACGCTCAATACTCAGCGGCGCGGCTCTGACGCGGGCTCAACGCTGAAGTGTCAGTGCCTCAGTAAACCGCGCACGACCTGCCCCCTTGCCAAATTCGCCTCCGCCTCAGATTGGACCGCGTTTACCCCGACTGCTACGCGGCGTGCAATCCGTGCTACGACTGCCCATCATTGACCCGCCCGCTTTTGTGTACGACACCGACGGCGCCAATGAGCTCGATGCGTCTTGGGTCGTTTGCAAGGCGTTGGGAGGCTGCTCGCGGTCGTGCTGCTTTGTGGGACCCTCTACACTTTGCCGCATCGCAAGTTGCCATCGGTGCGCTATCTTTACTACTATTCGACGATTGACTGACACGGTATGCGCAGTGGCGACTCAGTGCAACTCAAGCCCGGCAGAGCAACCACGTCGACGCCTGGGGAAGCCGTACGCGCGCGCGCACCCGCTCGATCGCGCCGCGGTACACAAGGCCAGGTCTGACCACGTGGCTGCGTCTTGTGCTGCGTGCGCGACTGGTCCGTGGACTATCGGCTTCCGCGACGCCGTCCTCGCGCGCACGAAGTGTGTCTGACGCCATCCTGCGGCCCAGGAGGACCTTTTGTGCGCGGGCGGCGTACGCGACGCACGGGAGGCGTACGCAGTCATGTGCGCATGTTCGTTTTGTTTCTACGGCTGCCCGGCTCACTCACAGTACTTTTCATAGACGCGCTGCCAGTGGCCGTTCTTCTGCCGCCAATGTGACCAGCAGCGGCTCCTCAACGTGGATGGCGCGCACCCGGACTCGTCGCTCTTCACGGGTGCGATCAACGCATACTGTCTGCGCGGTCCTGTTGTCCGCCAGCCAGACGACGAGGCTGAGCAGCTCCGAGCGCTCGCGATACCCTGAATCATCTGCTAGCTGCCACCGGCGGCTCGTGCCCTCGGCGATAGCCCCGAGCCGGCCGCGCTGCTTGTGGCTGCAGCCAGTGATCGATCGTCGGCGTCGGCGTCGACGCAGAGCTCGTACTTGTTGTGCAGTCCGCGAGCTGCATTGCGAGCGGAGGCACGGTCTACCTAACAGAGGCTGTCTGGGTTGCTTCGGCGCTGCGCACACGCTCCAATTGCTCAGCGCTACGCGAGCGGAGGTGGAGGAGTTTGGGCGGTTTCAATCGCTGGTTCCAGCGTGCTCACTGCGCATGCCGTCCCGCAACGGGGCGGGCGACGCGTCCGAGATGTGTGCGCTGACGCCAACGAGCGCGCCGGTCCACGCAGCGCCGGCCTCACCGTCATCGTGGCCCGCACGGCTGTACTTGCAACTCTCAGACAAGTTTCACTTGGGTATAATCATTCGAAAGCACATTTGGACGAGTTCATCGGCGCGATAGAATAGAGAGCAAGAAAGCACTGCAAGAAAGCAACAAACTTCAAGCAACAAGTCCTCACGCCATCCATCCACCCGGTGGCTCGGTAGCGTAGCATGCTTTGGGTAATAGTGCGCACCAATAGAGCAGCACAGCGGTGCGCACGTCCATCCTCTGCCAATCACGCGCAGTTATTTCGTTGAACGATCAGTTCATGTGCACGCGAGCCTCGGTTGCGCCTGCGCTCGATGCATCCACTCGAGCGCATCAAGCGCATCCAACAATGCACTGTGTTGTTGACGCAGTCCAAAGATCAAGCGCGGTGTCCATAAACGCGTGTTGGCTTTGTCGGCGAGCTGGGATGAAGCCTTTTCGCCGATGCTACTAGAAAACCATCAGCCTTTATCTCGGGCTAATAACCGGGCGGGGGCGCACCGTTGCGAGCACGACGAGTACATCTCTCTAGTACCATTGCGATGAGCGCAGGCGCGACTGAACGGCGTGTCGCTTCCCGCGCATGTTGTGGTTGAAAGCAAGAACCGGCAGGATCGGAGTCACGGTCCAAACCCCGAGCCGCGCAAACGCGTACGCACGCGCTGTAGTGTCGTCTGCGTCGACTGTGTGCTGTTAAAACACCTAACAGCGTTCAATTAATGGATCTCTGTTGTGACTCACAGTCTCTCACAAATTCCGCATCGTCATTTGCAATCTTTGAGGGTTTGATTGGCAAAATCTCTCAACCAGGCCTGAATTTAAGGTCAGTTCCAAGATGCCATTCTCGTCGTGGATTTTATGAGGCTTGTCATCTGCGCACATGCAGCCGGTAAAGGACCAATCTGAACTCTCCGGTTCCATCTCTCGAGAATCATCTTGCGCTACATCCCATTACAAATGCCGTTCAACTGGGTATAAATACCCACCTCCGCTCCCTGATTTTGTCCTCTACTCTCATGCTCTCATCATTTGCTACTCGAGCCAGGTACATAGCGTCAGCGGTGATCATATCGTCACTCCACGACGGTTCGTGGCTACCTTCCGTAGTGTGCGACTCCCACCCGCCAGGGCTACGACGGCACGCATACGCAGAGCGCATGTCGAAGCTCGATAAAGTTGGGCACATGCCAGATCCGTGCACTCCAGAGTTCATCTCTTAATGAGACTGAGAGTACAGTCTGCAATGTAAGGGACGGGCCGAACGAAGATATGCTAGTGATAGAACCTGCCAACCAGCTGCGCGCGGAAACCGGAGGAGTGGTCGCACACCACTGGGCAGACGCCTGTGCAGCCCTATGCAGACGAGACTGAATCTGTTTATACCTGGGTCTATGCAGCGCGGTCACATCGCCGGTAAAAGCTGCGGCCTGCGACCTCTCAAACCGCAGCCACGCGTGCGACCATGAGCACATTTTCATGGAGCAGCAGTCCCTAAGCGCCGCGTGCTGCAAGGAGAGATGTTTGAAACGGCACATTGGATCAGAACGGGGGGAACGGAATGGCTGAGGATTCGGGATCCGGAGGAAAGTCGAGTTTCGCATAGCACGGGAATTGACACGGAGGGAAATGTCACGCGTGCTCAAGCAGGACAGCAGGTATACGAATACGGTTGTGGCCAAGATTTTGAAGCCGCAGTGCCAGCCAGAAGTCAGATGGCGCTGGGAACCGAAATGCGTGCGCCAGTGTGCCAGGGGACCAGCAGCAAGAGTCCTAGTCGCACGAGCAGCATGACGTTCTATTGGAAGAGCGTGGGTTGACAAAACGATCACCGTTGAGCCGGGCAAACTGGCGCCAGACACGGGCCGTTCGCAAGCGGGAAGATGTGGGTTCTGAGCGGCGCGCGCGATGCAGATGCTGATAAAAGCGTCCAGAATCTGATCCAGAAGACACATAAGCTCGAATGTGCGTTTGGATGAGTGGCCAGCCATAGAATGCCGCTTATCACACACAACACCCAAGCCGCAAGGCCGCTTCTTCATGCGGTGCGCGTGTGCGCACAGGCGTCCACTAGCCGCGCTGCGCCTAAGCAGCGAGTACGATGTAGAGCGTTGAATGCGACCGAACGCGAACGGCGCATGATGATGGTTCGAAGCAGAAAGGCGAACGCATCCGAACTCCGCGCCATCTGCGCAATTCTGAAATACAAGAATCACTTGCATCATTTTCCACCGCTTTCAAAGAGATCCGGTCACGGTGGACGGAGATTCAGAAGCATAAATAGGCAGACTAACAGCCAGAGGAGAGCCCGCCATCTGATGCGCTCTCGTCATCTGCTACACCCAACCTACAGACGAGGTCCGGAAGGAAAAACTGCCGTGCCTCGCGGGCAAAGGGGAACTTTGAGAAGAACAGCGCCGCGCATAGAGTCGCTGGAGATGGCAAGAGGACTTTTGACCTTCGAGACCACCAGTGGTATACCGCTCATACTCTAATGCAGTATCTTCCGAATCACATCGGTACAGTTGTGCAGCGCGAAGAACCTAAATGGTGCAAGGAGCTCGCTGCATCGGATCCCTACACCGAACCTCAAAACCTCCCGAGATGCGGAGAGACTAATGCCCCGCGCGGCACCTTTACCTTATCGCCTCCTCCGTTCTCCGTCGCTCGCGGGATACTCCGCCGTGTGGGGTCAGTGTTCGCCGGAGAAATCATCAGAGCGCCGAGGATGTGCCGTGCTCACGTGCGTTTAGTCTTCGTGTGCCACGTCGTACTCTCTCAATATGAATGTGGAGTGGAGAGGGGGAGCTGAGATTCTCACCGGTTTGGAGAGGAGTTGGAGTATGTTCGACGGGGCGACCGCGAGTATGACTGGAATACAACTTTGGTCGCGTACTGTGAGTTTCGTCGCGTACTGTACTGATGGCTCTGTGCCCCGTCATGACTCGGAGGTCTCACGTGCCAGCCACGTGCTGACGCCAAATCATATCTGCTTCTGCTTCGCAGCGTCTGACCCTGCGCAATTCAACGTCTGCGCGTTAGTCTAGCTAGCCACTGCAAATGGAAACTTTGTCCTGAGCCCACCACAGTGGCAAGCCGCGCAAAGGAGTGTGCTGCCGAGAATGATGGAATTTCGAAATCTGGGAGTCGCAGATCAGGTTCTAGGGAAATGGGGTGTGAGTGCGGGCAGGGTCGCGAGCGACAGCAGATAGAATGCATATGCGCATGTGGGTCGGGAAGTCGTGAATATGAGTAGACCGCAGGGAATCGCGAGGGACAAGACGATGCACCGCTAGCGCTGAGACTTCCTCCTGCCGGACGTTCCGCTCTGGTGGGCTCGGTCTGCGCCGGCGCCGAATCTGCTTGCGGTACGGCTGCGATGAGCGCGTACTGCGGAATGAATGGAGTCAAAAAGTGCATCCTTTCAGTAAAGACAAAGACGCGCGCCGTGGTGCCGGCTTTTGGACGTTCAGTCCTATCTCCGAAGCACATCAAGTCCGACCTCGACTTTGAGGAGTAGAGAAAGCGATAGCAGAAGCTACGATTCAGATGAGCTCATCGCGACGCAACACCGTGACGAGACCGAGACGCAGCTGCAGCACACGTGCTCCGTCGTCCTGCGCGCTGGCTCGTCCAGGTCGGCCTGGGCAGGCTCCGCGAGGTCACGCTGGGCAGGCTCCGGCATCCGCGAGCGCAGTGGCGGTCGCGGGGTCAGAGGCTGCGCGCAGGGCTGCCGAGTACACCCGAGCCCAGAACGGAGCGCGTCCAGGCTGGTCAAATACAGGCTGACACGATGTCGGTCGGGAGAGGAGTTCAGAGCTGTATTTGACGAGAGGACGACGGAGCCTGACTCGGAGGATCCCACTGGCATTGTAAACAGAGGAAGAGGCAGTCTGGTGATGATGCCTAACGCGGAGGCACGCTGATGATGATGCCTGACG
Source organism: Auricularia sp. M12 (assembly GCA_037042885.1). Taxonomy (NCBI): domain Eukaryota; kingdom Fungi; phylum Basidiomycota; class Agaricomycetes; order Auriculariales; family Auriculariaceae; genus Auricularia; species Auricularia sp. M12. The sequence goes on from CM073216.1 coordinate 3,603,989, forward strand.
CTGTGGGATCTATACCACTGGCCGGAAGAAGCTCACTGCTCAGGGAAGCAGGCAATTGGGTTCGGTGAACTACTGTAATGAGACGACGCGCGGAGAAAGTCTATCGGTCTGAACCCCCAATCTGCCGGCGGGTACGGTGAGCGCGTACTGCGGAATGAATCGAGAGGCGCGAACTTGAAGCCTGTTCAGCCTGACTCGGAGACTATCGCCGGTCGAGGAAAGTCCAACGCGCAGCCTGAGCGACAGAGACTGACAGCGAAAGACAAAGCAGCTACGAAGTGAATGAGCTCATCACGACGCAACACGAAACAGATCCAGAGACGCTGCGGCACACGTGACCGTGCACGCGCTCCGCCGTTCTGCGCGCTGGCGCGTCCAGGTTGGCCTGGGCGCTCATCTGAGCGGCGAGCGCACGGTCAGCGGCCGTCAGGAGGTCGTGTCCGACCCAAGGAGCGCTAGAGTCTAGTACGCGCGAGCAGGGCTGCCGAGTGCGCCCGTGACGAGAACGGAAAGCCGAGGAGAGCAGCCGGGTTAGGTTTGTGAATGTGAGATGAACAGCTGCCATACTGAGCCAGAGTGTCCGATGGAATGGCGGGCGAGCACCGATTCAGAGGCAGGGACGGCGGCGGGATAGTTCAGATATGGCAGAAGATCAGACTCTGAGGTGGTTTGTGAGGGAAGACGCGGCAATATACTTGACTTATGAGGATGCAGCTGCTGCGAGGCGGATCTAATAAACAGAGGCAGTCTGATGATGCGGGGTCTGTTGTAAAAAGCAGCAGTAATAGAGCGTAAAATAAAGGTCAACCAAGCAGAGTTATCGAGTCGTAAATCAAGCGAGGACAGCAGCAAGAGCCAGAGCGCAGTGAGTGTGAAGCAAGAGGAAGACGGTTGAGCGAAAAAATGGGGAGCCAGTGCGGGGCACGTGGCGGAGAAATTGGGGATCCGACAAAGGGCCGAGAGGCAGGCTATAACAGGCCGGTTGCCAGCGAGGTTGTCCCGCTCAACTCCCCTTCCGCCCCCCCCGCCTCCCCACGCTCGCGAATGGATGCGCCGCTGCCGCTGCCCAAAGACGAGATCGCGGACGTGCAGCGCGTGGCGGACGCCCTGACCGGCGCCGACGGCAAGCCGAAGCGCAAGCGCCAGAGCCAGAGTGCGTGCACCCGCTGCATAATTGGCGGCGAGCTAGTGGGTGCTAATGCGCATACAGGCTGCGACGCGTGCCGGGCGCGCAAGGTCAAGTGCGCGCGCGAGGGCGCAGAGGACGACCCGCAGCAGGCGTGCAAGCATTGTATATCGCTCGGCATCCCCTGCACCTACGATTACCAGCCCAAGAAGCGCGGCCCGCCCAACCTGTGCGCCCTTCCGTCCTGCATATATTTTGCCTTAATTTAACTTAATTTAATTTAATTACAGGTATTTGCGGCGGCTGCAGCAACAGCAAGAGGCGGCGGCGGCCCAGGCGAACGGCGGGCTCGTCCACCACCACACCAACTCCGGCTCGCCGCCCAGCGCGCTCTCGCCCACCTCGCCCGCCCACCTCGGCCCGCAGCAGCCCCAGCCCCAGCCCCAGCCCCAGCAGGCGTCCGGCGCCGCGCCCGCGTCGGCCGCGGCGCCGAACTACGGGATGGCGCACACGGGCCTGTCGCCGCTCGCGCCCGTCATCCCGCCGTCGATCCCGCCGAGCCGGTACCCCATCGCGGCGGACACGTTCCACTACGGCCAGGCGGCGCCGCCCGCGCCGCCGCCCGAGGCCGCGTTCGGCGGGCCGTACCCGCTCTACACCCTCCCGCCGACCTCCTCCGCCCCCGCACAGCAGTCGCCGCCCGCGCCGGCGCCGAGCTACTTCCCGCCGCTGCGGCACCAGCACCGGCCGCACCGCCTGGACACGGTCGCGCCGCGCGAGCGCATCGCCCAGATCATCGGCCTGTTCTTCGACTTTGTCTACCCGCTCACGCCGTGTGTCCACAAGCCGTCCTTCCTCGCCGACTTTGCCGCGCGCAGGGAGGAGAGCGACCCGCTGTTCTTTGCGCTCGTCATGAGCACCGTCGCGAGCACCCTCGTCCAAGTCCCCCGCAGCTATGTGCCCATGGAGCGCGCGGCCGTGCGCAAGCTCGCACAGCAGTGTCATGAGGCCAGCCGCCATGTTACCGTTGCGAGCTACGACCCGCCCACCAGCGCGCACGTCGTCATCCGATATTTGTGCGTCGCGCCTGTGATGAATCCGGTTGTGCCGCTGACGCCCGCGCAGCGACACGATCTACCACTTCTGCGAGGGCCACGACGCGACGAGCCACGCGGCGTTCGGCGAGGCCGCCCACATCGCCGTCACGCTCCACATGCACGAGGAGGCGAGCTACGAGGGCCTCGAGCCCATCGAGTGCGAGATGCGCCGCCGCACCTTCTGGCTGCTCTTCTCCGGTACGCCGCCAACGTGTTGTAGTTAGTCTTCATACGCGCTGACCTCGCGCGCGCAGCGGACAAGAGCATGAGCATCCTCCTCGGCCGGCCCATCTGCCTGCGCGACGAGGACTGCACGCTGCACTTCCCGAAGGAGGTCGACGACGAATAGTGAGTGCGCTTTCCTCCCGTTCTCGTCATCCATCCCCTCCGGCGCCCAATATTTGCTGTTTCCCCACGGGCGCGTCCTTCGTTGTCACATGACCCCGGCGCTGCTTCTTGGGCACTTGACAGCGGCTTGGCGCCTTCCTTTTCACACGCTCGTTACCCCGCGTCCGTCCCACCATCCCTCGCGCGCCACGTGCGACGTCTGTCGATCTCGCCCCAAGTTTGAATTTCCCCGTGTTCGCCTGCTTCGCCCGTCTCTACTTCGCCCGCTCGTACGCGCTCTGCTTCACCGCCGCACACGCTCGAACCCATCCCATCCCATCCCATCCCACGCCCGCTTGACTGCCGTTCGCGCTCTCCTTCGCCGCGCACGCTCACATCTATTCCTTCTCACGCCACGCCACGCCTCGCTCCCTACACATCATGGACCTATTTCACCGCTCGCTCTTCCTATTTCATTTACCATTCCATCTTTCATTCCTTCTCTGTCGCGAACGACGACGGCCGGACTCGCCCGGCTACGGCTACTGTGCGCGACCGGCCCGGCCACGTTGCGCGCACGTGGTCTCGGGCGCTGTGCTTCGACCGCCGGCGAGCTGCGTTCTTGCGGGCCAGTTTCGACTCTGCGGGCTAGATGTGTCTTCCCGGACGGCCGCGGGCAGTTGTGTCGACCGCGGGCCAGCTGTGTCTTCTCGGACAGGCTGTTTCAATTGCGGGCGAGCTGCATCGACCCGGACTAGCTGCGTCGACCCGGACAGGCTGCTTTGACCCGGGTAGCTGTGTCGACCCGGGTAGCTGTTTCGGCCAGCTGCGGGTCGGGCTTGCGCGGTGCGACGTCGGCTGGGCTTGCGCGGCGCGACGTCAGCGCGGACTGCGCAGCGCGGCGTCTGCTGGGCTCGCCCGGCGCGACGTCGGCGGCGACACTGCTGCAGGTCCGCGCGTGCGCGGCGCTGGCTGCTCGGTCGTTGTCGACGCCGAGTCGCGCTGCTCCGTCGAACGCGCCAGCTAATTGGCGTCGGTGCTTGGCGCGTGCGCCGCTCGTTCGTCGTCGTTTTCCTTGGTCCGGGCGTAGGTGCTGGTGCTGTGTCCTGCGTCACGTCGCACGCGAGTGCTTGCAGCCGCGCTGTCCTCGCCGCGCCTTGCGCCCGCCGTCTGCGCGCTTACCCACGCTCTCGCTGCTGCCCGCGTCGACCGGCGTCTGTTGAGCTTGCGTTGGATGTGGATGCTTGCGCGGAGGTGCCCAATGTGTCCTGCCCCGCGCGCCGTCTACGCCCGCGGTGCCGCTGGGTCCTTGCGCGCAGACCTGCGCTCTGGGCTACCGTCCTCGTTGCGTGCCGGCCAACTGCGGCCGAGTCGGTGTACGCGTCGTGGGTCAGCGTGCAGTGCGTCCTGGCGCGCGCGTCTCGCAGCTCGACGTCGTGCGCGCGCGTCCTGTTCTGCTCTGTGCCACGTGCCGAAACTTGTTCATATTGACTACGCTCGCCGGTGTCGTCGTACTTCTCGCGCCTGTCACCGTCTTCGCCGCCCTGCTCTTCCCTCGCTCGCCGTTCTCCCTCGCCATGCACTTGTGCTGACCGTCCCGCAGTATCACGCAAAACGGCATCCTGCCGCAGCCGCCGGGCAAGACGGCGATCGTGTCGGGCCTCAACTACTGCTCGCGCATCTTCGCGCTGCTCGGCGAGATCCTGGTGCGCATCCGCGTCGACAAGCGGTCGCCACCGCAGGGTGCGTCCTGGCCCATTACTTTCTACCCACTCAAGCTGACCGCGCCACATGTTACAGGCCCCTTCCTCACCGCGCGCCTGGAAGAAGTCAAATCGCTGCACGCGCGCATCATCACGGCGCTCGCGCACACGCCGCCGCCGCTGCGGCTGCACAAGGGCGGCGGGCTGCAGCGCCCGTCGTCGTCGTCGTCGTCCAATATGCTGCGCACGAATGCGAACGGGTCGAGCTATACGTTCGCGCAGCAGACGTTCGCGGAGGTGCGCGACTTCTTTGATAACCCCAATGCGAACCGGGAGAATGCGGGGAACCACTTCTTGGTCATGCAGGCCAATTTGTATGTCACGCAGGTGAGTCTTTGTGTGTCGTGTTGCTTAGTGGGCGCGGGCGTGGGTGGGAGGTGGCGAGTTGAAGTCGGCGCGGATCGCGACGCGCGTTCGTCGTCCACCGCTGTCTGTGGGCCGCGGTGTCTGTCTGAGTAGCTGTCTGGACGTGGCCGTTGGCTTTTGGCTGAGATGCGCGTCGCTTGCGGGCGGCACGCTGCCACATGCTTTGACTGGCGCACACGTCTGCAGGCGACGTGCATCGTCCCTTCCATCGCGGGCTGCTACGCTCACTCCGCGACTCGTCTCTCGCGCGTTGTCGACACCGTAGCTAACGCCGCGTTTGCCTCTGCAGCAATTGGTGCGGTTTGTGATCGAGCAGTACCGCGACGAGTTGATGGCGAGCATGCGACACTCAATGGGCGGCGACGTTAAAGACCTCGAGATGTCGTCGGCGGAGGACCGCGAGGCGGTCGCGTCGGACCTGCTGAACGTGCTGCACAGCATCCCGATCCAGAGCATCGCGACGAACGGGCCGAGTCTCGTGCACAAGGTGCGCTTCGTCGCGAGCACGCTGCTCGACGCCGTGCGCAAGGCCGAGGAGGCGCCCGCGAGCGCCGCACGGGCGCATGCGTACCTGTGGGACTTCCTCAGCATCCTCAGCGAGATCGAGCGCAATTATATCCTGGACGACGAGAAGGACGGGCCGCCCGATGCGAATGCTATGGTCTCGTAGGCCTGCGCATCCGTCGTTCGTTTCCATCGTCCGTCCCGACTCCTGCTAGCCCGCCGCCGTTCACCGTTCGCGCGGCCAACGCACTGTACTCCATTCATGACCTTGTCCGCGCCTGATATCTACTTAGTCGCCCCGCTCCTCATTGCTTTCGTGCTCCCCTCTCCCTCGTGTTTCACTCTGGCTGGACATGCTCTCAGCTTCAATCCCCTTTGTGGTCGCGGTCGCTGATATCGGCTGCGCATCCTTGTACTCGCCAGGTGAAAATGGCAACCTCCTGATCACTCAACCCTGCGCTCGCCCCGCGCCCGCCCGCCCGCCTGATGACCAATGGATCGTCTGCGCCTTACTGGGAACCGCGCGCGCTGTCTGGCACCCATCCACGATCTCCATATCCAGTCCGGAGGATGGCGCATGCCCTCCAGAGATACGCACACACTCGCGCCGCTGTCGACCTCTTGGGCCTTGTCGCCCGGCCGCGTCGTTCTCTGGAATACAGTCGTCGTCGCGCCGTCTACTCGCCCTCGTCGCGGTGCGCGCGCCCTGGCCGGCATGCCCGGCCTTTGGCACGTCGTCCCGAATTGCGTCGCGCGGCGCTACAAGGCGCGCTCCGTCGATGCTCGCGAGTCTGATGGTGTGCGGCGGGGAGTGGAGCGGCGGGCGAGTTACTGCAATCATCCAGGTCACAAAGAGTCCGCATTGTACAGTATTCGAGTACTTCCCTCCGTCATTCTCCGTATTGTTCTTAGCTTGTACAATGGATGGATTCAGCTGCATGAATAACTAGCCGGGGTCGTCCGTGTCAAGTCACTTGTGTTGCGGGGACTGCAAATGACTGAGAAAGACAAGATGAAGACTCGGAGCGGGAAATCCTTGATGCATCGCGGATCACTTGCGCTTGCAAGGTATGGCGGGCAGTCTCCATTCGCCCTGTGCACCGGAGTTGACTGTGACGCTCTTTGAGCTTCCTGACAGCCGGTGATGCCGCTGATCGTCCTCGTCGTGAACGCCACGGAGCCTTCCCAGGCCAACTTCGACTCGCCAGCGGACGGAACGGCGGAGCGCGTGCACGGTCACGTGTGCAGCGGTGTCTCCATTTCGTCTCGGTGAGCTCATGTGTAGCGCAGTTGCTGCTGTCTTTCATTCCGCAGTACGCGCTCATCTGGAGCGTACCCGCGGGCGGATTTGGCGCGGACGCAAACCGAGAGAATTGGAACGTACTTACCCCACGATTTGAGCTGTAATTTCAGCTTGAGAATAGAGTTCTTCCTGGTTGCAATGAAGGCCCTCTATCTCGCCCTTCGTCTCTTCCCGTTCTTCAATGGACGACTTCTAATCGCAATGCCACATGCGCGTGCGTACGCTGGCGCTCGCAACCCTCAATGCGCCCACGTTGCAGTTCACTTGCAGTCGCGTCCCTGATCTGCGCCTCCCAGATTTACCTCGGCCTCGACTGTTCCATCACGACTCAATTGCCGTGTATAGCAGAGCCGCATGTCTCATATGGCTCCTGGGCGGGGGATTGAGCTCGGAGATGGCACCGGCGCGCCAACGTGTGCGCAAAGAAGGGTCTTGAGGTATGCTCTTTCCCAGCTTGCTGTCTGCGTAAAATATTGAAGGAGCCGCTGTGTGCAGTGCACATGGACGGGACTCGACCACCGTACCGCGTGCATTCGACAGTGCTAGCTGTGCGAGGTCCACGGCGCCGAGGTCGATCGACTGAGCGGTGAAATTGCTCGACTCGAAGAGAACACGTGCCTTGGTGCAGAAAATGCGCGACTGCGCGCCAAGCCTGCCAACTCGCCGATAGTGTTGCAGACTGCAGCTCCCACGCACCGGAACTTCGACGGCCACACCGCAGGTACGCAGTATTGCAGGCTTTATCCATCTTTGCCCAGCTTCCTCTGCTCATACTTCCCCCCGGATGCGCAGAAAGAGTTGCCTGCTCGAGACCTCGACGTAGCTCTCATTAGGCCCCCGGAAAGGTCCATCTGAGGTCCGATCCCAAAATCGGCCGATATGTGGGCCTAATCTCCGCCGGAAATTGCCTTATAAGGAAGGTGTGATTGCATATCTCAGCCAGTTTTTGAGCTTTTGCCTCTAAAGTGCAGGAATGTCATGATCCATTCATTTCACATACAGCTACAGTAAAACAATTCCTGCCAGGCCAGCGGTTCTGAAAAAAGTGCCCTCAAAATCGCCTCTGATGTGTGGGCCTAGCGGATCGGACCTTTATCGGAGCTTTCCGGGGGCCTCTCTCATTCCGCAGGAATTACATGCGCTCTTTGCGCCTCCCGAGGCGAATGGTGGTGGCGTCAACCAGCGGGCTCGACCTTACTCTTACGCGGATTGTATGCATCACCGCACGAGCTTTGGTCTGCTGACCCCTGTCCTGGCGCTCGAGTACAACGGCGAGCCTAGCGGGACTCTCAATTCCTCGGCACAGACGAGGCAACATTGGTTCACCGGAGATCCGACCTATGTATGGTACTCAGCCACGGAGTGGATGGATGTCGTGAGGTCTATTGACTGGAAGATTTGTTGCTTTGTTGCTTTCTGTCACGCCGATTAACCCGCTCGGATCTGCTTTCAAATGATTATACCATCGCTGTGAAATGACTCGAGTGTTGAAACGTGTAACGACAGTAAACGGGAGGAACAGCGCCGCCCTGTCGAAGAGTGAAAGGGAGTTTACACGCACGGTGTGCAAAGGAATCTTTGTCGGCGCAGCGCAACAGATATTCAGCCACAGCTAGCGCCCGCGATGCGGCACACCACGCAGTGTAGGGACGATCTGTGATCGGCGGGTTGACAGCAGCCGCTGCTGGCCAAGAGCCTCCTCGCGAGCATCGTCTGCAGCAAACGCGTGCTGCGTGTGTTGACCGTCCGCGCGTCAGAGTGGCGGTGCCTGCGACGAGCGCATCAGTTGACGGGCAGAGCGCACGCTGCTACGCGCACGGTCAAGCGAGCGACGACGACAGTGAGCCCGGCGCAGGGAGGACTGGGCGCGCTCGTTAACGCCAGCGCGTCCGAACTCGTGCAACTCCCGTTCGCATGGGACTCAGCAACATGAGCCCACGCGCACGCAGCAACCTAGATAGCCCCCGTGAGTTCGCTCGCGCATCTCGTTCCCCCTGAAACGCACAGCGAGCACAAGCCCTGCATCGACGCCGACGTTCGAAGCACTTGCTGCAGCCACAGGCGGGGGGGCCGGCTCGGGGCTATCGCCGAGGGCGCGCGCCGCCCGTGGCATCAAGCAGGTGGGCCGGGTCGTAGCGAGATGGGCGGGGAGACGGAGCGGATATGGTTGAACCGGAGTTGACTCTGGGCAACGCGAGCGCCCCGGGCCCTCTAGTTCGTCGTCTACCGAGTCACTCGCGGACAGGCGGCAGGAACGGATATCCAGTGCGTATTGGTTGCGCCCGTGAAGAACGGAGAGTCCACGCGGGCGCCATCCACGTCAACGAGCCGCAGCTGGTGCCACAGGCGGAAGACCTACGACCAGCGCGTCGCCGCTGTGAAAAATGCAGTCAGCGAGCCGGCCAGTAGTAGACACAAGATGAACTAGCGCATCTGAGTGTGTGCGCGTCCTGGGCGCCGGCCGCGCGCGCAATGTGACTGTGCTGAGCCGCAGGATGGTGTCGTACGCCGCGCCATTTGCCCTTTGTGCGTGCGAGCACGAGGTCCGCAGCACCCGACGACGGCCCACGCTCTAGCCGCGCGCGTCACAGAAGACGTGGTCGCGGCAGTCGGACCTCGCAAACCACGGCGCGAACTGGGCAACAAATGCGCCGGTGTGGGCGCATTGACTCCCTGCGCGTCGATGAACTATGCTGCTTGCTCGCATCAGTCATCGTTGAATGAGCGCGGAAAATAGCGCACCTAACGCCTCCCGATGCACTGCGCAGTCGACACCGAGCCCGCGTGGACGGTTGTGCACAGCGGCACGGCCCTGGTCCAGTTTGACCGGCGCGATGCACGCGCGAATGGCCCAAGGCGGCCAAAGCTCCTTGCGCCGTTGTAGTTGTCCACGAAGCCGGGCAGCGCGGCGTTTTTGGTTGTCGTACGCGGGGCTACGCAACGCGCGGCTCGATGGAGGGCAGTCGCGCGCGACGCGATAGTTTGACGTGCGGCGGCGGTGGTAGCTTGGCACCGAGGCCGCGGTCCCGCGCCAGAGTCGCGCGTGGTGTTCTGAGGCATCGACCATGCTTGCAGCGTCGATCCTGGGCGCCGGGGCGCTACCTCTGCGAGCTCTGCGTCAGCAAAGCTCGCGCAAGGTGGGCACGGCGAAAAACAAAACGCGCACCGGAGTCAGCACCGGACGCCCTTCGATGTGCACCTGCGCGTAGGCCGCGCTGCGGTTTCACGAGTTCTTCTGCTCTGTCGTCACATTGCGCGAAGCTGGGCAACGAGCGCGCAGCAGTCCGACCGGTCGCGCGCGCCGCAGAATGCGGGCGATAGCCGCGGTCGGATGTTGCCTTGGACGCGGCGACAGCGAGCTTGGCAGAGACGCTGCGGCCTGGCGCGAGGTCATGCATGGTGCGCACGGGCGTCGATGTGCTGGTGGCGCAGATGCTGGGCTCTGGGAGCCTGCTGCTGCGGATCGGAGCGTCAGTCAACCGCGCAAGTGGTACAAACAAACGGCGCACACAACTCGGCCCACCGGATAGGTCCCTGCGCCCACCGTGCGTCGACGGTCGCACAGCGCCCAGTCACGGTGCATTGCGCGTTCTGCGCGAGCGCCGCGGTGGTGCGCACGAGCGCGCTGTTCACGGCCCGATAACGGTAACCAGCCGCGTGTCGTAGCGCACACGGAAGTCGGGCTTGGCTGCGCCGTCGCCCGCAATTGAAGCCACGGCCGCGCTCGCGCTCGCGCCGTCGGATGTTGCGGCTGGGGGTCGATGGCGGCTGGCGAATATTTCTGTAAAGGCGCTATCAATCAGCGAGCGAACTGTCGAAAGGGGGTGCAAATCCCACCAAACTCGCCGTCAGACGCTGTCTGACGGACACCCGCACGACCGGCGTAGGCTGCGCCCGCCGCGTGCGTGGATAGTTGCGCAGAGCGACGCGCGAATCTGATACCGTGCCGCTGTACACGGACAGCAGCGCAGCAGCGCTCAAACCCGTGATACCCGCTAGCGAACGGGTCTCGCGCGCGGCATCGGCGAGGTTCTCGTCGAGGATGACTGGTGGCGTGTTCATTGGCGCTGGATCGCGCATCGACAGCACGGTCGTCGTGTAGCTGCTTGTAGAGATCACGGAGGCTTCATTTTGATGCGGGCGTGAGGTGTCGTCGGCGCGCGCGGGTTCCTCGAGTAGCAGCGAGAGTTCGCCTGCCTGTCGCTGCTGAATGGATGCGCGAATCCCGGCGCAAACGGCCAGTGCAGCGTCGCCATGGAAATGGAGTTGTCGAGCGAGAAGCGGAGGCGAAGCTAGAACGGGATGCTCGTGGTGGATGGATGAGAGCGGAAGGCAAGGCACGCGAGCGGAGTTGATAGACGCGACTCTCCCTGGCTCTTGCCATCCTCGACGTCTGGTCTCGGCCTGCAATTCGCGCTGACACCGCTCTGATTTGCGCTGCACTTGGCTGTATGGCTGTGAATATCGAAATCGACGTGAACTTCACGCTGTCCTGATCGATCCTCGCTCGTCCTGTACATTGCCTGTACTGCCGGTACACGGTTGCATTGTTCAGTGAGTATACGCCAATCACAGATTTCGCTTTGAAAGTACATCTTACACTTGCATCAGAGACTTTACCGCTCGCAGGGCGGGCTTGCTAGCAGATTTTTCGAGTCAATCAGGTGCGTTCTGTAACGTTTCATTCGCGAGACAATCATGCTCATCGATTTTGCACTTTGTCAGTACATAAAGCACAGGCCGCGAATATACTGAACGGACTGCGGACTGCCGATGGACTCGCTCGGCACCCTCGCGCGGCACGAACTGCTGCTCAAATGCATATCCGGGTCCCAGCGGCTCCCGTCTCCGTGCTGCAGATGGCCGACGCCCGAACACACGCAACGAATTAGTTGTTCGCCGCCAATCCGGAAGGGATGTGAGCCCGCGGCTGCACCGCCGTCGAGGACGCGCTGCGTTCCATTTGTGCGCGTCCAAGTCTTCCGACGGTTTGACCTCCTTCTGACCCGCGTTCACTGCGCTTGCAGGAGCTCAGGGTCGTGATGGCAAGCGCGGGCGATCTCGCCAGACTTGCGCCCAACGTCCGCTCAGTTGGGTCGGCGCGCGAGCGTCACCATTCCAGGTGCGTCGTCCACCGTCTTCTTCGTCTCGGCTGACGAAGAGCGAGCCTAGTTATGGTCCAGGAGTCTACGGCGTTGCTTTTGCGGTCCATCGATCTCGCGCGGTGCCTGGGGGTCTTGTCCGCCGCGCGCGTACTTCCAGCTGAACCGAGATGCGCGCCCTTGGCTTACGGGGCGAGGCGCGCTGCAGGACTACCTGCGCGGCGCCAGACGGCCTGCGTTGTACCCCCGGGTTGGCGGCGGCTGGCTCTGCTGGTGGCGACGCGGCGCTGTCTCCCTGCGGCACTCGTGCATCTGGCGCAGGGCATGTGGCGGCAGCGACAATGCTTGCGTGGGCGCGCTCGCAGCGTTCCTGAAACTTCTATATTCCTCTTCCTGTATTTCAGTTCCATATGTAGTTCATTCCATACAGTCGTGTCCCCGCTTCGCCTCACGTACGCAAATCCGTTGCCGGTACCGCTGCCTCTGTCATGCAGTTACGCAGTTGCAATGTTAGGGCCCAGGTGAAGTGCAGTCCAGGGAAGGTCATTTCGAAGTGCCACGGGCTCGTAAAGCGAGTAGTCTGCTAATGGAAAGAATAAGCGTATCATCCGACAATTGGCGCGCATCAGAGCGTCTACTCTCAGCCCAACCTCGTCATGAGCTGCGACCAGCTTGAGTAGTAAGCGCGGCCCCGAAGCCGCCAGTAAATGCCGCCCAAATTGCTGCAGCTGCCGTTCGCGCTGAGCAATCTGAGCCTGTGCGCAGCTCTGCAGCTGGCCCCGACAGCCACTGTCAGGTAGGGGTGCGAGGTCGCGCACAATGCGGCGCCCCGCGAGCTGCGCAAAGAGCACGAGCCCTGCGGAGACGCCGGCGTTCGAAGTATCTGCTGCAGCCACAAGCGGCGCGAGCGGCTCGGGGCTATCGCCGAGGACGCGCGCCGCCCGTGGCAGAAAGCAGGCGAGCCAGGTCGTAGGGAGATCGACGGGGAGATGGAGCGCACCAGAGTAGACTCTGGGCAACGCTGGCGCTCGACATCGTCGCCTGGCAAGGCATCCGCCTTCGGGCGGCAGGAACGCGTGGCGGGTGCGCGGTGGTCGCGCCCATGAAGAGCGGGGAGTCCGCGCGCGCGCCATGCGCGTAAATCAGCCGCTGCTGGGCGCACTAGCGGAAGACGACCGACCTACGCGTTGCTACTGTGAAAAATGCAATCAGCGAGCCCACCATTCGTAGAAACCAGAGGAACAGGCAAAGCAAAGCACGCGCGAGGACAGCCGAGCGACACCGGACACTCCATTGACTGGTCGCGCGCACAGAAGAAGACGCGGCCGCGGCAGTCGGACCTGGCCTTGTACACCGCAGCGCGAGCGCGCCGGTGTGGGAGAGCGTACTGTCGCTGCGCGTGGATGTTCTTGGCTGCTCGCTGCTCGCGTCAGTCAAACGTTTAACGAGCTGAAGAAATGACGCACCTAGCGCTGCCCGGTGCACTGGGCAGCTGGCGCCGACCGCGCATGGAAGATCGCGCAAAGTGGGATGACCGGACTTTGCGCTGCACACGCGAACAATCCAGGACGGACCCAGCTCCGCGCGCTGTCGTCGTTGTCCACGAAGCCGGGTTGCGCGGTGCTGTCGTTGTCGTACGCCGTGTTGCGGAATGGACGGGTCAGCGGCGGGCAGTCGCGCACGTCGCGGGTCGACTTAGCAACGAGGTCTCCGTCCCACTCCAGGTCGCGCGTGGGGTTCGGGGGCGTCGCAGTACTTGCAGCGTCAAGAACGCGTACCAGCCTGCGTATCGAAGTCAGCGGGGTAGGCAGGGCGAAAAGACGACGCACCCGACTCGGCACCGTCCGCCGCCGCATGCGCTCTTGCGCGGCGCGCGCCCTGGGCCGCGCCGCGCCTGCACGAACCATCTGCGCTGTCGCCACCGTACGCGAAGCTGGGCAGCGGGCGCGCGCAGCAACGTGGCCGGATGCGCGCGCAGCAGCGCTTCTGCCCGGCGCGAGGTCGTGCATGGCGCGCACGGGCGTCGAGGTACTGGACGAGCAGGAGCTGGGCGACATGGCGCTGCAAGCTGCGCAATGAAGCGTAGTCAACCGGCGAAGTAGCGCGAACAAGTGGCGCACACAACTCGGCCCGCAGACCGGCCAGATCCCTCCGCCGCGCGTCGATGGTCGCGCAGCGCCTCGCGATGGTGCATTGTGCATTCTGGGCGAGCGCCGCGGTGATGCGCACGAGCGTGCGGTGCACGGCGCGACCAGGGAGACCGACGCGTGTCGCTGCGCAGATGGACATGACTGGGCTGCGACGCCGCCTGCGAGAGCGAGCGTGCGCGCGCCGTCAGATGGTGCGTCCCGGCGGACAATGACTTCTGGCACGTTTTGCTGTAAAAGGCGCTGTCAGTCAGCGAACCGGCCGTCAAAAATGTGGTAAAAACGGACCGAGCTCGCAGCGCAACGCTGTCCGACACGACCCGCGCGGTCCGCGTATGTTGCGCGCGCCGGTGCGCGAAGGAGGCTGCGCCGCACGGTGCATGAGCAAGAGCCTGCCCCGCCGCGGGTAGATGGCGGCGCTGCGGCTGGAGGGACACAGTTGCTCGAGCTCCGCATTGGCCGTCGCTGTAGCCTGTGGTCCTTGGCGGGCGGTCGTTACAGCAGCCGTGACTGGCGCAGAAGACGGTGCCGGAGCGGTTATCGTGCGAAGTGACGGCGCGCAACACCGGCAGATGGACCAGAGCGTTTCGCGCTACAGATTCCCGGAGCTTGCAGCTGGGTAAGGGCTCGTTGGGCGCGAGAGCGTGGCCGCGTGGATATTGGTGTCGGCGTCGCTGGAGCGGGCTGAGTCGGGGCTCGTGCGCGGCATCGGCGAGGTTCTTTGTACACGGGCGCTGTTTCGTGCCTTGGTCGCACTGTATTGGGGCAGTTCCTTGCAGCAATATTGGAGGCTCCATTGCGATGCGGGCGCGAGGCGTTGTTGGCGCCCTTGGGTCCATCGAGTACGAGCGCGGGTTGACCTGCCTCTCGCTGCTGGATAGATGCGCGAATTCCAGCGCAAGCGGCCAGCGCTGGGTCGTCATGGAGATGACTTCGTCGAGTTTGGCGTACAGGCGGAGCGCGGGCGGCATACTGACCGCAGACGGTTGGTAACGGAAGGCAAGGAGCAGCGAGCGGAGTTGATACAGGAGACGCTCCTTGGCTCTTGCCATCCGCGATGACCGGCGCAGATGCAGTTCGCGCTGGCGCTCCTTCGAACGGCGCTGCAATTACTCGACTTTATTAGCTATCTGGGGCCTGGCCAGCGATTCTGGCGTCGATATGAGCTTTGCGTCGTCCTCGCCCGTCCTGTACCGCAAGAACACAACCAGATCGTTCAGTGAGTACCCTTTCGCGCAACGTATGTCTTACACCTCCGCCAGGAATCATACAGCTTGAACACGCGTCCGTGCTGCGTTTTCGCACATGGCGCACACTTGCAGGGTTTGCGTGTCTGCTGGGTACGTTCTGCTCTATTCACTGCTAAATGATATTAACGAACTATGTTCTTCGTAAGCGTAGAGCGCGCAAGCCGCAAGAATGGACGGACGAGCGCTGGGTGCGTTGCGCATGCGCGACACGTGCTCGATTGCATACCAAAACCGGCCGGCCCTGGTCTCCGCGCAGCAGCTGAGTGGGATGCTCGCCGTCAATTCGGACGCGCGACAAACCGCGAAGCAGCGTCGCCGTCGAGGGTGCGCGATGTTCCACTCGTTCGCATCAAATCTTCTGATCGTTGGAGCGCCTGTTGACCTGCTTTGACTGCGCCTGCAGGAGCATCGCGGAGTGACAACGAGCGCGCACAATTCGTATGGCCCCTGATGTGCGCGCGGCCGACTTGCGCTCTGATCTATGCTCGCGCCCCGCAACTCCTTGTGCGTCGTCCACAATCGTCTGTGCCTCGGCTGATGACGACTTGGAGCCCATTAATTGTCGGCCCCTCGATCTCGCGCGGTGGCCCGTGTCCGCGCCGCAGACGCTATGCTCTCGCGGTCAATCGATGTTCGCGCGCGACGGGCAGCAAGAAAGGTGCCGCATGGCTTGCGCGCGTCCAGCGCTGCGCAAGTGACCGGTGTTGGCGGCTTGAAGAGCGGCAGGGGCCCGAGCTCCGCGTGCGACGGGTGGAACAGTCGCGGGGGTGCAAGCTGGGCCGGCGCTCATGGCGCTTGCGCTCGTGGACGGCATGCGCGCACGCGCCGCGCCCGATGCGTTGGCTCAGGCTTAGGGCAACGCGTACGCGGGCCCCAGCTGCGCGCGGGCGACAGTGAGCCATGTCAACTCCCGCCGGTTGGCGAGATCTGCGCGCTGCCGTGTAAGACGTCCGTGTTCGTCTGTCGGCAGTAGACGCCACTCGTCGCGCGCGCGCTCGGCAGACGACGCGCGCAACAGTACGCTAGCGGTGGGCGCCGCGGGCCATGCCATCTCGCGGTCGAGCTGGTGACCGCGATCCCGCGTGCACTGGGCGACAGCGGACGAGACGATGCAGCCGCTGTCTGTAAGTGTGTTGATCGTGCTCGCGTGCCGTCCGCGTAGTCGTTCCGGAGGTGCCATGTTCTTTTCTGTGACTCTAGGAGCGGTCCTATGATAGCAGTGTCCCTCCGTTACATCTTGTTGGTAGTGTATAGTGTGAATTCGGTATATTGTGACTCTCAGCTGGCGCACAGAATGCGCCCGCCGGCAGGTGTTCCGGTCCGGCTATAGGCAAAGCACCGGGCCGAGGTCTTTGCCAACACATGTTGCCCTCGGACCACCATCGTCGCCAGCACCGCTGCGCTGCCAGGCGCACCCAGACAAGACCTCTGCTAGAAAACATGATGCATATACAGTGAGCTTGCCATTGTTGCACTGTGAGCATAGCAGGGCAGCTCACGAAGTGTGATGCAATCTGTAGAGCAGGCCATCCACCGATCTCGGACCATCGGTGCTCATCAGACTGTCGGCCAGCCGTCCCGCACGTTCTAGGCTTTGCTACACGGGCCACAAGTGCCGCTGTCCTACCGAAGCTTGGCTCTGTTACTCGGTGGTGTCTATCTATCATTGTTCAAGTATCGGCCACTCCAGGTGCGTCTTATGGCCTGCCATTGCCATCCAACCCACCAAAGACCCCCAACCCGGACTCACTCCCGTTGCAGACCTCAACCCATGTTGCCAAGGAATATTTTGGGAATGGGCCCACAACCATCAAATGCCAGGTATGCGACATGGAGGCCGCGCTCGGCGCCCTCGACCAGACCGGTTCAAGAGCGACGAACCCCGCTGAGCAGGAAGGCGCGCCGACCGCGTTCGAATACGCTTTTGAACGTTACAATTTACTGCTCGTAAGATTTATCTTTTAATCAATTCCTGTTCAAGCTTCTCACCTTGGGATAGATTTTGGCGCGAGAATGCGCGTACGGTATCGACGCCCTCGGTCTCCGCACCCACGCGAGAGTTGTCATCCCCATTGCTCTCGTCGTCGGGTCCGTTCGCCTCTACATTCTGGCCAAGTACAACGGTTCTCTCGTCGATATGGTGGTCGTGATCTTGATTCACACCCTTTTGGTTTTCGTGTTGGGAATGCTGCGGGGAATGTAATATGGACTCTGTGATTTCTTATTATCCCCGCTATGTCCTGGTGCTTTCTTGTTATCCCGAGCTTTGTGCTGCTGTCAATAGACAAGTGTGACCTTTGAATTCATTCGTGTTCACCTCTGCGGAAAACACGGATTAGTCACGCGCTCCGTCCCGACGAGTTCGCCGAAGAACGCGCGCGCGTGAAAGCCGACTTCATCCAGCAGATGGCAACAAACCAGGCGCTCGAGGACGGCAACCTGCAGTACGTGGTGGGATGTTTGCCGCCCGAGCCGTGGGAGGAGAAGTTCAGGGCCGAGCAGGACCTGTCACCAGGCACAATTGAACGCGCCGACGACGAGCGCGCCTCACTGTACGAACGGTGAGATAGAGCACGCGCTGACCCTGCAAACGGATTGCACAGTGCCGTAGCGAGAGGAATCTACCTCGCCGCCAACACTCCCGGTATTTCCGATCAGCGCAGCCGTGGTCTACTGCGACTTGCTCAAGCCCTCCCCACCTGTATACGTACGTTTAGTTCAATTCACGTGACCGAAGCTACACTCTGGCATTGCTCTCTGTGATCGTGGAGAACAGCGAGACAAAGTGCGTGGGATGAAGTGCTAGGGTTATAGAGGGGGTTCCAGGCATACCAGGCAGGAAATCTTGCCTGGCCTGCACAGGCTAGGACTTTCTGCCTGGCCTTCGCAGGCCAGGACTTCCTGCCTGGCCTGCACAAGAACTCCTGCCTGGCCTGCACAGGCTTGGATATCCTGCCTGCCATACATACAGCCTCAGATGGCTAAGTTGCACCAGGTAGTATCATCTCCTGTTCACTTGTCTGCATAGGGTCACAATTCCTGTACCTATCTACCTACCTACCTACCAACCTTGCACTGTCCTGCTGGCCATTGTCTGAGTCTCCCTATAAAAAAGTCGGACCTCTGTGTGTGGGGCCCTCAATGTCCATCAACAGCCCTCTGATGGGTTTGTGTCTCCCTATGAAAAAGTCGGACCTCTGTGTGCGGCACCCTCAGTGTCCATCAACAGCCCTATTAGTATGTCGCCCGATCCTGATAGTATCAGGACAAAAAGCCTCCACAGGGCCTAAATCATGGGGTATGGGTATGCAATGTACCTAGAAAATTAGGTTTGACCTAGTAGAATGTTTTTCAGTTGGTGCCGGAATTTTTGATGCAATATACGGTAACATGGAGGATCACGATTGCCCTTGTCCATCACTTGTTCATCATTTGCTCATCAGTCGCTCATCATTTGTTGATCCCTTGTGCATCACTTGTTGGAATGGAGGATAGCTGTGGAGCAGGCAGCCGGGCCGACGAGCGCACAAATGATGAACGAGAGCTCAACAAATGATGGACAAATGATGGACAAATGATGGACAAGGGCTCAACAAGGAGCCGTAGCTCCGCGAGGAGTGCAGCTAAAGTCGTGGGACGACGAGCGCA
Source organism: Auricularia sp. M12 (assembly GCA_037042885.1). Classification (NCBI taxonomy): domain Eukaryota; kingdom Fungi; phylum Basidiomycota; class Agaricomycetes; order Auriculariales; family Auriculariaceae; genus Auricularia; species Auricularia sp. M12. The sequence goes on from CM073216.1 coordinate 3,622,622, forward strand.
CAAATGATGAACGAGAGCTCAACAAATGATGGACAAATGATGGACAAATGATGGACAAATGATGGACAAGGGCTCAACAAGGAGCCGTAGCTCCGCGAGGAGTGCAGCTAAAGTCGTGGGACGACGAGCGCACAAATGATGAACGAGAGCTCAACAAATGATGGACAAATGATGGACAAATGATGGACAAGAGCTCAACAAGGAGCCGTAGCTCCGCGAGGAGTGCAGCTAAAGTCGTGGGACGACGAGCGCACAAATGATGAACGAGAGCTCAACAAATGATGGACAAATGATGGACAAATGATGGACAAGGGCTCAACAAGGAGCCGTAGCTCCGCGAGGAGTGCAGCTAAAGTCGTGGGACGACGAGCGCACAAATGATGAACGAGAGCTCAACAAATGATGGACAAATGATGGACAAATGATGGACAAGGGCTCAACAAGGAGCCGTAGTCCGCGAGGAGTGCAGCTAAAGTCGTGGGACGACGAGCGCACAAATGATGAACGAGAGCTCAACAAATGATGGACAAATGATGGACAAATGATGGACAAGGGCTCAACAAGGAGCCGTAGCTCCGCGAGGAGTGCAGCTAACATTGTGGGACGACGAGCGCACAAATGATGAACGAGAGCTCAACAAATGATGGACAAATGATGGACAAATGATGGACAAGGGCTCAACAAGGAGCCGTAGCTCCGCGAGGAGTGCAGCTAACATTGTGGGACGATGAGCCTACCCATTGACCAAGGTAATGCCCAGGCCTGATTGTCTTGCAATAGGGGTGTCACACCAGTCGACACAAGTGGAAACAAGTTGACAAACGAGTTGGAACGGGCAATTTAAATGGTCGAAACATCTCCTTCGTTTTGACTGTTTCGAGTTTCAACTCCGGGAGTCGGAACTCTCGCAAGGAACCGTCGAAACTGCTCTGCTGCAAGGCTTTTCCCTTCAGCGAAAACCAGTCGTTTTGCTTCTCTCTCTTCAAAGTAGGATTACATGCTGTCAAGGACCTGCTTGAACTGTCCCTGCTTGAAGACAGTATATTTCTGAAGACCGGACTTGTGCAGTTTGTTCTGCAGTCTTTGGGCAGTCGCTGTTGATTTTTGACATGTTTCGACCAGCCTGACGAGTTTCGACTTGACGTTTCTGGCATCTTTCCTACAGCTGTGACACCCCCTATTATTCAACCTTCCTTGCTGATCCATTGTTCCACACCTGTCTCCCAGTTCCGTTCCTTCTCATGGACAGCCGAGCCTTCATCCGTGTGACACCCCCTATTATTCAACCTTCCTTGCTGATCCATTGTTCCACACCTGTCTCCCAGTTCCGTTCCTTCTCATGGACAGCCGAGCCTTCATCCGACCTTATTTGGGTTCCTGTATCAAATAGGTCCAAATCATCTGGCATCCCTGCAGCTACTGCCAATTCACAGGGACGACTTGCTACCTGTATAAATGGTGGAAATGTGTAATTACATCTATTTCTTTTAGGTGGCTCCAACGCGCACACGGACTTAACGGCCAAGTATCGGAAAAAGCCGAGCTTTCATCCAAAAGTCCACTTCCACCACCAGTTTTGAGCGATTTCTAGGTTCACGTATTAGGCCCGATCCGGATCAGGGCGCTCATGATATAAGCTGGGGGGCCTCCCTGACCGTTGAGGATGACGTGGAGGAATCACTGGTTATACAGGTTGACGATGACATAGTTGAAGTTCACTGTTAACTCATCCCTCAACAAGAGCTGGAGGGCGTGAGTGCTCCACAGCTGACAGCGCCCATACTGTAGGTTTTCTCCCATTTGCTCGTGCACACCGGTGTTCCCTTATTATTGATGGCACAAGGTGACGTTTATTGACCACCGCTACGTGTTACGAAGTTTCACCGGCAATGTATTGAAATCCTCTCTGCCTGCACAGAAGGTGCCCTCCGGCTTATGCCATCTGAGCCCTCATCCAGAAAGTCGCCCAGGTGTGGAGTCCCAAAAATCACAAAATCTGGCGCCAGGTGTGGAGTTTTGGATGAAAGATCGGACGTTTCCGGGTAACTCCGTTAAGCCCGAATGCAAAAAACCGTCCGTGCAGCGCAGCTACAGCCCTTTGCATAAGATTCTGGACACCCAGAAAAAAATGCAAAGTCGGATTCGGCCATTCCGACCGACTCCGACGGGCTCCAGATGATCCGCCGCGGGCAAACCAACTGCAAACCGTTCTGTAATCAAGTTGTATGGCACCTGGGCCATGCGCCAATGCAACAGTCCGTCCGGGGGCAGCGAGGGGTGCCAAAAAAAGGCGGCCTCACGCCCTGGACGAACGAGAGGCATGGCTATGGCGCGGTGGCAGCGACTTCGGCGCTTCCGCGGTGCACCCGGATCTGGTTGTAGTCGGCTGAATCCGACTTTATATTTTTTTCTGGGTGTCCAGAATCTTATGCAAAGGGCTGTATATACAAATGAAAGTACAGAAACCATTTTATTCTACATTATTGTCATTGACACTGTCGACCTCACAGAAGTCATCCTCTGGTTCAGAAACTTCTTCTCTGTCTGCAGCCACAGAGACTCTTTCGGAAGTTGGTGATGCACTTCTGCACATCTGAGCCCTCCAGCTCTTGCAAGAGCGAGGCGGCGAGGGCAATGGCAAAAAATTAAGATGCGGGCTTTTGTGGCTTTGACGTATAATAGACCATTTGACCATGATGGTGCATTTGATACCTATTAATATGTCGCCTTTCTTTGATGACATCAAAGAAAAAAGCTTCCTGAGGGGGCGTATCGCACGCTGTGACCCAAAATGAAAATCCTCCATATAGCCCAATGTCTTAAGAAATTTCTGCATTTGGTCCGAGATTTTTCTGATCAATATTCATCTCAGGGGAAATTATCCAAAATAATGGTGTATTCCAGCCAGCGCCAGCAAACCAGCAAACCAGCAAACCAGCAAACCAGCAAACCAGCAAACCAGCAAACCAGCAAACCAGCAAATTTTGGTGATGCACAAATGTTTGTGATGGGCTCTGTGACTATGCACACAGGTGCTGCCATCAGGTAGATTTGCCCATCATGAAAATTTGTCCATCACCGCAATTTGCCCATCACGTATATTTGCTGAACCCACAGAGGCGCTGCCATCACCGAAATTTGTCCATCATCAAAATTTGTCCATCACCGAAATTTGCCCATCACCGAAATTTGTCCATCACGAAAATTTGCCCATCACAAATATTTGCTGAACCCACAGAGGCGCTGCCATCACCGAAATTTGCCCATCACCGAAATTTGCCCATCACCAAAATTTGCCCATCACGAATATTTGCTGAACCCACAGACGCGCTGCCATCACCAAAATTTGCCCATCACCAAAATTTGCCCATCACAAAAATTTGCCCATCACATCGGCTTTCTGCACCGCTGGGACAGTTGGTACACACCGTGGTCCATTTGTGTTCTTTCTCATTAATGAACATGACTGCGGTTGTTGTGTGATATCGCACCAATCGTCGTGATGTTCGTAGATGAGATAAAGCAAGATGGCTGTTAGTGATGCCTCTACGCTGACCGCAGCGTCGGACGGCTCTACCTGTTAACGAACAAGATTGTCCTGAGACCTACCATTACTATTATGTATGTAGTCAAATAATTAGAGACCTACTACTACTATTATGTACATAGTAAACTGATTAGACAACTACCACTACTATTATGTACAAAGTAAAGGGCGCGTGCCGCACGTGACAAGACGCGCGGGGGCTCGCGGACGCCGCGAGTGGCTCCGCTTGCCCGAGGCAATGCTGGTCAGGCATGGGATGCTTGCGGATTCACGGACGCCGAGAGTACGCGCGGCGTGGTCTGCGTCGAGATTTCTCGTCAAGTTGCGGCGTCCGAGAGCAATCCCAGCAGTGGGTCGCGCCAGTCCCAAATAGAATGCCTGAGGTGCGCTGGGCCATTGCGGTAGCATGCTGGGTTAGGCTGCAGAACGGAAGTACTCGGCTGCAGTAATAAGTGGATCCCGTTCATTGCCTGCGCAGCGACTGCGACCGCATAGGACGAACCTGTTATACGCAACATCTTGCGGTTTGGAGCGGATGCGGCTAGGGCTCTGTGTGAAACATATGTTTATAAACCTCGTCTTAATAACCTGTTATTAACACTTGCTTCGGCGAGCACTTGGTGTTAGAAACACCGGAGGTATATAAAAGCCCCCGAACGGTACCGAGCTGACGTCAGACATCTGCATTCCCTGGCTCAGGCCACGTCACCGGCCGCTCTCCCTCCTGCACTAGTCTATCCCGGCACACAGGTACGGTTCATTTTTGAGAGGCAAATGCAGAAGTGGTGTCTGTCTCGTGCAATACGACTTATTTTGTACTGGTTTGGCCGATGCCGTGCTCGTCGTCAAGTGTACGGCTGACGAGAGACTTTTGCGTACCTGGTCGTCAAACGTACAGCAGGTTTTTGGTCATATTGGTTCTGCAATGGTATGCTGCTTGTGCTAGTTCTCGTTGACGACGTTGAGCTATAAGTCGGCGGCACACACCCACCAAAGCATCCAGCAACCTACCATCAAAATGCTCGGCCATACGGCTGCATGTCTTGTACTCGCTACTCTTGTGCTCTATATCCTCTGGCCTGTGCATCGCCCGGATCGGTCTGCTCGCTTCATCGCTGCACCCCATCTCCCGTCCGGCCGTGTCCTGACATCTTGGACGAAATCGCGTTCAACCCGTCGACTTGTTCTGGTCTCAGGAGCCCGACACAGCATCCGGGAACACGGGAATTCAGGTGCACTTTACGCATTGCTGTGGTTACATTTGCTGGTGACATCTAGATCATCGCCGGTCAAGCGCACGCTGTGCGCGTCTCGCTGCAATCTCGAAGAAAGTCATTCAGGTGCTCTACTACGTCTTATATGGCTGTTTCTCCAGGCTTTCCGGCCTAGTATCAGTGCTCTCGCCCTTGCACCCATCATCATCGTGCTCATCTGTCGTACCTGGGTGGCAACTCTTTGTCCGTGGCATTGGCTCTCGCTCAGAAGTTGTCTGTTCGTACTCCATGTCTGATATTAGATTTAGCTGTCACCACCGCCATGACCGTCAATGATATTCTTGTGCATCTGAAACATGCGCACAACATTCCCAGCTCCGTGCCACTTCGACTCTTCGTCTCGTCTTGCCGGCTTCCACTTTATCCCTCCGATCTCGTCGCCAACCTCCCGCTTGACTCGCTTTCTGTCCTAACGGCCTGAGTTCCACTGTTTGGTGGATCACCGTCCTCTGCTGGCGCCGAACTTGCATCGCGCCCGTCGTCCACCGAGGAGCGGCTTGACTATCTTGTGCTGCTGCTCGTGAACTTGCCTGGAACTATTCCCACTGAATCGAAGGTTTACCGTCGCGAGCGATACGAGCCAGATGACGACTGGATTGATCTGATCGGCAGTCGGAAAGGCGCTCTCAATCGCCAGCTTGAGGTTGTATTTGGTCCTTGTCAGAATGTAAAGGGTGATGCAGTCGTCATCAGCTTCGTCGAACAAGGGCCCGGTCTGGCTTCCGTCGTAGACGTTCTCCGCAATGCGCTCCTGGAGTCTGAGGCAGACAATGCTGACCTACTACTGGAGAAGTGGGTCGACGACCTGACGGCCGCATCTCTTGTAGCCTATAAACAGGCTGGCCAAAACGTGAGTCATTCACATTCTGTGGTTTACTTTTCTCACTTCTTCGCACTTGCAGCCGACCAGTGCGAAGCGCAGAACAAAGCCCACCACCAAGGCGTTGGCGCGCAAACTTGCCCAGTCAGACGGCGAAGAGACCACTACATCAAAGCGCGCCCGCATCGAGGCCTCGAATGAGGTTGCTGCTGACGATGACGAAGATGCGGATGGCAATGACAGTGAAGGAGAAGACACTGAGATCGGAATAGACGGCAGGCAGCGACTGAGCCACTCACTCCATACTTGCTCTGCACACCTTCACCGTTGACCTCCGTGCAGGTAAACTTCCCATTCCACGACCTGGAGGACATTCCTGATCCTGAGCACAAGCACGG